>JAFIDM010000001.1:131779450-131816624 GCA_023159025.1 Thereuonema tuberculata
AATAAATGAACTGAAATAGGACTAGCACTGTAGCTGCCAGCTACTGAGTAACTTATTATTAATCTGATTAAATTATCTATTTATTTTATTTAGAATAAAAGTATTTAACATGAATCATTTGTTTGTTTCTGCTATAACTTTATGTTTTTTATTACTAAGTTCTCATTGTTTCTTGAAGAATCACTTGATTAATCCAATTTTCTCTTCTTTACATTTTTCAATTTGTTTGAAGGTAATTCAACCAGGAAAGAAAAAAGGAAGAAACTTTGTGAATTTTAAAGAGTCATTCAGAAGGCACGTCATATGGGATTTGGTCAATAGAATGCTGCAAAAATGTTTGAAGTATGAAAGTAAAAACTGAATAAATCATAATACATTAGAATAAATGTCTAAGGTTTCACAAAAAATAATTACATGAAATATTTATATGAATTTAAAATTACTTGACAACAAACTTGTAATTTTAAGTAGCAAAATTTATGTAATGTAGTAACTAATATCATTACTGATCAAACAAAAGAAAAAATGAAATAGTTCCAAATAGAATACCTTTAAAAACCTGAGCATCAAAGCAATGCCAACCACAACTCCCCATTCACAAAGTTCAAAAACATTTTTCATACAACAACCATATTCTCGTCCAATTCTTATAATGCATTCCTGGAAATAAATCAAATAAAAAATATATTTATTACATTTTATCATTCTTTGTCAATCTAAAAACCATAAACTATGCTTCGGTCTTAATTTTTGAAGTTCTCTTGAATTTAAAGGGAAATTGAAAATAAATAAAACGCAGTTACTTGTATACAGGATAAAAGGAGAATAAAAAAGATGATAATAAACCTACAGCTATGGAACACTGAGCGTATTCCATCATCAGGGATGGCACAAACATATAGGACATCACAGAACATGGGGATACATAGTGACAGTGAGAGAAGTGAAGGGATTAGGGAGGTTTTAGCAATAGTGTTGGGTGTTTTGTCTGCCGGTGATAAGAGTTGTAAGCCTTAAGCTGGATTATGTAGAAAGACAAAGACCCCACATGTTCGTATACAGTCACACACTACCGTGAGACTTGACACACCCCTAATTTCTCTGCTGCCAAACCCCTCTCCCACCAAAATAAACTATCCCACTGACTCCTAGCTGAATCTTTCTACATAATCCAGCTTAAGACATACAACCCTATCACTGGCATGCAAAATGCCTGTCACTATTGCTAAACCTCCCTAATCCCTTCACTTCCCTCACTCTCACTATGTATCCCCACATCGTGTAGTCCTAAACGTTTTGTGATGTCCTATATGTTTATGCTGTCCCTGATGATGGAATATGCTAAGTATTATGGAACTGTAGATTTATTACCATCTTTTTTATTCTCCATTTATTCTGTATACCAGTAAGTGCGTTTTATTTATTTTCAATTTCCCTTTATTTTTATACAAGCAAGTTAAGCCTTCTTTTGTTCTCTTGAATTTAGCTTATAATAATGTTGGACCATTTGACTTTTTGGAAAGAATCAACCATTCTTTCTTTCTATTTTAATATTTTCTATTTGTTATTTTTAAAGAGGATTGAGATTTAAATAAATGATGTCTAAATAAAATCCATCAATTTTACAAAAATAATATCAGATTAAATAAAAATGCAGTACTTAACGTCCAAGTGAAATACAATATTATCCCAACAGAGTATTTTTTTTATTTGCTTTGTATTATTTAAAAGAATAAAGTACAATCAAAAATAGATAGCAAGGTTAGGGAAAAAAAGCTGCAATATAAGCTGATCAATAAGAAAATCATATTGTAAGTTGCAGTGAAGGAATTTAAACTGACAATTCGAAGAAAAGCAAAAGATGGTGCTTAGTTTGAGGCATTTAGGTGTCTATAAGACAGAAGACCAGGGTCATGTTAATCTTAAGCACAGTGAGTGCCTTGCAACCAGACACCAAGTGCTAGGGGTGACTTTTCATCAATATATATTTTGGTCTACAAATATTTGTTGAGAGGGAGGGTGCTACAAAATATCTTGCCCTGGAGCCAAACACCCTAGGCACGGCACTATTATCAATGGCCCTGCAAATATTGGTTCTACTTAAATTAATTCACCAGCCACCTTTGCAGAGTTTCATTTTGAAAAACCAGGAATTTTTTCAGCACTTCTTCCAGGATAACAGTCAGGAGCTTCAACCCCCTGGGAGTTGAAATGTATCTTTTTGAGAGATACATTTCAAAATCATCATTTTTTATCAAATGGGATAACTTTAAGGTTCTGAAGCTTATTCCAGGAAGGAAAGAAATGCTGAGAAAAATTCATAATTTGTCGAATTAAAACTCAGCAAAGGAATTATTGAGAAAGCGTAGCTAGTGAATTAAGCTGCTTACAACCAATATAATAGGGTCATTTTTGTTAACTTTGATTTAATTAAATGATAAGTAAGAAAGGACTTGCTCATAAATTATGAAACTAACAGCTGAATTCTTTCCTTCTGATTCTTTCCCACTCGGCAGCCAACTGCATCGAAATAAGTGTTCATCATTGCACCGCATTTTCTGTTCCATTTGTAATAATATCCTTTCAGCCTTGGGATCATTCTAGTAAAACAAAAATAAAATTCCACATGAATACAAATTTTAATTTGACCAATGATTTGAATTTTCCAATAAAACTGAAATTCAAAGGTAAGGGGAATAACTATACCAAAAGTGGCCTTTCCATAAATAGCATCTGTTGTGCTTCTGTGATGTTTGATGCAAGTGAATCCAGAGTGATGTTTTCCAAGCCTTGTAGTGGCTCACCTTTTGAACTTACATCAGAGAGGAGATTTTTTTTATGGCCATTCACAATAACATCTATTAAAAAAAAAAAAAGAAGATTATGAAGTTAAATATAATGCAACTTCATTTAAATATAGAATAATTAAAACAATTAAATCCCATTCTAAAATGTCATCTCAGCAAATCACAATGGCAGGTATGGAAAGTGATGTGCTCCGGTTGACATTAAAGTAATGTCATCATTAAGTTTATTATGAGTCAAAGGGCAATATCTCATTTCGTGTTTCAGAGAAAAATCATATTCCTCATCAAATAAACATCTTGCTGTGGAGACTTTGACTCATAAATAAGCAAGACGTTTATTTGATGAGGAATATGATTTTCTCTGAAACATGATAATATCTGATTGCAATCAAGAAGAAATTTGAAGACATTGGTTCTGCTGCAACAAAACTTGCTGCAAAAGGGTCTCACACAACAATCACTCACCAAAGAGAACAACACATCATTGCCAAAACACTGATGAAAAAATCAGAAAAGTCAATATGAAAGTTGTCTGGTAAAATAGGCACATTCATCAGTGCTTATTCACTCCCTGAATTTAAAGTCATATTGTCTGCAAAGAGTTCATGCTCTGTCTGATGATGATATTGACCGAAGGATTGGGTTTTGCTCCATCCTGCTAGATGAATTGCCAGAGGATGAGACACTATTTGATCAAATTGTGTGGACAGATGAAGTGAAATTCCGTGTTGATGGATCTGTAAATCACAATACCTATTACTGGTCAGATTTCAATCCCCATACGACAGTGTCGCAACAGGTTAATTAGCCAGGAATTACAGCATGGGTGGAATTTCTTTCAATGGCATCACAAGATCATTCTTCTTTCACTACTCAAACGTAGTGTGATCGAAATGCCATCTCGATCACAAGATCTTTTTCTTGTGGAGATATATGTGAACAGGAAAACCTAGCCACACCTCCGGGACCTGGAGGAACACACTGAGTTCAAAGTTATTTTCATTTCGAGGGAGATGTGCGAGAAGGTCTGCCCAGTGTCACCAATGACTGCAGGACTGCATAAATGCTGACAGTCTTCAGTTCAAGCATCTTCATGATTAGAGGATGCATTGATAGATCATTATCTTGTTGCTACTGTTTGCAAAGTTGACCAGGTCATTTGATTGTTGCTACTGTAAGTGAAATTGACCGGGTCCAACTGATGCACCCTATATATTAAGAGTGATTCAAAATTCCCTATACACACTTTAAAGATATGTCAGGAATACAAAAACAAACCATACAAAAACAAACAAATATTCAAAGTGGAATGTATATCTGCAAATGCCACACAAATGTGTTAGAAGGTACACTAAGGTTCAGAACTGACAGCAAGTACCGTTGACAACATCTTTATTAGTCTATGTATACAATACGATAGTCAGTACCCCGATCATGCCTGTTTCTGTTGAATGATCCAGTTTCACATACACATCTCTGGTGCAAAAGCACAAACATGATGATTGGGCCCATTTCTATTGGCGAAATGTTCACAATACAATTATACAGAGACTCGTCCATTTCCGTTCGCTGCCTCATAGGCTAGGTGCGTATCTGTCCTCTCAGCATTAGTGAAGTGATACATCCTACTCATACAAATGATGGCGATTCACACAGCTGAACTAAAGTGGTGCAAAACAGAGCCTCCTAGCACATTTAGGTGGCATTTGCAAACATACATTTCTCTATGAATAAGGTTTGTTTTTGTATTCCTGACTTACATTTAAAGTTTATAAGGAAATTTTGAATCATCCTGTATATGTATATATACAGTATTTGGACATATGAGTGACTTAGTAATGTTTACTGTACATACGATTGTTGACATACTGTTGTGGATTTGACTTTCAAAGTACCAAATCGACATATTACACATTTATCAGAATGTAACCCCTTTGTAAGTCGAGGAGTATCTAAAGTATTATTTCATTATTTCTGCATTCAACTATATGAAAATTAACAGAATACAATTTCCACTGATTTTTGCTTATGAATATGAATCTGTAAAAACTTAGCTAAGTTATTTTAGTAGAGTACCACTGAAAATTACCTTTTGAATATTCTAAATTCTTCAAATGTTGCTCTAATTCCTTTAAGAAATTTTTCCTGTTACCAAATTTTATGTAACGTAAAATCTGTAAAAAAGAAACAGCAATTATTAAATGCAATAAAAGCTGAATTCCCTTTTAATTTTTTATCAGTTTTAATGAAATTTAATAATTTTATGAAGTATAAAGAAATATTACAACAAATGAACTTACCTCATTAAACTTTCTTCTTATATCAATAAAATTATCTAACAGCTTACTAGATTTAGTAATAAAAAATAAAGCAATAATTAAAGCATTCAAAATGTATGACAGAAATTATACACAAAATCTATTTTAATTCTCTATTGTAATATAGAAATACTTTCTTATTACAAAAGATTTAACAACAAATTTGAAAAGACATTTTATGTTATAAATTTAGAATTAATATAGCATTTAAGAAATAATATACTTCTTGAAAACAATGACTGAAAATTGTATTGTTAAGAATTTTGATATAAACCCTTTTGATATAAAATTTTGAAATATATATATCACTTCTTTTGAGCAGACCTATTACTTCATAATTTGATTGGATCCTTAAAAAAGAAGCAAAATAAGCTGCACACATTTGGATGGCTTGTAAGTGATAACTGACTTGCAAAATTTGAAGCAGACTTCTGAGCCATGCTATCATCAAATATCAAGAAAGAATGGCTGAAATTATAGGCCAAACACACATTCAGGTCTTAATACTTTCTAATATAAAATGCAAATTTTTCTCTTTTTTTTACAAAATTCAGTATATAATAAGCTTTTCAATGTTCTGATTTAAGAATATTGAAGCATTTGTTTTTCTTTATATTGTGTTTGCAATTGTATATAGTAGACTCCCTCGTAACTGTTCAGCTTGGGACCGGAGCCTAGACCAATTGGCAAAATGACTGATTAAACCAAAAATACATATAAATTAGCTTTTAAGTGAATTGAAGTACTTCAACTGTTTAATTATATGGAAAAGGTCAATAAAAGAGACAGATAACATAATTTTACAAAATAAAAATTTATATGTTTACAGTAGGCTACGTACAAGTTACAGTATACACTCATATCCTTGTGTCACAAGCACTTACACAATAACCACAAACAACACTTTCTTTCGTCCTAGATAGGCCTACAAATTTACAAAACACACACATTTGCTAATGTAATAAAAGAAAACTGTACAGTTCTGTACATTTAAGAAAAAAAATTGCTTAAAGAAATCTGTGATTATTTCCTGCTTCTTATTTTGCATGATTTTGTTAAAAGCAAAGTCACAGCACAGCAGATTTGGGGGCCGGTTGATCTGAGATTGGTTAAGAGGGAGTCTACTGTATGTAACAATTTATTTAAAGACAAAAAAAAATCTAATAAAAATAGGACGAAAAAGACAAACTTTGAATAATAATATTTGTAAAATTACATAACAAGATATAAAAAAAAAAAAAAAATTAGCAAATTTTATTATGATCAGTACATTCTACAAAGACTAAAAGATTTAAACAAATTCTTAAAAGGATGCTATTGAAGAATTAAAAACCAACTAATAATAAAAATTAACTACAGAATAGAACGCCTTTTTTATTTCCCTGTGGATACATTTTAAGACAACAGATTTTTTGAGGGGTTATTTATTAATAACATAGTATTTCACTCACAGTTTATCACTGGTGATGAAAGATATACACATTGGCCTCACAAATCCTCTTGCATGAATATCGTACAGTGTAAAATAATGTACCTGCAAAATAAAATAGTTGTTCATAGAATTTTCATAAATACAAATTAAAAAAAGTTAAAGACGATCGACCCTAAACCTTAAAACATGCTTAAAAATAGTAACACATTAAGAAAAAGCATGTTTTCAATTCTGATGGTTAGGAACCATAATGCTAACATATTAACATGATCTTTTTATCATCAGCTACAGCTGTTAAATCATTCATTTTTTGTTTCTTTTTATTTGGTTGGCAACAGCTCAATATACTGGAGATAATGTTCTAATACATTTCTCTACCCTTCAATTCAAAAAAAACGTTCTAAAAGTATTTCAATTTTGCAGAATAAACTCAAGCAGCAAAAGCTTGCAAAGATCATTAATACATTCATTATCTTTAATGAATGTTGGATGCCAATTTGAGACCATATTCCCAACAAAATTAATTCCTATTATTATAATAAAAATTAAGTGTGTTGCAAGTTAG
The DNA here is from genome assembly GCA_023159025.1 of Thereuonema tuberculata. NCBI lineage: Eukaryota > Metazoa > Arthropoda > Chilopoda > Scutigeromorpha > Scutigeridae > Thereuonema > Thereuonema tuberculata. The sequence continues at coordinate 131,786,573 of JAFIDM010000001.1, forward strand.
TTTAAATTCTTGTTCAAATATCTCAATACTATTTTATCATTAATAAAATTTCTTGAACCTGAACTTAAAAAATTCTTAATATTCTTATTCATAAAACAACCAAACCTTAACAAGATAATCTACTCAAAAAAAATTCTTAGAAAGACTTTCATATATGTGAATAATATTAAGTTATATTTATTTATATATTTTTATTTAAGAATTACATACATATGAATAAATGTCTTCTGCTGCATTTGACTGAAGAACTTGAGCATCTTCTGTTATAGTAAAAGGTCCACTGGTAAGAAGAAATCAAAAATTATTTATCTGAATTTATAATAAATTAAATAATTCTTTTTTTTAAAAAAAAAAAAAAAAGGAAATAAAATTTCTTGAAAATTTGTAAAATTTTAAATTTTGGAACGAATAAAAAACAAAAAGCACTTACCTTCCCCCTGACTGATAATCAACAGACAAAATTTTAACAGCATAATTATTTAGATCAAGAGTAGCATCAACATCTTTGGGAACTGTAAACTATTAAAAAAAAATACTAAGATTAATAACAACAAAAAGCATCATAAAATGTATACAATGACTAATGACTAACTTTGTAATAAAATCGAGCAAGGATTAAATAATTATGTAAGTATAATTTTTGCCTCAGGAATAAGTTTGCTTGAAAGCACAGACGAAGAAAAAAAAATATTATTCAAGTCTCAAAGCACAGATGTAGAGAACTACTGGTCAGAACATAAAAATTCATTGCATTGTCGTCGTTGATGGAAAGTAGTAGTTTAGATATGAAATGTTGACTTTGGAATAGGAAAAGGAACAGTTATCATATTCTCAGTTATGTTTAAAAGAAATCAGAATGTAGTGACCGTATTCTCCTTTTCTTTTTTTTTTTTGGCAGAACTACTCAGCCGTCAACCAAATTTGACAAATCATTATTAAAGGAATGTTAACATAAAGGTAGACTTTACGAATGTTTGTAAAAGACAGGTGGCAAATACCATGAATTAATTGTTTCATGAAAATTGTTCATGAATGGAAAAATAATGTGTTGTTGTTTATTACTGTAATTCCTTTTAGCATATTGAATTGATTTATTATAAATTCAAATATCAGCTTAATTCTTTAAGCATATTTCATTTATTAACTGATTAGTTTTATTAATGTCTGTTATCATGTAGGTTTTCAGACATGATTACATGTTATAGTGATTTCCTTATACGGCAAATGTTCTTTTGTACCTGGTTGGTACTGATCTCTTCGTTTAAATCCCCTACCCATTCCACATCTATTTTGCAGACTTTGCTTAATCATGAGGAGTCTTTTTTTTCTCACAAAATGCATTTTGTTTTCATCTTCACAATTTTATTTATCTTCTAAATCCCTAGCAGAGATTAGAGATTTCCCATCGTGGATTCCCTTCAGACAGATCCAAGGGTCCACCCAGCCCTCTCTCAAATGTGTACTGAGGTTGTTTTGCAGGGTTAAAGATGGGCAAGTGTCACACTAACTACCTGATGTCAAGTGAGTGCCATTAACACCAGAAGCCTTACCTTCCAAGACTCAAGGGAAATATTGGTCTGTACAGGGATGCTTTTTTTTAAAATTACTCAATTATACATCAATGAAATTAATGTAAAGATTAAGAAATGATTAAAGATGATTCAACAACTACAATTAAATCTTACCAAGGGCTGAGGTCCTTCTATTTCAGAAAACTCAGCAACTAACATAAAATCTTCATTAATCAATGAATTGGATGCCTCAAATTGGGATGGTAAAAAAATATGTTTTGGATCCAATTCAGGTGGTAATACTTTGTCTTTTTCCAAACTGTGAAGTCCTTTATCCAAATCAGTATCATGATTATATGCAGCTACTTCAGCACAACTTCCATACATGATAATCTAAAGTATTAAAAAGAGGCAAATTGCAAAGCATTAATAAAAATGACTGACAAAAGTTTTTCAATATTTCAATTTTTTAAAGGTTGAAATACCAACATTAACTGATTTTGATTCGATATAAAACTTATTTCATGGCTCCCACTCTTTGGTATGAGGTCATAGGTAGTTCACATACTTAAACCATCATACCAAAAACCTTTTAAATGATTATATCCAAGTATTTAAATGTAAACAAACTTAGTCAAAGATTTTGACTTCCAATATCAATATAATAGAAAAGTTAATGAAAATACTGCTATAATATCATTAAACATTTCCCGGATTTCACCCATTGTAACTACAGTAAAACCCCTCTAATCCGTCACCTTTGGGACTAGGGGTATGGTCGGATTATCAGAAAATACAGATTTACGATAAAATATATGGATTTACTGCATTGTCAAGCAGTTCAAGTTTAGGCTTTTTCAATGTTTTGCGATTCTTAAGAGCGTTTTCAATATCTACCATCACTGTATATGCAAGTAAACAACACAATGGCGCGACGGGTGGTGAGTCACCAACGAGTCGGGGACAAATTCGGCTGGCTCGAGCATGGTTGGATCAACCGGAGTGGCGGACCAGCCCAGGGCGGATGAGAGGGGTTCTACTGTATATCTTCAAACAGCCAGATAGATTTGTAAAAGCTTCAGATTCTAAACTAAGCTACTTCAAATTAAAAGATAGAAATTCCTCTTCAAGCATGCATCCCAAACATGAATTCTTTGTTATCTGTTAAATGTTATTTTAATGTTTTGTAACATTTATGTGAAACTATTCTTTGGGTTGAACCAAAACTTCATTCAGGTGATATGATTTAATAAAAAATCAATACAAACTTTCAATTCAATCCAACAAAACCAAAAATTAAAAATTGTGCTAATATTTTTTTTAAGGCCACCTTTTTGTCTTCACTTCTAGTATGGACATGATACAAATCAATATGACTGCTAAGACAGATGAAGATTTATAATTTCTTTACTATAGAATGTTTTCTAACCAAATAAACAGAGTCGCAGTCATTCTCTCTTTGTAATAGTTCTATTAATGAAAAGACCTGAAGATTTATTCTAAAGTCAATTAGGAATTCATGGTATGTGATAAGTTGGACATTAAAAACATTATTACAAAAAACTTTAGAATGCTTCCAAAACTCGTTTATTAAATGTAAATTACTATATGGAGTCTTTATTTTCCTCTCTATTATTTTTTATTTTTTCACAGTATATACTGGCTTTTATTAATAAAATAACTGTTAAATACTACATTAAGTGTTTTTTTATAAAATTCCTTACAATTTTAAAGGCATTAACTAAAATAATAACTGACTAATTTGAAGAATAGAAGTTTCATCCTTCAAGGGTTATATATAACTAAAGTAACTTTTGATTATTTTTATAACTATCACTGATTATTACTAATTTTATTAATTTGTAATATATTTCGAAGTGTACTAATCTGAGGACTCAGTTATTTCATTATTGGACTAAACTGAAAGTCACAATTAATAGAAAATCAGTAACCGAGATTAAATTATAAAATTGGAAATTCCGTCCAACTCTATTGGGTTATGAGCGAAAATTTTTTGAAGAAATACAATAGATGAAGAAAACATTACGAAATACAAAATTGATGAACTATAAGATTTTTATCATAAATGAATAAATAAAAATCAAGTTGAACACACTTCTCACTACTCGAGTCTTCGTCAATTAAAAAATAATTTCAGTACTTATGCAGATTTATCTTACTGGGTGTTTTAACGTTTCGTTAATTATAGTAATTACGTTTTACTTGATGTTATCCATAAGAAATAAAATACAACGGTTGAAGAAGCAATATTTAATAATTAAAAACAACTGCTTGTAAAATCTTCAGTTGAAGTTCACTTGAGATCATTGTTCGTTTTAAGAAATCATTGTTTGTATCAACGAAATAATGAATTGGTTATTCCGTCAATGCTTTAAAAATACAGTTCCTCATTAAAAGATCTAATAATATTCGTCATTTATAGTGATATTATCTACTTATGTTTTTTTTTTATTTATTTATCTGTCAAAAAGACTTACACCAAAAAAAAAAATCCTGTTATTCTTAGGAACTTTTACTTGGATTTGTTTTCTTCCTGCGATATTACAATGTTTATTATTTATATCAAAAATTACGAAAATTATATAATATATATAAATGTATTTTACCTGATGATTGTATATTAAAAAAATTCAACATAGTTCAATAATATTTTCCTTGTAAAAGGGCAACAAAATATGAATCACAGATGTCACATTAAATACTTATTAGATTGGTTATTTAGAAAGAAAAAGGAATCTACTACAAAGATCATTCTAGAATTCTCGCTTCTTTAAGACAGAAACATCACTTCTAAATTCTTTACAGTCGAATATAGCACATTGAGACGTCCAAATCTAAATAATATCATGTGATAGCTTTGTACTTCCGGGACATTGGTAACTACCGACATCTGGTGTTAAAAATGTTCCCCAAACAACGACGCAGGTGTTCATTACTTTTTAATTGGTTTCATATTTTTTTTAAAGAATGTCTATCGAAATTGTGGCAATGCACGGAAGAAAAAAAAAAATGGATAAAAAAATAAAAAAGAAAATACTATGAATATCAAATGATTTTGCACAGGACTTCTTAAATTGAAAACCAATAGCCTACAAGGCCTGGGAATTTTTATTTTCATCACGCGATAATAAAGTAGAGATTTTTATTTATAGTTGAGACTCGATAAGACACGTAAGTGTCGAAATATGAAGATAATAGATTATAAAAACAGGAAATGAGCTGTCATTATCTACGTTTCGGTGCAACGATTAAAGAAAAGTAATATAATCTCTTTTCATTTGTTCAAGAAGGATCTCTGAATCTTTTACATACCTACAGTATTTATGAGGAATGTAAATCTATTTGGTTTACCCAATCTAAAATGTTGCCGGAAGAAATATAAGGAGAATTTTAATGAGCACGTTGGAATAAACCTTTTAAAACTCTAGGAAGCATAAATATCTCCACAGGTGCAGTTTTTATAATAAAACCAGGTAAACAACAAGTTTCGGGCTATATTTTAAAAGTCTTCCGACAGCTTCTATCGGTTTCCCAATTATTTTCATCTATATCTCATTTCGGCGTCTGTTTGTATGACATTCAGCATCTGACGTCTTCTCTCAGTTTGCTTTTATGCTAAGTGTCTTAATCAGCTCTCCTGTTGTTCATTCCCGGACTTTTACTTTAAAGTTTGATGAAAAAAAAATCGGAGTTTATGGTAAAACAGAATTTTTGAAAATACATTGTTAGGCTCCGAGCCAAAAGAAAAATGGCTGCAAGTAGATTAAGGTACTCTCTTTAACTACCAGCGGATTCAGACAATGATCATTGGCTTTGTGCATATAGAAGAATTTTTTTTTATAATAGATCTAATAAGAATCTTTCGATTTCAATGAAAAACTTACTAGTTTTATTGGTAACCCCCACAGTGATATACAGTAAAACCCTGTTATTACGCTCGTCAAGGGACCATGAACTATAAGCGTAATAAGCGGGATAGTGCTATAGACGGGAAATGATTTATAAGATGGGGAAAGATTTAGACACCATTTTACAGGAAACATACTTGATTCTGCAATAGATATCGTGAAAATATGAGCTTATTTCCTATTGAAAAAATCTTTGATTGTGGTTTGCCGTGTGAGTGTGCTACTGTTATGGATTATGACATTTTCAATGGGTTTAAGTAACTATTAACATCAATTGATACACCACTAGGAGCAACACTAATAAATTTTCGGAGCAGACTTAGTGCACTTTCTTCAATACACTTCTAAAACATTACAAATTTCACAATTTACATGAAATTTTTACTAATTTCCGATACAAAAAAAGCGCTTCAAGCGGGATTTGAAAGCGTTATAAGAGGGTAAATGTATACAGAGTTATATAGAAAAGCGTCCAGGGACCGTATAAAAGGAGCGTAAAGAACGGGGTAGTGCTATAAGCGGGAGCGCCATATCGAGGTATTATTGTATGTAGAAGGCACAATTGTAAGCGAGAAGCATCTTTAAGTTTCGGGAATTATAGTTTAGTTTTTCTGAACTGAGATACATTTTTATGAAAAGAAATTTAACCTGCCTGAATAATTCAAATTATTTTTTCATTATAAAATATTTTCCTTGTAAATTTTGAAAAAAATTATGGTGTAATGTCTACGGTAGTTTGCTTGCAGAGAATTTTTAAATTTTTGTAATGTTATTCCTTAGTATTTTCTTAATTTATGCATATACTGAAAAAAATAAACAAAATACTGAAAAAATAAAATAAATTTAATTGTATACAAGATCTAATGGGTCCAGTGGGTGTTGGCTGCGGGCTAGAGTAGGGTGCAGTCCCTGGCGACGACATCAAAGTATCTTTTTCGAAATTACTAATCTCTGTAATGGATTTGTATTACGATAATCTTAAACCTGTTAGATCTATTTTTCACATGAATAATGTGAAATTTGTTGATGAAAGATCGGACAAGAGCTTCAGGCTACGTAATAACTCTCGTCCCAAAAGAAAACCAGATTGGAAACGAAAAAAAAAAAAAAAACCGATTTGAGAACAGCTGTTAGATTTGATCATTAGCGCTATCCATTGATCAGAACTCAAGCAAAGCTTTCTTCATGTTTAGGCAAATATACAGGGTGTTTCAGAATTCCCTCCGGGATTTCGGAGGTCTGTAGCTTACAGAAAAACTCGTCCACAAAAGAAACTCGTGAAAAGAGTACATAATCAAGTTTTCTTTTGTCACATGCCGTGGCTTAGGTACTCGTTTCTCCACTAGGTGGCAGTAGTGTGGAAACATAGCTTTTTTCAGAAATCATTTTGTGGTTTTGCAACTCGCTAAAACTGAGTCAATTGTAAGAGTGCATCGTGGTTTTAGAACCAAGTAACATACAGAATCACCGACGAGAAAACAATGAGAGAGTTGTATAGGAAATTCGAGGAAACGGGCTGTTTGTGTGCCGCACACCAACAGGCGGGCCAGGGCCATCGCCTGTGGCTGTGTAAGAGAATTCTTCATCAGGAGTCCTCAAAAATCATCACGTCAAGCCGAAGATTACAAATATCTCACGTGATTGTTTGGCAAAAATCTTGCCTGTAAACCATACCGGTTGCAGCTGCTTCAGACTCTCACTGCTCCTGAAGATATCAATCTCCGTCAGGAATTCTATTTGCAATTTCAAGAATGTCTACAGGAGGAGGCAGATAAGGTGTTCAGTGTATGGTGTTCAGTGATGAGGCGTGCTTCCATCTTTCTGACAAGGTCAATCACCGTAATGTGCGTTTATGAGACACGGAAAATCCTCGTGCAACAGTTCAGCAAATCCATGATTTCCCCAAGGTTAATGTGCTTTGTGCAATTTCATGTCTGAAAGTGCATGGACCATTTTTCTTACCCAGAAAAGTGTTAATGGTTTTGTTTACTTAGACCTGTTACAGCCATGGCTAATGCCTCAGTTACATGAGGATAGCGACAATTTCATTTGGAACAGGACGGAGCTCCTTCACATTTTCATTTAGACGTTCGCCGTCACCTCAATAACACTTACCTCACCGTTGGATCGGACGTATTTCTAACGAAGACTCCGCACTTGTTCCATGACCTCCCAGGTCACTGACCTCACTCCATGTGACTTTTTCCTCTGAGGCTATGTTAAAGATAACGTTTACGAGTCCCCTTTACCACGTGATTTACCAGAGTTTGGACGAAGAATCGTAGTTGATATGTTGGACGAAGAATTGCTACCATCTACGTTGATATGTTGCAATGTGTGTGGCAAGAGATAGATTACAGAATTGATGTTGCTCAAAAGAAAAAAGATCTTTCTACAATTTTCTAAGATTTTTGTGATTTTTTTTAAACAATATTGTTAAAAATATCCCGAGACATAGAATGGCTGACTTCAATATGCTAATTAAAACCATTTAATTAAATTCAGTTTATAAATTTGAAGTATTTTTTTTTAAGGTACCGTAATTTCGAGAAATCGTCAGTCTATTAATTTTAATTTCTGAAGAAAGTTTTTCAGATAGATGTTTTAAACATGTTCCTAAAAACCAAATTTTAGATTCTTATTTGTAGTTTGGGATTAGAGAATAGGCAAAATCAAAATACGATGGCGTTATGGTGACAGTTAAAATGATATTAAGATACTATCACAGGAAAAGAATATGGTGGTAATATGATTTCTCTGCTGTATTGAATAGTTAAGAAAATTTTCAAAATCAAAGAAGGATTGATGTATTTCCAGGTTGGATAGAATGATGTCCCAGGAGAAAAGGTTATGGACCATTTAAGTGATGCCGTCACAATTTACGTCACAGTTCACATAGTCTATTTCTAGGGTGTTAGCATTGAAATTAGTTACAACCAAGCAGGTTTTATCTTGGTTTTTCTGAGAAAAGACTCCAAAAAATAATAAAAAATTATCAGAACGCATTTTTAAGACTTCAAGAAAGCCCACCTTAGGGTTGTGGTTTTTTTTTTTTTTGTGAATTTTAGGAGTAATATTAAGACAAAAAAAAGCTGTATTTATGCATATTTTTGGGATTCGGACTTCCATAGATCCTCTTGCAACCGATGTCAAGAGCTTCTGATTGGTTCACTCAAAAGCCACTCTCCAACAGCAAAGGACTGATCTGACGACTGAAACTCATTTCAGAAGTAGGATTGTAGAAGAATAAATAATTTTCTATTGGCCAACAATGTTCCTTTGCTATTGGAGAGTGGCTTTTGAGTTAACCAATCAGAATCTCTCGACATCTGTTGCAAGGTGATCTATGGAAGTCCGAACCTCAAAAATATGCATAACTATAGCTTTTTTTGTCTTAATTTTTCTCCTAAAATTCACAAAAATAAGGAATAAGAAACCCTAAGTTGGGCTTTCTTGAAGTCTTAAAAATGCATTCTGATAATTTTTTATTATTTTCTTGGGTCTTTCTCAAAGAAAAAAAGATAAACCCCGCTTGGTCATAACTAATTTCAATACCAAAACCATAACAACGGACCCTAGCAACAGGCTGTTTGACGGGGAGGTTGTGATGACACACTTAAAAGGTCCATCGGAAGTCATAGTATTGGTCATTTTAAGACAAAAGTTTGTCTGTACAATTGCATAATTTTTGATAAGTAACAAGTGTATGCACTGTTTCCGATATTTACTGGTCAAAGTAGTTTGTTACAGCTTATTTCCAAAAATCACTTTCAAAAATTCCACTTTAGCATCAGTGTATTTCTTAATATGATGTGTTGCTCGTCTAAATGCTTCTTGACGTAGCTTTTTGTAGGCAAATACGTTTATGAGGTTTATGTCGGAAACTTTTTGGAATAGGACACATGTTCATATAAACGCCTTTTCTTAGAATAACCAATCCTACGACCTATCAGAATATTGAGCTTTCCTCCTTGGACAAACTGTAAATGCAAGCCAAGTTTTAGAAGATCTATTCAGTAGTGCAAAACAGACATATATTATGACGACTTCAATTCAATGACCCTACCTTATCTTACGAAAACAGGCAGAAAATGATTTCATTAAAAATATCTATCTATCTATCGATCCAGACTCCCATAGATGAATTTATATCACTTTTTTTTTCTTATTTTTCAGATTTTTTTATTATTATTATTTTTGTGAAAAAAAAAATTAAAACAAGACTTGAAAATAAAAATAAGATTCAGTGAAAAATAATTTAATTGGAAAACGCTTTATTTTACAGCACATTTCTTTTTCTTCCCCAATTTGTCGAAGTTTTGGTCAATCGTTATAATTTCCTAGTAGAATGTAAACAGACGTGACCAAAGCGGGTCTTTATCGACGTAGTCAAGGAATGGCTGCGGTTTAGCATGAAGTTCTCATCAGAGTCAAGAGACTCATTGGAAGCGTCATTTGCATAGGAATCATAAGATCAGTACCTACTTCTCAGTTATGGCACGTCATCATGGTCCGGCAGACAATGACTCCAGAGGAACATCGCACAGCTGCCATGTCATCTTAAATTTAAGAGTCCAGTTTCATCTTGGAAGATGGTTCTCGAAATTCACGCTTTATTGGGTGTGAATGTGAATCATAATGGCCATTCTTTGTTTGCGAGAAATAAATTGTTAGAAGGGTTCTTAGTTCTGGAGGTAATCATGAGTTTCTTATCAGAAACGGACAATCTAAGAAATCTCCAATGTACAAATGAGACCATGAGATCGTGATCTAAATCTTAGTGTAGATTCCCAATGAGAGCTCTGCAGAACGTAATTGATCTCAAGGGTTTCCAAGAGTTTTCCTTCCCAAAGTATCAACCCGAAAACTATTATTAATACGTTGGTTTGGAAAAATAGCATTTCTGTAAAACTCACGCTATAGAAATTTTATTTTTATTTCGCCATTTTTTAAAAGATCTGGGATGAAAACTGCAAACAGTTACTGAAACAAAAAGAGTGGAAACAACTGTTACAAATGATTAATTCTAATGAAAGTTTAATCATTAACTTCAAGCAAAAATGGTTGACAGCACTTGAGTGAAAATAGGATATCGTACCCGACTTTTTCTGATTTGAATCCAAAGAAATATATTTGTGAAAGGAACAAGTGAATCCCTAGAATATTCTCGGTCACTTACTTATATGCTGTAAAATAAATGTGATCTAGAACAAGCAGCAGATAATCCTAGATCACATAAAAGTCACTGTCTTATTATTTAGTAAGTTAGTTCTCTGGATACAAGTTAGTTTTGTATCCAGAGAAAAGTCTTTGATTTTCTAATTCTTAATGAAGATACAGGAGGCAGTTAAAAGACTTTACTGGATGAATGGTTTTGACAGAAAAATAATAATACAGGATAAATCTATAAAACGCCTTTTTAAATCCGAAATCAAAATTTGGACTATCCTGTACATGTTTTAGCAAGATAATTTAAGAGTATAAAATAACCATAATGTTGTATAAATACCCAAAAATCACAAATTTATTTTACTTCAAAGAGGGCCCAAGAATATCATCCACTTTACCTTCCTCCCTATACACACTCTTCGTAACAAAGATGTAATATAAGAAAGAAAAATAAGGATAACACGCACAAGACTGAGAGTTCACTGATCTGTTTTTGGAAAGACGTAATATATTCTGATATATTTTGCAGATCTTCTGATAAGCTAAATATTAAGGTATATTTTGGTCTATTGCTCATGGGACACTAAGTTTTCGATTATATTCTGCACTTTGGGCAGTTCAAACAGCGCAGTTATGATTACAGATCCAATTACTTGTGTTATTTGAGAGTTAGTAAGCGTGACGAGGATTACTCACTTATTGATTCTCTGATTCACCTGAGTGCTTCTCTATTAGGTTCACTGCCGATGGAAGTGGGCTTAAAATTAAGAGGATCGAAGAGATTCTATATGAGGTCGTGATGTTAGTTCAAAATTTATTAATGGCATACATGCATTTAGAATAATCAGTTTATAATATCTTAATAACAAAGTAAGGAATAAAGTTAAGGTGTAGACCTAGATTTTTCAGACATTCTTCGATTACTAGAAAAGAAACTTGATATTTGATTCGAAACAAACTAAAACAGGTTGTATGCGTTAAAATACAATTCTTTTTAATTTCTTAAAACAAGATCCAATCAATTAGCAGCGGTGAAAGTCGTACGGTGTGCGGGAGATAACTTAAAGATACCTGAATCAAATGTAGTTATACTACAGTGTACTCTCGATATCTCGAATTTCGATATCTCGAAAACCTTGATATGTCGAAAAATTATTTTTCCCCTTGATATTATACATTCATCTAATGTTAATTTTAATTCTTATGTCGAAGAGTTTTCACTCAAAACCTTATTATGTCGAATATTTTTCGAAGTAAAAAATTAATTTTTCCGGAAAAATCGCCGTTCAGTTGTGTCGAAGCAAATAGAGGTATTTTTCCAAGAATCTCTCACACCCTTTTCTCTCTCTGAGGATTTTTTAAATTCTAGCAATGTAAGTTCATTGTATTTTACTAATTCTTTTCAATTTAATGTAATTATTTTCGACTACTTTTAAAAATTAAAATTATCATTGCTGTATTTAGACTTATTGGTAACTACCATTACATATCTATACTCATTCTCATCTATCAAGACTCTAATTTTTAGAATATTATTCTGTATCTTGTGGTTTTACGTGAATTTTTATGTTTTGGTTATGAGCTTGTTATCTCGAAAACTCGCTATCTCGAATTTTTTTTAGCGTCCCTTCGACTTCGAGATATCGAGAGTATATTGTACAAGTCTTTGCATAAAATATGAGACATAAAATATAATTATTCAGAACGTTTATTATAACATTTATATATATTAAGATTTCATAAATAAGTAGTTATTTACATTGATTTAACATAAATGGTGAAATAATCTTTTTAATATATAAAAATGAATGTTTCTTTGTTTGTTTGTCCCGTTTGCGTTTCTATACCATTCATCAGATTGCGATGAAACTTTGGGGAGTTGTTGAGCGCATTAGTAGAGTTTCTGAATTAGTAGAACCCTTTCACAATATCTGGTGCGCGAGTCGTTTCAACAAATGAGTGTATTTCCGGTTTCAACGTTTGCAGTTTCCGATGCGACTCGCATTTGCAATGACCATCAACAAAGCACACGAACAACACATGGACAGCTGTATGTGGCCTGCTCACGCGTCGGAAAACTTTCTGATTTATTCGTGTATGCCCCAGACGGAAAAATAAAAAATATTGTGTATCCAAAAGCATTTCAATAAACATAATTAAAAACAAACACTTTCTTTCTTTGAGTGGCATTGCAACGCTTGCCGGGTACAGCTAGTGCTATTATAAAAATGCAATACAGTATTCTTGTAATTACATTAGTTTGGCCATTCTTGTATAAATTTATCCATTCTATTTCTTGTTGCGACATGAATTTGCTATATATCAGTAGACAAATTGTTGATTTTGATCTGTAAATACTGAAAATTGAAATACTTTGTGCGGGCTTTAAAATTCAAAAGAGACAATAAATTGCAGCAATAAATAAACACCATTAGTTTAGCAGAAGTTTAGGAACAAGGTTTGGCGTCCTGCAGGATTTCTGGAAATATAAAAGTATGAAACAAAAAAGGTTGAGAAGCACTGATTTAAATGACAAATTGAAGATAATCGATGAAGTTATGACACATCTTCTATTGATGAAAATAAAGTAAAAGTCATAAAATTGGTACCTATTGGAAATAGGTAGAATCGTCTGACAGACAAACCTCGTTATTCTTTTACCAATGCAGATTTTACTTCATGAACAATTTTCCTAACGTGGAAAAAGAAAACAATATTTAAATAATCTAATACTCTCAAATAAATGAAGACAGCATTGTAGAAGTTACAAAGTTGTAATACGGTTTGTCATCTCGCGTAAGGGAAGAGATCTTCACTAAACACTTACATCAATAAATTTTATCACATTTGCAAAGACTTAATTTTCGGAATTGGATATTAAAGTGGAATTTGTAACATCATCGTATATTAAAATCTTTTATATAATTGCCTCATTTTATAATGAGGTTTCAATGTTAAAAATGAATTCAATTAGTGATTCAAAATGGCTGCTTTCCCTTTTGCTCGATTGTTTCAGCTTTTGCTTTACATATTTATTGTGTTGAATGTATATTGCAAACTTCTAAGAGATAATCCTTTTCATTCAATCCGTGCCGTTATCGAACTGACTTAACAGGTATTAGTTAATCAACAGTTTTCAGGATAAGGACCGAAGGGAAAAACAGCGATTGCATTCTTCGATTCACGGCAGAACGAGGACGGACTCATAGCGGTCAAGGCTACAAAAATTTGATAGTTTGACCTGTCTGAAAGGTACATGAATTTTATTCTAAAAATGGCATCCCAACTGTTGGTGAAGTCCTTCAGAAACTAATGATGATGAATTGCGTAATTTTACTTTGAGAACATTACAACTGTTGCTCAGAGTAAAAAAATGGTAGCTTTACATACTGCAGACGACGCCGGGATCCTGCACTTATTGATCGGAAGATATTATTTTATGAAGACGACGATATTTAAGGGCAATTAAGCAATAAGCGAGAAGGCGGATACATTCTTACATCAATGTCATTCCAAAAGTAAAATGCGAATTGAGGCTCTCGTTGATCAAACTGTGGAAAGTTTGATTATAAATTTGAAAGTCCAATTCCTGTAGTTAAGATTCTGAAGAAAAATTCAGCCGAACTGAGAATTTGGAGTCAAAATTTGTTTGAAGAAAGAAAAAGGAAGCAAACAAGCAAGCAGTCCTTGTCAGGGCTAACAAATAATGAGAAAGAGAAATCAATTTGTTCCTCATTTAAGATTTAAAATAATTATTTTAACAACTCATTGAACAAAAAAACAAAAATATCATTTCTTTTTTTTGCTTTCTAAATCATGACAGACCAGACGATAATAACAATAAAAAAAAAAGCAATTGTAATATATTCAAAACTAAATATGTAGAAGTCTTCACATCAAAATTTACTTATTTTTCACATTATTTACTTATTATTTATCGGTTAATAAAAAGAATGTGACCAAAATTAAACTGAAACAAAAAAAGATGAACACAGAAAAACTTCAATATTTAATTGATGTTGATTAAACTTTGAAGTTAATATGAAATTAAATTCATCGAAAATTTTATATGTTTACAAAGTTGTGATAAAGTATTTTACCACAACTTTGTAAATGAACTTTAGCAATGAAAAAAAATTAAAAAGTTGATTTTAGGTTGATTGTGAATTTAGAAATATCGCAGTAATCTCGTTTTTCATTCTTTAACTCCTTGTAAGTAATAAATCATTCGTTGGCGTAAGGATACAACCTCTTCTCATTCGAGTGATCCGGTCCCCCACAGGGTAGCATTGCAACTGTCAGGAAGTAGTTCCTAAGAGTTCCAAAGCTACTTTCTTAGGTTGTTGCGATGAATAGTTATTGCTTTATTTAAGAATAGTTTGATCCATCCTTCGGGAATCTTAGGAATTTTGTTGCAACTGAAGCCTCCATATTACAAAACTATTCACAGCAATGTCACTTCATAACTTCCTTTTTAAAATTATTCATGGAACTCACATAGAAATTATTGGAAAGAAAATGATTAATTTTAAGTAAAACTTTTCAGTTTTTCGCTAATTGAAAGGTTTTGTTAAGAGCCAGTTTCTCCAAATAGTCATAACCTACTTCTGGATTAAGTCCAATTCAGCTAATATTGATACTATTTGAAGAAACTCGCCGTAACGTTTAAAATTATTAATCTTGACTTTTTGAAAAGAAGTAATTACTCGAAAAGAATTACATTGAAATTCCTCAAACTTTTTGGATCTTCTTTGTAATCAATTCTTCACAGAAGTTCAATTAATCCCATAAGAGAAAGAAAAATATCTGCCTACATATTCATTATTTAGTTATGTATGCAAAGAGACTAACTCTACAGAATATTAATATAATAACATTTTTTACCTTTTTCCTTATTGATACATTCAAAGTTTATCTCTCACAAGTAAAGGGCACGATAGCGTCACCGGAGTGGCCGGTTCAGACCATGTGCATTCGAAAAATCTTCGATAACTAAGTCAACCAGCAAAATTGTAGCGGTAGACAGCCAGGGGTATAGGAGGTATGAGGGGTCAAAGTGAATATGGTGGCCTATGGGAAATCACTTATAAGTCACTGCAAAGGCTTATAAGTAGCCTGTAAAGGTTAACTTAGTTAAGGTTGAGACAGACACAATAAGCAGATATTGATTGGAAAATAAGCAGGAAATTCTTATTGATCAGCTTCAAATCAGATATAATCGATGTGAAGCTCAGAGAACAGGGCGTGCGAAAGGCAGTGACGAACTCCGGTGACGCTATACTTGTCAGTGTCATCTTGGATTTTGAAGAATATATCTGCTACTGGATCAGGATTATTGTCTTCTTTCAAACATTGATCTGCCCAATCTGAAATATTCCGCTTTTTCCTTCTAAATGCTGCTACATGTTCTTGTACTCTTTCCGTTAGGGTTCTGCCCGTGCATCCATAATAAATGTTCCGGCAATTTCTGCATGTTAAACTATATACAACTGTATATCCCATTGTATTAAGTTTTTCATTTTCTGTATACTCCTTTTTCGTACTGCAAATGAATTAATGTACAAAATCCACAAGATTACACAGAGAAATTTATAATGGAAGCTTTGAATGTATCAATAAGAAAAAAGGTAAAAATGTTAATGATTATGCAGTGAAATTATTTCAGGAAGTAAAAGATAGAAAGAAAATTAAATATTGTAAATTGATAAAGAACTTATAACATAAGACAATGATCAAAATTGTTATCAATATATACATGTACTCTGCCAAAATCAACATATCCATATACATTGTCATAATAATATGTATGTATTTGTTAAGTTAGATCTATGCTGAATTTGAAACTTGTTAGTTGTTGTTTTTTACGAAAATGTAAGAAGGTTTTGAACCTGAAGAAGATCGGAATTGCGATCGAAATATTATTAATAAAGAATTCTCGTTTCCATTGGTAACCTCATACGCCAGATACATGTCAGCCATCTCAGCAGTACTCAAACGCTCCATGTTACATGTAATGTGTTCCGATTTACGAATGCCTGGGAAAATCAAAATCCGTTCTCCGTTCCCACTTCGCCTCTCTAGCTAAATAGCGCCCTCTAGCACCGAAGGTTGCCGTCACCGGATATACATTTATAACAGTAAAAGTTTCCTATCTCCCATTAAAATTTTTAGTTTTTTTTTTATTCACCCTGTATATAGCTAAAATTGAAGAAAATATCAAGATTATAGTAGACTCATCATCTTCCAGGAACTCTTATAGAAATTTGTTCATTTTTACCTTTTTTTTCTAAAAAATAGCAAAATATTTCGAGTATATGTATTTGAATATTCATTCTGTGACAAAACCTACCATTTCCACAAATCTTCTTTTATTCATTACAGATCATAGATCACTTGAAGTTAAGGATGTTTCTCAAGACCAGACAAGGAACAAACTATGCTTTTAAAACTATTGATTAACATACAAACAATGTTAAGGTTTTCCTGCTTCCCTCATTTTGCAATATCTGTGAAAATACTTGTTTACAAAGCAATAATTTTGTCAGCTACATTCCAATGGCGTTTCGATTAATGTTATTACAGAATTGATGCAATACAGAGATTTACAATTCTATAGAACCTTAATTGTAAAATGTATTGATGAATGGGAAACAAAATTGGATTAATTTCTTTTGAATTTATAGAATTTAGCGAAGTTTATATAGAAATAAGATGTTCACGAATTATTTTCATCAAATTACATTCTTATTAAAAGAAAATAATACATGCTGATGATTGTATATTAGAAAAGGTGATTTATTTTTTAATTAAAGAATGAGCACAGATAAAAAAATGAAAATAAAAGAATTAAAAAAAAAAAAAAATTTTAAATAGTTTGCTTAATTCCTAGAAAATCACGAAAACCTTCTTCAATAAAATTGCTTGCTAATGCACAAGAGTGGAGTAGTACAGACAGTGATTAGACGAGTATATAGTGGGTAGTAAGTTTGTGTCACTTTGTATTTCTTCAAAATTAAATCACTATCTTTCTGAAGTGAATTTTTACGATTCACTAGTTTTTAAGTAAAAATAATCACTTTTGAAAGAATTTTTTTTTTTGTTTTATTAATATTTGGCTACAATTGGTTTTGGCGTTGTTTAAAACTTGAAAAAACTAATTCTACTTATTCAAAGTAAATAAAGCTTTTTATTTGGGTGGAGGCTGAATATTGTGTCAATAATTTGTCAATGATTTCCGAAGAATAGTAATAGTAAAAATATAGGAGGAAGATACATTGACAATGTGTAATATTATCATTTTTCACTTCAACCGAAGAATGTTTAATATTCCAAGACTAGATATAAATCATTTAAAACTTAACAAAAGATTATTATTATTTTTATAGTATTTAACTCTCTTCTACATACATTGTAATATCACTTCTGTGATTAAAATAATTTAGATTTGATATAATTATAAAATTTGCTTCGTACATATATTGTACAGAATTAATGATTTCTATGTAAAATTATTACTGTACAATTCTAAATTCTGTACAATTTCTAAAAACCAATTGGCAAAATCTGATTATTATTATTATTTAATAATATTTTCTTTCCGAGTTGTGCACTGTCACGATGTCTATGGTTATAACTCCATAGATACGGATCCTCAATTTCAAATGTTTTAATTATTTTCTAGGACAGTTTTGCAGAGGGTTTCACCTCTCGAAACGTAAATTCTTCGGTAAATGGGGAATTACAAACAAGACTTCCTGCTAAAGCAAGCACAATTGAGTTTAAAACTAAAAAATTGATTATTTCATACTTTATTTAGACAACATCTAAATTACTGGTCTAAAACGTACAACGAGGAGGTCTAAATAATTCTGTGTTCAAACTTTCGTCGTAGCCTAAACATCAGTAAATGATGCAACGCCTCAGACTGATGACATCATCAACAACGTTTTTCATCTGGTGATTCGAGAATTCCTTGGGATTCGTGAAGATCTCGAGGGCTTACAGTAAAAATTCAATTACAATACCCGTATAAAAATTATGAACCAACGATGATCATTTCTTTACGGTTGGATAATGTCACAATCTTTTTTTTTTAATTGTTAATCAGTGAGGGAATTCGATTGAAAATGATGTGACGATATGACGCTCCTTTTATTTATTAGCAAATGTTTACCAAATAATTATATATAAATTGCCACAACTGAAAGAAACGAATAAATCTCCAAAATTGCTTTTGTGACAGCATATACTTATTGAAAAGAAAATGGTAATCATTAATTTGCATTTTCATATTGAGAACAGAGCATAATTACAATGATTTTTGGCAATATCTCTCACCATATTTAATTTATGGAAAATTAATTAGCAAAAAAAAATAAAATCAGAAAGAGATAAATCATATTTTTTGCAGTGATATCTTCAATATAGTAACATATGAAATATCGTTTTATATACCACTATTACATACCATCACCATTCATATCATTTTCAAGTACTAATTTCTAATTTAAGTTCCTACGAAATCATGCAACTTCCACCTACCTTTTTTTAAAAAATACATTCATTTTATCCAATTGAGAAGTTTTCAACTCTTACGATACTTCATTTGCATTACACAATGTGGTTCTCAGAAAGAACAGTGTCATTTTAAGATCTGAATTCATGAGAAATAAAAGTTCATCATCATCTAGGGTTATACGTAGGCATTTGTAAGGTCACTTGTTTTTCTTCTTCAATAAGTAATCTTTTTTTATTGTTTTTTACTTCTTGTATCCGGCAGAGCTACTGTTTCACATACTACCTAGCTTTTTGTGTCACACAAAAGCCTGAGTAAATTGAAAATTCTACTCTTGTCAATGCTTTGTGGGAGGGCTTGTACTGTGGACAATTTGGGCGATAACTAAGAGTTTTTGATATTCAAGAAAATCCAAATACACGTTAGACAGATCTTTGGATTTGACTAGAGATTTTTAAGTTAGAATAAGCAATCCAGGTAGATGATAGCTGTTTGATGTCGAATGTTATCTATTTTAAAATGACACAAGAAGCATTGGGTGATAGGATATCGTAGACTTATCTGCCGATTTCCTGTAATCATCCGTAAAGATAATTGCGTACCATAGACATTAATATCTTTTACCATAATACTACTTACTTTGGAATAAGCTGTTTAAAAACGATTTCCGAAATAGAGTTGTTTCAATCTGAGTTGTTGAGCGAATGCATTGGTCATCTACAATACGACAAAAACACAATCTTTCAGAAGGATTCGCTCAGTTGTGGTTTTGGGTTCGACTGACATGCTAATGTGAAGAGTTAGTATATGTACTTGAACTTTCCATCAACTTTAAAGTTATCACATTATTCTACGGGATGTGATTTTTGGTTGAACCTGTCTTTGTATATGTATGTATTTATGTATGTATGTATGTATGTATGTATGTATTCCTTGATGACTCATAATGCTAAGAAAACATATCTATGCCACTGGCAGCAATAAGATAACGAAGATTCTACATAAAAATCAGTTGAAACTTTGTATTGTCGGAATTTTGATAAAGTATGTACTACAGGCCTATGTGACCCTTGGAGTCGTAGGAATTAAGGCTCCCTGTGTTTCCTGACGTTTCCTGTAGCTAAGTTACAGTCGGATGGTTAACCCGTCGCTCTTCCCCTCGTCTCTAACCCCCGACAAAGAAACACCCGGTTCTAAGTAAAAATTCCCTAAATAAAACTTCCCGACCTCTGTCCGGAATCGAACTCATTTCCTCCAGCCCACACCCAAGAGCATTACCATTGGACACCGGGCCCACAGGAATTTCGGTAAGTCTTTATGAAATTAAATTTTTTTTTAAGAATTGCCTAAATAATTTACGTGTAAATTGAAATTGGCATGTAAATAATTTCAAGCACTAATAGTTCTACGAGTTTTGTATTTATTGCATCATTGGTAATAATGAATATGCACTTAAAAAAATCATTTTAATATTATTTATCTCACTGATAACGTAATATCAGTTTTACGTATTTAATTTCATACAGATTATATTTTTATACAAGAGACACTAAACTGTTATATACAGTATAAAAGAATATTAGTTAAATATATATTAAGATTTTCAGAAAGGTTAAAACTATGATAAAGATTAATTATTAAAAATTAGTTAAGTAATGTTTCAATAAAGGTGAGGTATAAGAGATTATCTCAACTTCGTTTAATCCTCTTATTAATAATATATAGAATATTTCGATTATTTGATTACCAGTCTTCTTCATGTTTTACAATACACTAAAAACTCGTTTATCCGAATCGTGTTTATCCGAAAAATCTGGTTTATCGAAACGATTTACAGAACATTTTTCCTTCGCAGTAATCAATATTTAATAGCGTACACAACCGATTATGTAACTCTAATTGTAACTACGTAATTCTAATTCTATTACTAGCATTAATGTACAGTAATTAATGTAATTAATATTAATAACATGTATAGCACATGTTTAATACAGTATACTGCGGATTATTCGAAATTTCGCTTATCCGTAACGGGTACAGTCCCATCAAATTCGGATAAATGAGTTTTCAATATAATAAGCCTCCCAATATTGTCTATTCCAAGAAGAAGTAGTTACACAATCAAAATGAAGAAATCAAAATAATTAAGAATTGTCATATTGCTACACATCTCGATACGGTGATACATGTTATTTTTGTTATTATTTGATTGCATAGAGAAAAGGAATAGGCAATGTAGGAAGACTTATTATTGTAAAAACTGAAGAAGACAGGTATAGGCTATCCATACAATCGAAATATTGCATATATTATTAAAAAGAGGATTCAAACGAAGGTATATTAAAATATTTGTGATATATGTGTGATTTGTTATAATCTTTGAAATAAGGATAAACCGAGAGGATGGAAATAGAAAAAGACATTAATTTGAAATCGAATCGCCGTTTACTGGACAAAGTTTTAAAAATATTGAGACTTATTAGGAAGCAGGTGAAAATCGCAATTCATTTACATTGTTTGTTTTAAAACAGACAGCAATTTTCGTAGCATTTTTTCACGTCAACGATTTCATCTTTCTGTATTTCAACTTATTGTATTTGGAATATAGAATATATTTTTTGGGGGGCCAAGATTAATGTAAGGGCTTGGGCAAAAAGGAAAATCCTATTTTAGCCTCTTTCTTCTAACCTATTTACTTATTTTTTTCTTTATATTCATTATTTCGGGGGAGGGGGGCGGGCCCCGTCGGCCCCCCCTTTCCTTATATTCGCCCTTGACTTATTGTGTAATATTTTGCTTTTAAACAAAATAAAAGCAACCAAGAATATTAAGAAAAATTCCCCTAAGCTTTATCTCTAAAATAATTCATTTAAATTTACAGATTAAACTTTTTCTAACTTATTTATTTCTTTGAAGAAGTTTTTCTTTCTATATCAGGAGCTTTCAATATTGTATCTTGTTTGGATTAGTTTATTTAAATCACAAATATTTGTTTTTCTTTCATTTTTTTTTTACTCTAATTTCATTAATTTTCTTCCTCATTTTGCCTTAGATAAGTAATGGTTTATTTAAAAAAATTATCAAAGACCGTATGTTTATTTAGAAAGAAAAATAAAGGTTGGGAGATAAATATATGTTAGCAGTTACGAAGAGAAAACCACTTCATAGCCACCATCAGGTATCTTTATCAGATTTCCCAGCCTTATTTCCTTCATTAGACTTAAAAATCTCTTGATCTACCAATTAAACGCTTAGTTATTAAACAAAGATTTTAACATTCCTTTTTAACGTTACATAATGTTTCACAACATAAATTTGTTCTGTTAAGTATAAATGTTTTTGTTTTTGTTTTTTTTAAATAAAAAAATATAGTTCTCACAATATTTGTAAATAGGTCTCTTATAAAGATAATATTAGTTTAAGTTTGAAATGCAGCTAATTTTAATAAATAGTATTTCGATTTTAGGTGTTTATGTGAAACGATGCTTCGTAGCCAAAGGGTAACGCTACAGAAAAGACTGTAATTTTATTTTTTCTTAAGAACTAGAAAATAAAATGAATAGTATTATTAATAAAATTAGAATTTTGATTTTATTGTCATGAAAAGTAATCATTAATTCACAGAAAAAGATTGTTTGTAATAAATTCCATTTCAATTATTCTTTGCCTTCACAGTTTTATCTTTAACTGAGTATGGTTAAAACTATTTTTAAAGTGTGTTAATAAATTGGTAAGTTTGGCTTCTATTGATTCCCTTTAATCAACTTATATAATTTGCTAAGTTCGTCTGTCTGTCTGTCTTTGTAATTTTGTAACTCGCTGTAATTTTGTTACCACTGCACCGATTTTAATGAAATTTGGCATACTTACTCAGTTTTTTACGCTGATTTTGAAACTCAAAACCATTTTTGCCATAGAAGCTTCGTTCATAAGTTAGCGCAGTATTTAGATTATATAAAGGTCTGTCTGTAACTCGATATAATTTTGTTATCACTGCACCGATTTTAATGAAATTTGGCATACTTACTCAGTTTTTTTACGCTGATTTTGAAACTCAAAATCATTTTTGCCGTAGAAGCTTCGTTCACAAGTTAGCGCAGTATTTAGATTATATAAAGGTGAGTTTGCTTGCTTCAATCATTAATAGGAAACAATATGACATCTACATTATTTAATATTGTAATGGAACAATGCATTATTATTAAATTACTTGAAGAAAGATAATTAAAAAATCTACAAATTGTCAGAGAATTAAATCACAATAAGCTGTCTGTAACTCGAATAATTAAGCTATTAAGATAGATCCAACGGTTCTCAATGATACCATTGAATCAAGGGTACTCAAATTGGATGAAAATATTAGTTCATTCTGTCATTCCATATTGTTTCCATGAAATTTTATTCTTGGAAACTGCCCTCGACAACTGAAATTCTAACAAAACATACGTTCAAAACCAAATAATTTTGTTACCACTGCATCCATTTTAATGAAATTTGGCATACTTACTCAGTTGTTTAGGCTGATTTCGAAATTCAAAACCATTTTTGCCGTAGAAGCTTCGTTCACAAGTTAGCGCAGTATTTAGATTACATTACTTTATATTTGATAATTGATAATAAAATGATTTTTCAGATTTTTTTATGCCTGTCGTCCGACAGGCTTTGCTGCTAGTAATGAATAACAAAATTACAATTCATTGTTTTAGTTAAAGTAAATAAACTGTGTATCTACTACATTTTTAGAAAATTCGCAGTTATGAATTTTGTGAATTAATTTGACGGAATTACTTTAAACTGTTTTACTACAATTTTTTAACTTAAGAAGAAAAGAATATGTTACAGTTCCATTTTTTGTCTTTCTATATTTTGAAAAAGTAACATAGAAATGAAAATAGCATATCAGTGCTTTGCTTGTGATAAACGAAGAAGCTACAACTTTCAAAAATCATCTGATTTGCTTCTACATACTATAATAATTATATAATTTGTATCTTGAGCAATGGTTTTTGAGTTTTCATACTGTTAATAGCGATTAGCTGACATTGTAAATATTGAGTATTTCTAATACTGCTTTCTGTGTAGATGACTCTTGCTCTTGAGTTTTTCTTTCACTGATTAGACTTCTGAGGTAGACTGTCCATTTTACACATGTAAATAGTGTATTTACATATTAAGCAGATGTGTGATGTCAGGTATAAAGTAAGTAGCTCCATCTTTTCATGCGTCTTTCAAATGACTTCCTTTGAATCAGCATTTCTGAATTAACCTTTGCTTTTTTGGATCTCCCTGAAGCCCTTATTACGGATTTTAAACTATGTATATCTACTCTGTTATAATCGTTCAACCTCAGCTTTTCAAAATATTTATTTCTGATGGTCCGTGGTCACAGATAAGCCAAATCCGTCAATATTTTCATTCAATAGTATATTTTCATATTTTTTAGTACTAGATATACTTTCGGCCATTTATCGAATAATAGGAACTAAATATGGAGCGATTTAGGAGGGGGTGGATACCCCAGTAATCATCTCGTATTTTTTCAGTTGAACCAGAAGCATTATAATGAATTTTTAATGAAATTGTTTCATTAACGAGGACACGCGTACGGTTAATAAACAATGTATCAAATTTTATGGATGTTCGTCACTCAACCCTAGCACTGTTCATGCGTTTGCGAGTTGATACAAATGTAATACAATTGCCATTGGACCTTAACATCTTTCTTTACTTGACCGTCCATTTTCTTTGTAGATTGTTTGTAATAACCTTTTCATTATTTTTGCTCAGTAGACTATTACCACGTACATTCTGCTCAAGACTTTATTACACTTTATCACCCTCTCGTTTTTTAATTCTAATTCGCTAATTACTGGCTATTCAACATCAATCTTTCCAATGTACCATTCTATTTAATGAACAGATCCATTACAAAGAAACGAATTTCTTTACTCAAAATAACGTAAGTATGAGACTGTAGGAGAATATCGCTGATGCTGCTTCTTCTCGCTTGCATCCACGAGGACGAGACTATTACGAGATTGGATGTGACGTAACCAGGGCTGATTTGTAATGGAAGAATTGCTTTTATCAATAATAGGATACAGGGAAATATTAATAATTACATACTCTCACGGCGAGAGGATGCTACAAAAGAAATTACTTTTCCTTTTGTATATACGAAAACAACTTAACCGAGAAACTAACAACCGAAGTTGTTAGATTTGTGCCCCCCTTGATGTAATTGATATATATACATCTCCCGAGGAAGGCCCGAGACACCGGGCCGAAATATCGAGAAAATCCCATCCCGGAGTGGGGAAATCCCTCAAAAAAAAAAAAAAAATAGAGGATGTTAATATAGAATAAAATAGATTTTTAAATTCATCTAACGTTATAAAATTTAATGTATTGTAATGGTATTTGTGGGAGAGTCTTAGGGATCTAAAGACAACGAGTCAAATTCTGGAACTGAACTGAATTAATTTATTAAATGAAAATATTGGTTTATATAGTATATTCATAGCATGTATACATTTTTTATACATATACATATAAAAAAAGCAATAATTAAAAAATAAAAAAGGAATAAATAACGGTTAACGATTAAAATGAATAAAATACAGATAATTTCTTCAGAAAATAAATGATTTCTAAAAAAATATTTACATAAACTGTTACAATATAAAATAGATGGTCATAGAAATCTAACCTTTTTTTTTTCTATTGAAAGCGTGAAGTTTGTATTATAAAAGATTTTCACATAATATGTCGTAGTAACATAAGCTTATTACAGATTTATGTTTACAACTTCCATAATTTCCACGAGTATTGATTTATAAGGTTTTAAAATATTTTGTGTAGTTTGTGTAATTTAGGAAACAATAGTAAAACAGTATTTATTAATAAATTTATTAATTAGCATATTTATAATTTATTAATGAATAAATGCAATTATTTATGAATCAAGTTATTAAATTGGATTTAGTATTTTAATTTTACTTTTTCAGAATTCAGCTTATTTTTCTTGTAAATAAATTAATAATCAAGAAACAGAATTTGTAAAGAAAGAAATAATAGCAGCAAAAGTGAGATATAAGCAAAAAGGAAAAAATAAATGAATAATTATCATTCCCCGTGGAGGTTTTCATTGTCAAAGCTAAACGGATTTGCATTTCATTTTTATATCGAATCTATTATACATTGGGGAAGCGGTTTTCACAATTTAATAATGTTTTATCGATTCAATCTGCAAGTTAATGAAGCGAATTAAATTATATATTTTTTTTTCTTCCTTGAAACTTATTTACTTAAACGTTTGTAATTCGCAAGCAGCATCGAAATCGAATCTGATTGGATCAACATTGTCTCTAAGTGATGAACGCACAGCAGTAGCTGCTAGAGGGAGCTCAGATCTAACAAAACAATTTTCAATTTTTTTTTTATTATTATTTTTGAAGAAAAAAAAGGTAGTGACAGCGATTAGTAAACGAATCACAATGCTTCGCAACGGCTTCTGATACGTATAAGACAATAAAATTGATATTGCTATTAATTTCCTTATTATTATATATGTGATTGTTGCGCATATATGCAAAAGACGCAATTGTTGCGATTGTTGTGATTGTTGCTAATGATAATTTAATGATATTTTAATGATACTTGTCCACAGACAGACGGACAAAGCGGGGTTAGAAGGCTTCAAGTATCAGAAGACTAAAAAAAAAATGAAAGAAATTCCTTAAAGAACCTAAAGGCTATTTTCGTGAAAAAAAAGCCTCACTTAAATTTTTTTCATTATTTATTTGTTTATTTATTGATTTTAAATTTGTGAAATCGGCGAAAGAGAAAAGCCTATCTTCGTTTTCAAATTATTATAGTTGCGGAAAATAAGCAGTATAAATAACAATGGGTTATACCAAATTATTAACCAAGTGACATCCTGGAGCATCATTCATGTTAGCCTTGGTACGGAGACCTTGTTATTTACTGTGACTTCTCCTGGCTGATGTCGCCAAAGAGCGAGAAACAGCTGTTCCAGGATGTCACTTGGTAAATAATTTGGTCTCACTCATTGTTATTTATTAATAATTCAAATGCGCAGTTTGAATTTCATGCTTTAAAAAATTCATTGAAGACTGCGCACTGCTGGCACATGAATTTTCTCACTAATTTTTCATTGATGAATTTTTATTGATGAATTTTTCATTGTGTATTTTTTCCTTTGAGGCACCACTGCGCTTTCCGACGAACAAACAGTTTACATTTTGCAATTCCTGAAAAAAAACTAAATTTCATTTTAAACATTGGTAATCTGTAATCAAAATTCATCATGAATAAAGATAAAATTTCTTCAAAGATTAATTATTCAGTAATTGGATCTTTATATTTACAAGATTCAGACGATTTGGACAGTTTATTTACTTCAATTTGGACAATTTACAAGATTCGGACAATTTGTTTATTTACTTCAATTTGGACAATTTACAAGATTCGGACAATTTGTTTATTTACTTCAATTTGGACAATTTACAACATTCGGACAATTTGGATATTTTATTTGTTTATTTACTTTAATTTGCACCTTCAAAGGACATTTTATATGTTTATTTACTTTAATTTGCACCTTCAAAGGACATTTTATTTGTTTATTTACTTCAATTTGGATCTTCAAAGGACATTTTATTTGTTTATTTACTTTAGTAATAATGCTTCTTTGCAACACATGATGCACGAATAAATACATCACGTTTTGTGTTTGTTGTATTGGAATTCCAAATTCATGATTGTTGTTTGTTATTAGTTGTTTGAGAAGACGATATGGTGGATTTCTTTTCCCTTTTTTGTGTAAAACTTAAGAAAGGAGGCCGATGAGACCTCCGAAATATTGTAAGTAATGGAGAATTTGTGTTGTAATAAAGAAGTTTAATAATATTGGTAACCTAAGTTGCCTAATTTAAATCACGTCAAACCACGTACAATTCAATGGAAATTAATCTAATAAATTAGCTAAAATGATTAATATCCATAGTTTAAGATATCAATTAATCTATTGTCTACGTTCTAGTGTAATTTTATGGATATTTTTGTCTCCTTCTCGAACCAATTTCTTGACGAGAAATCACTGAAAAAGGTTCAAATATAAAACTCGACTGTTACTTCAAGAAGCTCAGCTTAAAATTAGGATGACACACATACAGACTGATTGATTGGATAAGCCTCACTTTCGTAGAGAAGAGGCTCATAAATAAGTATAAAAAAACAAATAAATATAATTAACAGAGCAAGTTCGGATACACAGGGGAATGTTATTAAACTTATTATTATTATTTTGTTTGCGATTTTTTTTGTTTATTTTGTCATCGTAATGTATTGAGTAAAAATTTCCCATATTGTTAAATTCGTACGAGTGCTTAAATGAAATTGTCGTAATATTGTTATTATAATTAAAAAGTGATTAAAATAATTGTACGTTATTTCGTTATCTATACATGTAGCTTTTAATAATAAAATAAAATCTGTCTTGGCCAATTAATCTTAATTATGATAATATAATTCAGCAAAAAAAGTTGCTGTAATAGTTATTGCAAAAGATAATTGTAATTCAACAAGGAAAGAAGATGATTTCGTCATTGAATATTAATGTTTCACAACGAAAGAAGTTTAATGAAAAATAATTGTTTTCAGCCATTGTTACACAAATCTGGCTGTAAAGAAATCCCGAGACTTGGCTTTCAAAAAAATCTGGCTAACTTTAATTAATTTAACTAAATTACTTAAACTGACTCTCCTGCCTTTAACTTTACTGAATAACTAGATACAACCTAACAAAAAATGTTAGCTAAAAAATAAAAACAAAATAGCGATTTTTCAGAATCTGCTTTGCCACGAAAAGCTTATTCTAATGCAGAACAATTTCAGGCTTTTTGCTAATAGTCATTTTCATTGAATTGTTAGCAAGATCATTTAATTAAAAAAAGTTAATTTACTTAATTTAATTCCTTTTTATTGTTGTTTTTTTTTTTGTTACATGGTCTTATTGGAGTAAAATTAGTTTTTAATGAGATATCTCATATTCCTTAGATTGTGAAGCTTTACAAATTGTGGATTTGTTATAATTTGGTTATGATCTGCATCCGTCAAAGACACTTCACGAAAGAAATTAAGATTGAAATAATTCTTTATGATGAAATATTCATTAAATGTCCAAATCACACGATCGTACTTTTTAGCATTGTTTTGATCATGGACTGAAGCTTTTTGATCGTGATTTACTTCTGTCATCATTTTCATCACCCATTTCGTCACTGGAAAGGTTTTAGAACTTGCCCTAAAAAGCTTTTAATGATGAAACTGCTGATGAAAATGACGACAGAAGTAAATCACAAGATCAAAATGCTTCAATGATTTTAACAATGATCTAAACAAAGATGAAAAGAACAATCGTGGGATTTGAACACTACCAAGTAGGCTGTATTTTGTAAAGTTTAAATATATAGACTATAAGAAAATTGATTAACCGTAATTGCTAAAATATCGTTATTAAATTGATCTCGTCTTATTTATAATGAGGAAAAACAAAACAGTTCGTCGCTGCTCATAAATTCTACGGTTTCATTTTTAAAAATATTTATTTACATTCAAATAAAGAAAATAGTTTTACAATAGTTTTACAAAAAAATCAGTAATTTATCAACAAGAAGATATGTTTTGTATTTTGAGTAGGACAGATACTTTCATAGAGACATAGATCTGTAGTTTTATATTCATTACACTGCAAATCTTCAGTTAAAAAAAAAAAAAACCAAAAAAGGGAATCACTGCTAATTTTTACATTGTACGCAATCTCAGTTTACGTACAATCAAATAAAATTAATTTAAAATTGTGGAATAAACTTGCTCACATTTAGAAAATAACTTTAGCAGAGCGT
>JAFIDM010000001.1:131816634-131879393 GCA_023159025.1 Thereuonema tuberculata
GATTGCACTGTGGTTTGGTAGTAACCCTTTCTTGATTTTAACCACAAAAATAAATTTATTTATTTAGTAAGCTACATAAAAAACAGTATTCTTTTTTATTTAATAAAATATAAAGTATGTTATGCAATACAAGAAAATTGGTATAACAAAATATATTTTATGATTTCTTTTCTTTTTGGTTGCATTATTAATATGGTTTGAAAGGGGTTCTTGAGTTATCGCTTGTAATTACTTTCTGAATTGTGAAAATAATCAATTTAATATGGCAATTGCTGGAAAATTTATTTTGTATATTTCTTCCATTGAACAATTGTACAGTTTGATATTCAGTTGCATTTCGGATTCACAGCTGATAAATTTTGCATATTGGCATTGAAATTATTTCTCATTTGTATTCTGAATATATCTGAAATGCACATTTTTTTCTTTCTTAGGGGTGAACCTTATTTTTCAGCCTTGATTCTCTTCTGTCTCCTGCAGTAATTTCAAATTTGACCGCTAGATGTCTTTGCGAAAAATGACGTCAGAGCGCGTCAGTGTAGCGCAGCTGCCCACCAGGGCCAGAGAGAGAACGTTAGTGCTTCCCGGTAAACCATCTGCATCTTCCCATCCTAAAGGCTCCATCTCCTCCGCCGCTGCTCTCTGCGGAGTCTTCCGTAGGCGGTACTGGGTTCTCGCGATCTCCCGCTCTCCCGCCGAGGACTCGAGAGCAACCAAGCAGGATCTTTTTCCCCGTCGCGACGAAAGAAATCTCGCGCGAGCCAAAATGTCGGACATCGGTGAGAACTCGCTCCTGGACATGTTGCTCGCACCGATGCCATCCGACTTGGATGGCGATATGGGGAACGGTTCCTCGGGGGAGAGCGGTAGCATAGACGTGCTGACGACCCTGTGGCCATCCACCCCCGCCTCCACGAACGGTACGAACACCTCCATTTTCCCGTCGGTAGCAGACGATCTTCTTATTCCTTCGTCGGCGTTGTTCTTCTGCTCTAAATGGAGTCCCGCCAATCACATCTTCTTCCAATTGGCCAACGCCTTCCTCTTCCTCTCGTATCTCGCCCCTAATGGAATCTATGGGATCCTCTATCTCAGGAGTACCCTCATGATCGGTTGTTTCTTCTTCGCTATATGGGGGTGGATGATCATTTGCGCCCTGGACACCTTCGTGTGGAATGCACTTTTCGTGCTCATCAACTTTGTGCATTTCTGTGTGTTGCTCTTTTACCTGCGGCCGGTTAAGTTCGAAAAGGAGATTGAGAACCTGTACAGGGAACTATTTGTGCCCCTCAAAGTGAGCCGCCACCAATTCAAAAAGGTTCTCGGCTGCATGAAAGAAATCAAAACTGTACGGACAGCGGAAACATATGCGGTGGAAAAACACACTCGGGTGGATAAGCTGTCTCTCGTCATTTCCGGCAGGTGAGCTATTACCAATTAGAATTAGTTCCCTCTCTTTCAAACAAAATATCAATCACAAAACATTTAAACACGCAGACACAATTTCTCTCCTTTTAAATACATGAACCTCCAATGCAATTCAGATATTGATCCACATTAGGCTTTTTCAATGTGATTATTTATGCTTTTTTTATACCCATTTCTGCAGTAAATAAGCTATGGTTTAAAGGCCAATTTATTAGAATTATTATTGCACGTAGTGAATATTGGAATCATAATATCTTTCTGTCTTCAATTCATTTTTTTAATTGCCTATTAATTCTGAAATAAAGCGTTTGAGCTTCGTTCGATGGTCTTCTCAGATGATGTTATGCAGTAATACTTTGAAATCAAATGAATTGAATATATTTCTAACTTATAACTTTTTTTATGCTTAGACGTAAAATTAATGTATAATTGAAGACGATACAATTACATGATTGTATTACTTATAATCACTTTATTGATTTTCGTATATCTCTTTGAGAAATTATTCTACAGTTTACTAAAACAATTTCTAAAAAACATTTAACATTAATTTATTATTAAAAAGTTATTGAAATAATAACATAATACTAATTGAATTCAATTCAACATGATTTACGCCTTCCTTCATTGAACAGTCGATTCAACTGAGTGCGTTTTAATAGTGCTATAAACGTACAGGAACTAACGGTTTTTTTCTGAATCAGAAGTCATTGGGTGCAAGCCATCCTGTATTTGTTTAGGAGCAAGGACATAACCTTGTAACGTTTAAGTGGGTGTAATCTATTGCACTTGAGGGAGGGAGAAAGGAAAAGTTTGAGACTCTTGAAAAAGTTACTGTTGACAAACTTATGTGATGGATGCGAAAATGTTATCTGTTGTCTATTTTTTGAAGACTTTCAAAAAATTTTCATAATAAAGATTTGTCGTCGAAATACTCATCTACAGAGTATTAAAAAAACAAACAAACAACCATAACATTGCGTCAGTGATGTATATCTATCTAATTTTCCTCCTGCCTCGAATAAATTTCTTATCAACTGTAGATAGGTCCAGCACCCCCCCCTCCTTCGATTTCAATTAACCCCCATACCCCCCGCTCGCCGGTGCGTTTGGTTCGACTACTCCACTACACTGGATTAATTTTACCTTCGTCTTTCAGCTCTGTATGGGTATTGGAACGTTTCGAAAACAATATGCAATTTATTTCATTTATAACTTTATATAGTAATTCTTAAATCAAAACTGAAGACATAAAGCCTAAGAAATAGGTATTCCTTCAAGTTTATTTCATATGAAACTACGGTTTTATCTCAGTGTATATTTATTAATGTATATAAATAAGGTGTTTTAACATTTTATATTTTTCTTAATTTATTTATATATAAAGGGTACCTTTCATTAATGAATAAAGTTACGCAGAACCCTTTATTTTTATTATTAAATTCTATACAGTGATGTTTGAAATAGAATTTTACAAGAACTCTAAAACAAATAATTTAGAAACCTGTTATTCGCTGAACTTAATAAAAGGCAAAGAAATCTAATATTTACAGTTAATCTTTTATTAATTGCTTTATTATAGAAGAAAACTATTTAATATTTTTATAGAGGAGAGGCTACAAATATGGGTCATAGTGTGTAATATGGGTGAACGTATTTTCATCAATTTACATTGACGTAGCTACGTGCCTGTGTGATTAAATATACTAAGATTTCATATGTTTAATATCTAAGGAGTGAATTATGGAGCTCAGTGAAGACAGTAAATATCGAATTTATGAATAGATGTGAATTTTATGCATAGTATTAAACAAAGTAATCTTCTAATCTACCTTGATCCGAATAAAAGGCGTAGTGTTGACTGGATTACATTCAATTGTTATTACTAAACAAGTGGAAAGACAGGATCCTCCGAAAAGTGGTTCGGTTTATCGATCTATTCTCTTTCATTTCCCGCCCTCGCGTTTCCAACCTAATCCCCCTGACAAATGGGTGACATTTCATTATGATGAGTCTATGTTGCACTGTCTTATTTGACATTGGCTTTGATACCCAGTGCATATCTAATTGCAGCCACCAAATCCACATTATTCTTTATTTTTCTTTGAAAGGGGATTTGTTTTTTCTTGTTTTGCTTTGCTTTTATGTCTGGAATTCATTAATGACGTGTTAAAAAGGAAAGTTTTTAAATTTGATATTTGACTATTGTATTTTAAGATGTGTGCCTTTACTGTTAAGTACAGAATTTGATATTTCCCATGCTATTCAGCCATTTTAGTTTTCTAAATGAAACTTAATAGATATAAAATAATCTGTTATAATAATTTTGAAATAGGTATTAACTGGAACAAACTTTTTTTAGATAAAAAAACGAAAATCAATTTGAAGCTGCTTCGACTGATTTTACGTGGAAATGATTTAATAATAATTAAAATTCACAGTAATTCAATAAAAAATTGATAAAATGAATGACGAAATACTTCTTAATAACTAAAGTGTTATAATGAATATTGTGGCAGAGATATTTTGTATCTGAATGCTTATTGTCTTCACTGCATTGATCACTATAAAATGCAAACACCGCATATTATATATCATGCAGATATATGAATCAACTACATACGCCATTATTATTGATTTAATAATTAAATGAAGTAACAACTGAAACCACAATAAAAATCCCCAGTACTTGTAACATATTTAATTAGTAATATACTAAACATTTTCATGTAGCTATTGATTAACTGTTTTTATTAATGTTTTAAAATGATAGTATACGTAAGGATAGAGTAATTTAGAAAATTAGTATACTTCATTCTTGGTATGTTCTTAGAATACGAATTTTTCTAAATTCACAATTAATGTGTAATTTCAGTTTCTAATCATGCATTCTGGAAAAAATCGACAATAGTTTTAATTTCATGTAATTGTTATTATTTATGTAGTAGTTCTTGAATATGAAAAAAAAATTATAATTATATGTATGAGTGGTATGTTTATATCAATGTTGCTCTTAGATTATATCTACAAGGAGTTGTTATTGTTGTAAAATGCTTTTCACGTTTTCCTATTTTCAAATATAACACCGAAAGCAGGACATGTCAATCATTCATCTGAAAAGATTAACTTTTTTCTCTCTAAATCATTGTGGCCCCTCTAATACAGAATTGCAATAAATCTGCTAATTGCTAAATAACTAAATAAAAGCTTGCGAATAGAGATTCGTGGTTTGCCCACATTGATGATTAGTGCTGGATTTCTGTATCTCTTTCGTTGTGCTGATTCTGATGAAATGACATGCGACTGTTTTAGGATATCGATCAATAGGAGGAGCACCAGACCCTATACGTCTACAGCTTGTCGATAGGCCTACCGTATTACTTGCTGACTGCATGACAGAATTAGCATGGAAGTAACTCTGACAAAGGCTTATTACTGTTATGAATTTCAATTTGACAGATAAAGGCTGACAAATCAAATTCAAGGTTTAATTTTCTTTTCATTTTCTCGATTCACAAGTTATTCATCGAAATGTCTTATGCGAATTCTCCGATCCTTCCTTTTTTCTAGCTGTAGAATTGTCCCATCAAATATCAGACGAACATACACTTCCTGAAATATCATCCTTTCTTCTTCTGCAAGCTTTCAATCTTTATTTATAAAACTTAAACACATTAGCAGAATCAAACAGTGAAGCCAGGTGCTTTTGAAATTCTACCACAATATTTTTAGTAAGTAATATATAACGTAATTGAAATTTTGCAAAATATTATATGACTTTGCGTTAGTAATCTAGATATTGAGATGGCCACAGCTGTAACTAGCAAAATTTAAATTTTTATTTAAATAAATCATTGTTCTACAAACTATATGATAAAATTGACTCAGTTATATTCATAATTTTATCGGGAAATTTATGTACTGCAACTCTGTATTAGAATCACAGTATCACTAAACAATACGAGCTTAGCATTATTACTAAATGTAATACTGTACATTTATCTAAATGTTACTTAGAGCAAATATATTCTTCCTTTTTTAGGAGGGGTTGGCGGTTCGATGTGGAATATTTAATAATTACTGAACATTTAAAATTCTGTAATGGGACAGTCTTAATTGAAAATATAAACAAATTAATTTGTAAAAATTCACTTAGATGTGTAAGAGTTTAGAGTTCATATTTTTGCACTCAAAGTAATTCTGCA
Organism: Thereuonema tuberculata; assembly: GCA_023159025.1. Taxonomy (NCBI): domain Eukaryota; kingdom Metazoa; phylum Arthropoda; class Chilopoda; order Scutigeromorpha; family Scutigeridae; genus Thereuonema; species Thereuonema tuberculata. Next base: position 131,822,268 of record JAFIDM010000001.1, read on the forward strand.
TAATTTATTATTTTGTATTGTTTGAAGTTCAGTTACGGCGCCAAAAGAATCCACGAAGTCCAGAATTATTGGAAAACTATTTAAAGAGAATGCGTGCATTGCAGAGGTTTTTCCTCTTCATTTTCTGAGAATTAGTCTTTGTTTTAGTTTCTTTTCGTCAATAAAACAAAAGTGTCCTAACTTAACAGAACTTGGGATTGAACAATGCTAATTGCTTTAACGTGAAATTGCACATTTTTTGTAATGCAGGGAAGCATTACTTTTGAAAGTATATCTACTTTTGACCTCAAAATATTTTGTCTACGTGAATATTGTCACTTTCTCAATGTAAGGGAGAAAAAATTACATCTTTTTATAAGTTCACATCAAGAGACTTCCTTTTGTGATGTCGTTCACTTTCTTAAATGTAAAATTAAATAATTTAATTATTCTTAAAAATCCAATTTTAAACATTATTTACGTCAAATAAATGTTAAAAATGCATAAGTTAATTATATTACGAAACACATTGTAATGTTTACTATAATACAACGTTTTCTTAATATTTATTAAATGAATAAAATACTGAAGGAAAAAGAACAGTAATATATAAAGTTTTCTCAAACTTTCGAAAACAATGTTGATAAATGCACACATCTTTTTTTTATTATTTTTTTCTGATAATATATTTAGTTTTATGAACTTTTTTAAATTTTAATATTCACCATTTTTTTAATGATTATTTTACTTTATTCGTATACTCCGGGAGAAAATTATAAAAAAAAATAAAAATAATAAAAAAATAATAATAAAATAATTTAAAAAATAATAAAAACAATAATAAAATAATAAAAAAAATTTTTATTAAAAAAAATTTATAAAAAATAATAATAAATAATAAAAAAAATATAAAATGATCTCATAAATTTTGAATAAATTGCTTCTTTTAGTTGATTTTAATGTTTTCATTTTTATTCATGTTTTCACAGTTCAAATGAGACCCGCCATTATTTTAGTAATTAACTTCAATATTTGCAATAACTTAGAACAAATTTCAACATTTTCTATTATTTACTATAAAAAAAAATGCATTTTGAAATGATAAGCCTAAACTGAAAATATATAAAAAAAAAAAAGTAAATAAAATTAAAGAAAAAGAAGCCACTTTCATTTTTTTCTTCTCTAATAAGCGTTGCCTGAAGTCAGTTCCTGCTGCCCCCGAGGGTATAATTAAGACTTCATTGTCCCCATTCTGCCATTATAAAGGACAAAAATGCATTAGTAACCAGACAGAACCGACACGCAAAGCTCTAATAAGAACAGTATTGGTTTTACAACTTTTTCTTAAATTGAAATTGAAATTCCTTAACTTTAAATCAAGCCTCGTCCATTTTATAAATATATAATAATTAAGTTTATAATCAAATGTTTCAAGTATGTAAGTACTTTTACTTATAAGAAAATTTTATACTAATGTAATTCATTTATAATTTACGAATTTTTAAGAAAGTATATTATATTATATTACATTAAATTATATTATATTATGAAAGTCATGGTTAGCATTACTTATTTGAAAAAAGAAGTAAAACTGAAATTAAAAATTAAAAATATATACATTTTTATGAGTATTTATATATTTTAAATTTTACTTTAAATTTCTTTTTTTTTTGTCTAATATTACTGATGATAAGTTTAATAATATAAAATTTATTATAAGATATATTAAATATTATAGAATGAACAGAACATTAGAACACACACGAAAATCATCTATTAACGATTTTTCTTACACATATTTCAGCATGTTATCAGTTTCAAATGTATTTCCAAAGAATAATCAAATTATTTCAAAAATGTAATAATAAAAATAAATTTCAATAAAATTTATTTTATTGGTAAGTATAATAATGCAGTAATTATTATACAATTTCAATTTTGAAAGTCTCCCCAACATCTTATCTTGGAGGTTCTGAACTTCAGAATCAGATGTTTTTGTAAAAGGATGATAAGCGATTCTGACATATTACTAAATTATTCTGAAGCTCATATTTCAAACTGTCATCTTTGATACGAATTAAAATCTTCTGAATGAAATCGATTTACCGAAATAAAGCTTTATTTCGGTTCACTGACCCTGAATGAACGATTCATAACATTATTCATAGACAAATCAGCTTTTGTTTGAAAATGTAGGTCGACCAGAAAAGATACTCTTTTTTTTAGAAAATGGCGGAAAAGACAACATAAGTCAAACAGTATCTACCACATAAATCAAACAGTAATATATGTGAAATGATTCATATTTTAGTTGTTTAGTAAATAATTTATTAGAATAGTCTTCAATTTAATGCGACCTTTATAATTATGCTATATAGTGATTTCTAATAAATTATTCCATTTCATTTTCGAGCTCGAAAGATTTTTTTTTCTAATTCATTTTTAAAAAAATTATTATAAAAATATCTATCTTATTTCAAATTCTTTTATAATATCTTTTATTGATAAAACTGATACAAATAACTTTTTAATAAAAGACATCTTGCTTCTGTTTTACTTAATTAATATTATTATTGTTAATTGCTGCAATTTGTTGTTAATTATTTAGAAGTAATCATTAAATTGTCTCTGCTCATTTTGTTTCTTATAACAATGTCCACTTATTATTACGTAATTAGATTGATAGATAAATGGACAATTTCTCGATTGGCGATAATATTTATAGGAATTACAATAGTATGAAAACCAAAAACAAGATAAAAGCAGCACATGTACAAATTAAATTGCCTTTCTGAATCAGTTTATCGGAAGGAATTGGGGAAGGCGGATTGGGATGATGGGTCCCAATAAGGACGAAACGGCCGTTCCCAATTCCTTCCGATAAATTGATTCAGAAAGGCAATTTAATTTATACATGTGCTGCTTTTATCTTGTTTTTGGTTTTCATTGAATTGTTTTCAGCACGTTAAACTTGATTAATTATTACAGTAGTATATTACGGAGTACTACTTATCATTGAAACGTTCTACACCTTCGGAATCCTATGAGTCTCCTATGGAAAATACAAATCTACCATTTTTTTATTACATAAAAATATATATCATAAGTAAAACATTGCATTCATTAAAACGTTGCATTCATTCATTCATTCATTCATTCATTCATGCATATTAAACATCATCTAATTCATAGATAAAAATGTAGAAAATTTTGCAATTTTTTTTAAATAATAATATATATATTTAAATATTTAAATAATGAGTTTCATAGTTTCATAAAAGACGGGGTTCCAACGAGATTTAATGCTTTGTCTAAATATAATGTAAGTAAAAGAAAATGAATAAATGTAGGATTAATCAAAGATAATAAAATCGTTATCAGTTTCTTAATATATTGCTTGGTTTAATACTTCATAACTAAAGATATGCATTTTCCTCCAAAATCAGGTAAGACAATTGTTTCGCTTGAAGTAATCCTCATCTTTAAGATGACATTTGACCATTTGCCTAAGTTGCTTAACCAGACATTCGAGACACTTGTAAAAGTTATTCGTCGCAAATCCTTAATTTGTCAAGTTTTAGGATAATTACAAAAACAATTTAAATTTACCTTCAACCACAAGTTTTGGAAGTAATCAAATTGTTCCGTCTTAAACTGGAATTTGTAAGCTTTAACTGCATGTTTAATGTTAAGGATTACAACTTTCATTGTTTATTGTATAAAAAAACAACCAACTGGCTTCTGTTGCAATTTGTAGATGCGTAACAGTGTAATGCTTCTAATGAAACACTTTCTACTTCATCTCACCTTAAAGAAAAAAAAAAACTATGTAAATAAAAGTGTTGGAAATGCTACATATCGCGTTTTGCTGCAGTGAGAGGAATTTGACATCGCATACAAACATAACTCCACATCAGAATCCATTACTGGAAAGAATTCCGTAGTTTTATGTTATGGATATTATGATATGTGTTTACCATCGATTTTGCCAGAATATCGCATTAGTATTGATTAGGTTGCATCACTTCTTGTTGCATAGACTGAATAGATATCCACAGATGCTAATGAACAAAGCAACATAACAACAACATCTGTTTCTGCAAATAATACGCTACCTTTAAAAGAGATCTTTTCGCAAAAAATATTGTATTGAAATAAATCATAAAGATGCATTAAAAATACAAAGACATTTATTATTAATATTAGAATGGTGGTACTCGTTCCATAATCATGGGTTGTTAATGGTTTTGCAAAAGCTACCTAATTATGAAGTCCACAACAAATGAAGACATTATAACTAGATGGAGTCATGATAATATCATGTTTATGATGTAGAGCATTGCTATTTTAAATTTAGAGATGTGATAAATCATTGCATCTAGTACGTATTTTAATTGTGCATTTTAGTTTTTGAAACATGATTCTTCCTATCCTGTAGAATATTGTTGGAAAAGAAATAGGCCTATGTAATGCCCTGAATGTGACTTACGATTGACTAAAGGGAAATTTTTAGTTTGCTTAATAAGAGGCAAAGTTACTCTTGATATTATTTATGTTGCTTTATTTTTGTATTTTTATTGCAAATATTATTCTTATTTTCCAAATATGAAGAGAAGGTTGTTGTTTCATTGTTAAGTTTCTGTGTTTAGAGTTTTCGTTGCTGGAAATTGCAAAATTGTGTTTTTTTGGATTGCTGATTGTGATTCTCTTATAGTTCTTTCCTTAGTCTAAAATTGTTGCTAATGGTGATTTAGTACAAGCTATTTGGTAACATAAATCTTGTTGTGTAATCTTGTGAAATTGCTGAACCTTTTCTGTTCACATGAATGAATTCGAATCTGACTAATTAGGTAATGGTGCAACTGATGGAGCGACCCCTGGTCTAATGCCCTTTAATGCCTCGAATTTCAATTAAGGTTTAAAGAGACGGGGTTCGGAATTTGATAATGGTTGCTCTGCTCATCCATTTTTTTTTCTTCAATTCGCAGGCTGTAAAATTTGGGAGAAAACAGAGAACGTAGACGAAAGTAACGCAAATGGTAAATCGTAATTCTCAGAGTTTAATTAAAGGCAAAGATATACTACGTTTATTAGTAACCACTCGTGAAGTAATTTCCATATGTACTTACCTCCTGATTCCGCATTAAGTTGTTACTGTCTTATCGAATATATAATTCAATTTTAATAAATTGCCTCAATATTTTCGTTTCTGAATCGTCTTCTGCTATTTCGTTGTTTGGATCATAACGTGTTCATCTAAATCAGTGATTTTTCAGTCAGATTTTTCAGCCAAACCAAAGATTCGCTAATATTTTTTCAATGTAGATGCTCGTAAACGCTTCGTGGGTTTCGGGAAGTTGATTAGAAATTACAAGGTAAATTCAAAACTTCCCTCAAGGAAGTTCAACTGCTGTTAGCTCCCTTACTTTTTTATTTTGTCTTTTCCTTGAAATCTTCTTCCCTTTCGTTGCAAGATTTCCTCAAGATGTTACTAACATAGGACTGGTCAACAAAAAAACGTTGTATCTGTACTTTTGTAGACTCAACATCGATTTTCCGGAAACAGATGGTTCGTTACCTACCATGTCCGGACAAAATTACAAAAACTTGAGTTTTTTTTAGTAAAACTTAGCTTCTTTTACTGATATTTAACCACAACCAGTTCACAGTCAAGCATAAATAAAAATTAATACAAGACCACGGTAGAAGTGTTGAAACTGTTAAGTAATAAAAGACTGAGATGTAATGATGAATTATATTATGTGGCCTCCCTTAGGTCAAAATTGCTAATGTATATCAGGGTTTTAGAATCAAAGGTGTTGAAAAATTAATTGTAGACCTGTAATTCTTGTAATTTTAATAAGCTTAAGTAAGATTCTGATTAATTGAACTTACTACCTTTAATACTTTTTAATCTTAACTGGAAAATAATAAAAAAAATACCTGCAATATTCCTTTAATTTCTTAATTTGAATTTGATCAATAAATATTCAAGTATTGGGTTCCCAAAAAGTTCGGTTTTTAAATAAAAAAAAAAAAGACACATTTTTTCATTGTCATCAATAACTTTATTGAATAACATCTTCAGTGATTTGTTCGACGACTTTCTGCCATCTTTCTGACAACTTCATAATTCCATCTTCAAAACTTATCTTTTGAGCCAAAGAATGTTCCCCGTGCCTAAGGGGTCTTCCAGGGAAGTGAATTTTTTCCATTAAGAGAATTTTGTAAGACCTAATAAATGGAAATCCGAAGGTGCAATGTCTGGTGAATATGGCGGATGAATCTGAACTTCCCAGCCAAGCTGTAAGAGTTTTTGTCTGATCATCAAAGAAGCATGCGGTCTTGTATGCTTATTGTCTTCCATCTTCAATATTAAACTGGCTACACAAAATTCATCAATTTTGATCAGTTTTTGTTTTAAATGCACCCTGATAGGATAGCTGTCACAATACAATCTAAGAAAATGATGTCGGATGACGTTAAAGACACCTAAGCGCTACTAGAGCCAGCGTACATAAAAAAAAGAACGAAGTTTTTTGTCCATCCAATAGTTTATTAATTTATTCTAATTCAAGTCTGGAAAGTGAAACAGTTTAGATATAAATCTTGAAATATAGTAGTTTACTACCTAATTATTAGATACAGATTATATCTATACAGTTTATCCATTAATGTTTTTTTGAAGATTTTAGCTTTAATCCTTCTTCTGGAGTTCAAGTAAAAATAGTCGAAAGAGTTCATTAATAAAGAAATAACTAAATCTCACTCGTTTTTAATAGATGGATCATCTTTTGTTTTTTGCCTAAGGGCATTAGGCCTATAATAAAAATCGATTTCTTCTAAAACTCAACAGTAATTGAGATCCTCTGCGAATCATCAAATCTGTAGAAAAATTAATGATAATTAAAGGAAAATTCTTATAACTCATTAGTAAATCAACTAATAAGCAAAACACTGAATTTCCAGTTGACATTTAATTCTTTAAGATCACTTCCGAAGACTGCGAAGAGATCTCTGCATATCCACAACAATTGTACATAGTGGCCGGGAAGTTCCCGTACCCCTTAATTGGTAGTCATATTTTCAGAAAATATTTACACATTAAGTATCCAATGCATCTGTGTGTTCGCCATCATGCTTCGTACGCCTCCATCTCCTACTTGACATTTTTTGGAGCATGTCCAGTGTGATGACTCGAAATGTGTGCTCACTGTATTGCACAATTCTTCATTTGTAGCGTAAAGATGTTCAGACAAATAGGCCTTAATGATTTCCCACTTTGAGTTGTCAGGCGTAGTGAGGTCAGGACTTCGGGGTGGCCATTTCAATGGAACTGGCGATGCTGGAGTATCGCTACCAATCCAGCGTCCTGGAAAATGTTCATGAACGCGCACAGTAAGAGCGAAGTGAGCAGGTGCCCCGTCCTGCTGTAGCCATACGCGTTCCATGATAACCGCGTCTTCAAGCTGTGGGATTAACCTTTTTTGTAATCCACCTGCATTCTAGTGTTAACAATTGAAATTACATTCAATACTAAATATTTACATTTATTATTATATAATGGGGAGAGGGGAACATCCCTGCCATACTGTAGTGCTCTCTGTTGTAATAAGATTGACGGAGCGATAAGTGCATAAATTAGTATTGTTTATTCAACAACAAAAGAAAACTACAATGGAGGTCAAGCCCGATTGTCACGCCTCTGTTGGAAGAAACCTAAACCTCCGAAAATTTGAATGATGGACTAATATTTTGCCTGGTATTATTATTAGCATGTGTTAGGATCACAACTATGTTTCTTATCTTTTTACTTCTAAGAGAAGGTTAGAAAATAGGAAACAATAAGTGAAAAAAGTAAAAAATAAAAAATAAAAAAAAAGACAAAAAAAAATATTATCTTTTTACAACTTCATGACGAATAAACTTATGCAATTACAAGATTGTTGAAGTATTTTTTTTCTAAATGTAGTCTAAAACTAGTTTCTGATGTATTATATATTATTATGTTCTATGCATTTGAGATTTTCTCTCTTTTCCGGTCATTCCTCTATCGTTTCCTGTGATTTTCTGTTTTTCTTTTTTTGTCTTTCTTCAGCAAACGAAACTAGTCCGTTCTTCTCCTTTACTTGTTCTACTCTGCTGATCTTAACTGATGCACAGACACCTTTACTCAACAGTTTTCTCGACCTTTCTTTAATTTTCAAGTTCATGAGTTTCGTTTGTTTAGTCTCAGAATTTAATTTTTAAAAAAAGCGATGGGATTTTTGATCGAAAATGTAAAACGAGTTCCTTTAAGAACTTAAAGCCTACTTTCTTTAAAACTATTTTTAGAATTTAACTTTGTTTTTGTTTTGTTTTTTCCTAATGTCATGAAAAAAAATAACCAAAAAAAAATCATAACTACATTTAATTTAAAATTATAATATCTGTTGAATGCACACATTAAAAATGTTCAATTTTCCAAAAATATAAAACGCAAAAGTTAAATTCGCTTTCCTTCCTTATAAATTGCCTAAACTGATATTAATAGGTCCTTCCATGTCAAATCACCCAATTTCAAGACCATTTTGCAACCACACCCTCTCAGATCTGAATGATAGTTTTTTTCTAGGTATAGACACCCAATGTGAGTATGAAACCAATGTTTAATTTTTTTCCCCAATTTATTTACGAATTTACAATTTTTTTTTTTAATTTCCGACATTTTTGTCATTCGCATTACGATTTTCGCAAAGTTTTTTACTACGTGATAAATGTTATTGATGGCAATTAATAAAAATTGGTAGCTTTGATTAACGTTTTACGCTGAATCTAACGGCACAAATTACAAGTTTGTAACTCTAATAGTTTTCAAGATACAGCCTATGCATTAGCATTGTTTAAATAATTAAAACAACAATGTGGGTCCTTTTTTAAAAATTTGAAATTATTTTTGGAATTCAATAGATTTAGATTTCTGTTCTAAAATAGTAGATGTTACAATAGTTCTTGATTCGTAAACAATGCTAATACAATGATTGTTTTGCCCAACTTTTGCTGCACATTAAGCAATATAGATTCCCCAAATAGATCACAATAATGAATCTAATTAATAAAAAAAAAGCCCGCAAAAATATGAGAAAAATAGGTTTCTGTTCCCTCAGCCTTTATCTCGGGAATCTGGGATAGCTGTTTCAGCCTTATTAGGCTTCATCAGCCAGATTTACCCTTGAAGAAGGGTAATTAATTAATTAAGCCGCCTAGAAAATAAATCTATGACCAGTCGTTTCTTTTTAAGTCATACTGATATCATTCAGTCGTTCAATTAGTTTAGTTGTTATTGTATTTTGTTTTAAGATATACAATGTGCGCAAGTACTTTACGTGTACTAAGAACAAGTGTAAAGTCGAAGAAATGGCCTAGAAAGAGAGTAGATTGAAGCTTCCGGATAAGTGAGAGAGGAAGAAACTCATACACCTTTCCTTGGGTTCAAATCCACACCTGTTTGATGCATTATCGAATTGCCCAGCTAGCGTCCAGACTGCTCGATCTCACTGGCTGGATAGTCTTCAGTCTTAAATTTGTTTCTCTTATAGTTTTTCTCACTTTCAAAATCAAGAAATACCTAAAATCAAATGTTGCAAAAAAAAACAAACAAACATCATAATTATTAACGTATTAAACTATCAATAATATCACCTGCTTGGGATTAAATATTGATTCCTAACAGTTGGATTATTTTCATTGAAAATTCGTTTATAAAATATATAATCAATTTTTTTTCCTTAATATTTTTATTGTCGTTTATAAGATAAAAAAAAATTACATATTAAGCACAATGCATAAATGAAAACATAATAAATAAAAGCGTTTTGATTCATAAATACATGCGATTTCGTATAACGGATTTCGTAAAGTTTTAAGTTTTTAGCGAATGAATTTTTTCGGAGGTCATTCCACTGACCTAATAGACTTCAGACTCATCGGTATTATTTAAATTCCGATTAAATTCATTTCAATGGCGATGTACTAATTGAAAAAAACAAAATAAAGAGCATTCTTTTCAAATTTTATTAGTTATTTTTTTTTTTTAATTTTGAACCTTTTTACTATGTATAAATCAGTTTGCTTTAGTATTTATTGGAGGGACACTGTCTACTAAATAAAAGAAAAAAGTCAACTAACAGTTTCATAGTAAAACTAAACGATTTGCAATCTATCGTAAGCCTCTATTTGTTTAAAGTTGATACTAATGACTAGAGCGCAGAACTCATTTATTAAAGCCTTGTAATTCAAGAATTTCATCGCGACTTCCTCGGTACACCGTTGGCATACAAATAGGGCTTGCGGCAGAGTTGCTGCTGCCCAAGCATTACCCAGTGAACCGAAACGGGAATGGTCACATTAGGCCGAAATTATCAGATTCGTTCTCAACACACACGATTCAGTAGTCGATCCCAATTTTGTCCGATTACCAGTGTTTTTCCTGACCTGGTCAGTGGCATGGACCAGAAGTCTTATTTTTTTTTTTCTTCTGAAATCTCCAGGCTAAGGAGTGTCTAATCAAATAAGACTCATGGAACTCTGACTCCCGGTTAGACTGTGCAGAGCGATCCTAAACAATGCACACAGACACGGAAATCTTAATAGACTCCCGTCCGCTAAAACAATAACCACTGCGTTCCAATGCAATATAAGTGATCCCAGTTTAAACTCATAAATAAAAATTAAAATACATGAAATAGTAAATTCCTAAAATATTTATAAAAATATTTACATATAAATAATATCGAGAACAGATTACTCGATTATTCTACTAAAGATCCAGAATACTTAAAATCCCCCCCCCCCCCAAAAAAAAATAATTTTTATTTTATTAATACCTTTATCCTATTAGAGGCTTATTCCATTTATTGTATTTTTGTTTTGTAGCTTCAAATGGGGAATATCGACTTGTTGAACCTTCTGCTCTTCATTAAATAAAATGTTCGTTAATTTTGTACATCTGGTTCCCAATTACTTAAGCAATTCATTTTTGATTCAGAGTTTAATTCAGTGAAAGGATAATTTCAACATTTCGTAACGGTTTGTGTAAATAACGAAAAATGTAAATAAATTGTACTGAATTTGAGGATCGATAATTCTTACTGATGTTTCCAAAATTGCAGTTATGAATATTTTAATCATGGTGAATGATGGTTAACTAGGGCGAAATGAGATCGCTTTAAAATTAAAAAATCATGTCAAATAAATTGGCATAAAATCACATCCTACATTTGTACCCAGTCAAAAAATTATCATAGAATTTAAAATAAATGGGAAAGAGATGAAAAGTAGGCGGATGATAAAATTTCATTCAAGTATACAATGAAAATGAATGAAATAAATGAAATAAAACGATTGTTTTCAAAAATTCTTTACGACGTTAAATAGATATTCATTCGTTTTCTTACTGCAGACGTAAATAACGTCAAATATCCTTCATCCTCTAAGTTTCGTCTGTTCTAAAATTTCATGTTCTGCGATTGGCGGGGAAAAAATTCAAATTTCTATTCGTTGATTGATAGAAATATGGTTAAAATTTGCTTCGAATTGGGACTACTTTGTTTGCGGTTTTACACAAAATAGTGACTTTCATGCAAGTCTGTTATGAAATGAATACATCCTGTCATCGATTAATTCTTAATAATAGCCTCTATCTTCCTATGGATTCTACATTTTCTAACTTACCCGAATCTGTTGTTGTTACATTATTTATAGAATCCAACATTGGACTCTTATATGTAAAACAGTTAGTACGAAAACATTATTTACAACACTATTAGCGTGTTTCAATTAACACTGCGTATTATATTACTATGTGGGCCCGGTAGCAGAGTGATAAGGGCGCTTGACTCGTGCTGGAGGTGGCGGATTGGGATCCCGGCCTCGGCGGAGGGCGGGAATTTTTCCAAACGGGTCCTAGGGTCTTTCAGCCCTTTGTAGAATGGGTACTTTCCCAGGGGTTAAAGGCGGGCGGGCGTCGGACTGACCATCCGACCTCAACTTAGTCCCGTTTGTCTTACCTCCCGCGACCCCAAGAACCACATAGGTCTGTTGTTTGACACTTATTATATTATTATACGCCTGCGACTGCAATTTTTAATTAAATTTTTTGTTTTTATCCACTTAGAATAAAAGATTTTTAGAATAATTTTTGATTTTCATTCATGTTCAAGATTCTACGATAAACTTCTACACCTATATTTACGTTGCAATAAAATGTATTCTGAAAAAAAAGTTATTATTATTCACGATATTATGAATTGTAATAATCACAATACTCAGATGCATCAAATATTGATGATTTGACGTTTCGGAGAGGTAGAATTTTCTGCACAATTGTTATTTAATTTCCGATGATTTTTTTTGTCCTGCGGGAAGATTTTAATTACATAAAGCGATTTAATTAGAGACCGACCAAAGCGTCTCTTTTCATTGAGACCAGTAAATTAATGAAGTCATCAGACTCATGTTCATGGTCAGTTCACTTTAGCAACCAGGGATTTATCGTATTTTATCACATCCCGCAGTGAAATTATTAATTCAATTAGTAAAGTCGTAAAATGAAAATAAAAAAATAAAAAAAAGAATAAATCGAAAATAAATATTATATATGAATAAAGAAAGACTAAAAATTTATATTTAAATCAAAATACAGTGCAACTTGGATAATTCGAAGCTGAAGGGACCACTACAAAACTTCGAATTATCCAAGACTTCGAATTAAAGAAGTTACATCTTTTAACTTTAACTTTAATTTCAGGTCCACTGAATGCTTGAAAAGATTATTCTGTCAATAAGTAAATATTTATTCAGAAAGATCTTGGTATGAAAGACTTAAACACTATATGTATGTAAACAAAATAAAATTTATATTACGTAAGCTACAGTACAGATTACATTCAATACAGAAAATTATAGTTTTTTTCAAAAAATTGTGCTATGTCTGATTGTTTTGTAGAATTCAGTCGCTTAAGGTTAGCAAAATCATCAAGCATGTTTAGTGAACGGAAAACAGCTTCACTTACGTTGGTTTGTCCTTCAATGTACCGACGAAATTCGCCCAAATGAAAAAGCGCCTCCGACGATGAAGGATTGCCATTTCTTCTTCACACCGTTTTCCACCTCACCAATGACGGTGACCTTTTCAGCAAACGTTAAATTCTTCTACACACGTGGTTTACTGAAAGACATGGTGACACTGACAGCAGGAATCTCGAATAGCATCTGAAGCGTCACATGTCGAACGGTGGCGGGAAGGGGATTTCAACACGTGTCGAATTTCTTAACGATGAAACGCCGAAAAGCCGTTATAGTTCGAAATTTTTTATAAAAACTTCGAATTAAGGAAGTTGAACTTCGAATTATCCACGATTTTTAACATTGATTTAATAAGAAGTTCAAGGGACTAAGAGAAATCTTCGAATTAACCACGATTTCGAATTAAAGACGTTCGAATTATCTAAGTTGCACTGTATTTCCATTTTCTGAAAAAAATTTAATTCACTCCATATTATTAACGTAATTTCCTTGATTACGATTAATTTGATTCGCATCAAGGCATACGGAATTAGTGACTTACTAAGGAGATTAATCCATTGTTATTGGCGCAGCTTAGCCGCAGCTGCTTTTGTGCCATAAAACACCAACCAACAACAACAACGACAATCCATTGTTAGACATAAGGGTATGGAACTAATGTTTTTGTATGGGAAATTGTGTCACCTTCACGGGGTGATTTCTTTACACAGAAGAGTTTTTTATTGTATTGAAATTAAGTTAGTTCGTCTCTTATCTTTAAATGTATATATTAAGTTTCAAGATTCAAAGATGACGGAAATATATTGGCTGAATTTTTTTGCATCACAATTAATATAAACGGTAAATTAAAACGGTCACGATATTGTGGTCGGACTGTAAGAACCTAATCTTAGAAATGCCATTTATATTATCCGATATTTCAAAGGATATTTAAGAAGGAGTGAATTTGAGAAAAGAATAGCATTCTATTTCTGCTTTTTTAATTATAATTTATTTTTCATATAGTTAGCTGGTTAGGTGTTCCACTATAGGTGTTCCACTATAGGTTTTCCACTATAAGCGATGCAGACCCATGAATGCATCGGAGAGTTAAGCTCCAATGATCCTCGACCAACGAAACCAGTCAGATGGTCAATTTTAATCCCGTCCATCTTTAACCCCTTAATAAAAAATCCGGTACCTACTTGATAGAGGGCTGACTGAACCTAGGGTCCGTCTGGAGGAGTAATAACGATTAACGATCACCGCCAGGAATTGAATCTGGTTTCTCCAACCAAACCATTGAAACCCACATTTTGTATACAATTATCCTAAGTATAGGATTTAAAATAAAAAGTTTTTTTTTTTATTATTTTATTTTTATTCTTCACTGTTATATTTTTCCTTCATAAATGTTTTGTAAAAAAAAAAAAAAAAAGAATCTATTTTGAAAGTTTACAATCTTTGGAAACTTATCTTTCTTAACTCTAGTCTTACATTCTAATGTAACTTTCCTTTAGAAATTGGGAAACTCCAGATGGGGTTCCCGACATAGGAAATTCAATTATAGCTCACAGGATGTAACTTCACCCTCCGCTCATTCAAAGAACAACCAATAATTCAACCAAAGAAATTTAAAGCTTTAAGTGAATTATGAAATAATAACTACTTAAAAACTCTTGGCGACCGAAGCCAGCAGGGGCACAGCTCTTTTTTTATAGTTAAATACAACCAATGACAACAGGGTTTATCTTGATACTGAATTCTAATTCTGAGAAACAAAAGTTGCAGACGACAGGGAGTGTACAAGGGTGTTTTGTTATACAGTTATTCGCTTGCGTGACTTCCTTCGGGGGAGACTTAGAGTAAATCAATCGAATCATTATGGCATCTTATTAGTAGTGTTTTTTTCCTATCCTCAATGTGTAATTTTAACTTTCCACTAATAAATAGATAAAGGAGTGAACTTTTAGAAAGATGCTCATTATACGTTTCAAATAGAGAAAGTTTGTTGGGTTTGGAGTCGAAAACTAAATCGATATTTAAGGGAAATGCTTTTTTTAGACATTCCTGAATTTAAATTGACCAACAGCGTTTCCGTCTGCCTGTCTGATAGCCACGTCTGTCTATCTGGTTCTTCAAAAATCTTAAGAATGCTCTAATGGATCGACGGAATTCAAAACAACTTAAAGGAACCGAACTAAGGGGTTTTTGAATCAACTTATTTACAATTTGGCGAATTTTTCATGAAGATTAAAGAAGCAAATGTAGCACCTGTCTATTTAACGATTGCGAAATAACGTAGATGGAAAGAGAAACATGGTCTGGAGTTTTTAACACGGAAGAATTTAGGATTTCGGACAAGTAAATTTTTGATTAGTCGAGCAACTTTTCATTTAAAATCCGAAATCGGCTAATTTTTGTTACAATTTTTTTAATTGAAATAATAATGAGTGTAATTTAATAATGAAGCATTTCTGATTTCCGGATTTAAAGATCAACGCTCTTCATAAGCTTTGGTAATTGTAAAACTATGATTTGATTCTTCGAATAGCATTCCACGAAAGGAAACAATTTTTTGTGTCTAATACAACATCAAATACCTGATCTCGTACTTACATCAAAGCATTAGAAGACTTGAATGTAGACAACTTGAAACTAATTCAGCCTAATATTGAAACTAACATTGTCTTATTTACGAAATTATTGCCACGGTGGTCAGCAGACGATGAAAACTGCATTTTTATTACAGAGATACTTGCAATGTCTATTTTAGTAGTAGATCACGTTCATTTAAAACAAAGGAGCACGTTATTTAATTCCATTTTCTTTTAGAGAATCTATTGTTTTCGCTTAATGTATTTCTAATAAACTAGGCATAACGAGGAAGACGAATGCTACATATCTTGCTGCATATTGAAGGCCAACTAAAAGCACACACTTGGTCGAGAAAACAAAAAAAATTCATAAACTTCTAGTGGCATGGCGCAACATAACATTATGGCAACCGCCTATACAAAATGCGATTTTTAAGCAAATTATGTTGTAGAATTTGCAATAGAGTTACTATTGTATATTGTATTATTGTATTGTATATTGTATTATTATTGTACAACCAATATAGAGTTATTATTGTATTGGTACGTATTTTCCTTTTTACGTCCAGGCCTGTATTTTCAATTGGCCTTGCTGTATATTGTAATTGAGTTTGAGTGAGTTATAGCAACACAGTTACAATCCTGAAGTTTTACACTATAGAGCAAGAGACTCTTTTACTATAGTTGTTATTACTAAATAAATAAATAACATTTTATCGTTGGTCTACATAGCGACATTTTGCGAGAATAAACGCACACAAAAAAAGGTAATCTCCAAAACTTCGAATAAATCCAAGTGATACCTGATCGACAGTAATGTATTGCTATTATCATGTTTGAAATAAAGTAAAAAATAAAATATGGTTTAAATGGATTCTTCACCTTAGAAATAAATGAGATCGCTTGTTTGTATAACTATCTTTCTTTTAGATATTTCACGCGTAGAGATCGATAAGTGCAAATTTGGAATAGAAAGTACCTGCAGCTTCTTTACTCTGAATTTCCTATTTCAGTTATTGGAGCGTCGATCTATTTTGAACGGTTGGATTTCTTACATGTACGAATAAATTATTGCATTTATTGAACGATGGAAAATATTTACTTCTTAATCTCTGCAGGTGTTTTATAATGTCATTGACTTCATTTTGATCTAAATATTTCTTCCGTTCTCTGTGGGCTCTGAAAGAACATCGATGTAATTCACATTAATCAGGTGTAGTCTAATATTGATATAATGATAAATTGCCGTCGTTTCTTGAAAAAGTTATGGCTGTGGATTTTAGATGGAGACGTTGATACAAAAGATAATGAAATTCGGGATTTCAGTTTTTTGCCATTGATCACTGTCGGGAGATTGATTAACAACCTCGATTCGCTATGAAAAAAAAAAATATATATTTATAACCTTTTCGAGGCATTAACTTACGCTTCTTTTTTTTCTCTTTGATATTTAAGTCTTTAAAGAGTAAAAACAAGAATTTCCTGAATGAATTTAAGTCTATTTTCCTAAAAATATTATTTCTTAAAATTTTTATTTTTATTTTTTTTTAGTCGTTGAAACAAGAAAAACGAAAAACAATTTAAATAATTGTATAATTGTAATAATTTTATTTTAATTTCAAATGACTTTTAGAATACTTATGAAATATTTCGGGTAGGTTGTAGCACCAAGTAATAAACAATGAAATGATTGTGCTTATCTTCAGCAAACATCTTCATCAGAGATAAGGAAGGGAATAGACAGGTGTTTTTTTCATGAAAGATAATAAAAAATAAAAATTTCACTTAGATAGCAAAAAAAAAAAAGAAAGAAAAAAAAAGAGGCACCCACAATAATAATAGCAATAATTTTTTTTATTATTAACAACGAAAATGTCGCGTTAGGGATTTAGGGTCCCTCTCAAGCGGATTTAGTATTAAATAAAATTACAATTCACAACTCTAATATTTATTTTTTTGTAAATAAAAAAACAGTAGTTAAAATTACGTAACAAGGGTGCTGGTTGGCTCCAAATGTTATAATTATTTTTTTTTATATATTTTTATATCTTCAATTAGCATATGTAATACTGCGATAATAAATTTCGTAATAACTACAATTTTAATACAAAATAATGTATTTTATTTTATTTCCTTTATTCCTTTTTCTCTTTTATTTGACAGTTGTTTTTAATATAAATAAAAGAAATACATCATATAATTTGTAAAAATAATAATTTGTAATAAAATATTTTTTTTTATTGTTAATTTGATGTTTAGTTAAAATCCCTGGGAGAGATTCAAAATTCTCCATCAACAGTGCTTTAATTGTTGACAAACTTTATAATACAAAACTGGCAGTCAAACGTTTAAAAACTGTATAAGCACATCTTAATATATAAAAATGAATGTTTGTTTGTTTGTTTGTCCCGTATGCGTTCCTATACCATTCATCAGATTGCGATGAAACTTTGGTGAATTGTTGTGCGCACGCCCGCGAAGGTTTCTGAATTAGTAGAACCATTTTACAATATCTGGTGCTCGAGTCGTTGCAACAAATGAGTGTATTTCCGGTTTCAACGTTTGCAGTTTCCGGTGCGACTCGCATTTGCAATGACCATCAACAAAGCACAGGGACAATCGCTACAAGTGTGTGGACTAAATTTGGAAAATCCATGCTTCACACATGGACAGCTATATGTGGCCTGCTCACACGTCGGAAAACCTCCTGATTTATTCGTGTACGCACCAGACGGAAAAACAAAAATAATGTGTATCCAAAACCACTTCAATAAGCAGAATTAAAACACAAACACTTTCTTTCTTTGAGTGGCATTGCTACGCAGGCCTGTTATAGCCAGTTAAAAATACAAACCATCGTTCCAGAAGCTTTCACATGCTTCCTTTATTAACATAGAGACATAAAAATATAAATATGCTAACAACTATCGTAGCAAGTTCATTGATATTTTAGGGGAGAAGGGAGTCCGAGATTACATGAGATACAACCTATTGTGAAGGTAAGGAAGCATCTAAAGATACAATCTTTGTTGGAAAACATGCAGCAAGGTCTTTAAGGCTCTTCAACAATTATTCAAGCAGATTTCAGGAGATTTCGCAGATCTGCCAAAAACAAGAGAGAGCGCTTTTATTGCATTTGTAATAAGATTGCACAGTTTTTAAAAGTGTTTTGCATAAATATAATTATTAACACTACTCTTAGTAGAATATTTATTGACCAACGCAATAGGAAACCACTAAATAAATAAAAAAAATATCGTTAATCGTAAGAAAATAAGTTTAATGTGCAGAGGAATTGTTGGAAAAAAAAGGATAATCGCCTTTAATGCTAATAAACAAAACATTATTACGTTTATTTTATTCTAGTGTGTTGGCTTTTTTAGTGTCTGCTTTAGTAAATCATCTGTAAGTATAAAAATTTATCCACAAGATAAGAAAATATTCAGTTAATTGAAGGAATTCGATCCTAGAATTGGGTTGAAACCGTTCGGATTTTTTTTTTTTCTCATTGGTACAATCACGTCATCCGAGCGATTTTCTTTTCATTGCAATACATCTAGTATTAGCGGAATATATTTTATTTCTCTATTTAACTCTTTCTTTGTTTTTTTAGATATTTCCAAACGAGAAAGTTAAAAAAAAATATCAGAATGGAATCGAATGGTGTTAAAAACACTGAATTTAAAAAAAATAAAATAAAATGAAATAAAACTCAACTACTTTTGCTTGGTTCTTTTTACTGCCCACAAACAGTAGTGTGTCTAGGATTTTATTTGCGGTGGGTCGACATTTTCTCAACCAACCATCCAATCAAAAAAAAAAAAAAACCAAAAAAAAAAAAAAAAATTGTTTTTTTTAAACATTTAAAAATTTCCGGGGGGAAGGGGGGGGGGGGGGGGGGGGGCTCTCTCTCGGCCCTTCTCTAAATACACCTCACAGATAACTAATCTCCCACTGTAACGCTAAAAAAAAAGAAAGATAAGAAATACTTTTTCTTTGCGTTGTTTGTAAGATTTAAGTGAAAACATTCATTTTTGAGAAAGAATTATCCAAATCAATTTAAGAAGAATAGAAATTTATTAAAGTCTTAAACAGTTTAATGTAATGTCCATTTAAAATTTATGGAAAATGCTTTTTTATTGTTTTTGCTTAATTGGTAAATAATAAATTTATTTTAAATAAAAAAAAAATAAAAAGAAAGAAAGATATATCATTAATGCTTAGATCTCAAGAAACGAAAAAATTTAACTCTTGAAAATAAAAATAATCATCAAAATAGAAAATTAAAAAAAAAAAAAAAAAAGTTATTTGTTTGTTTTACATTAAGAAAACTATCTACATTTTATCAAAGCAAGCTTTACATTTGTAAAAGCAATTTTTACATTTTTTACATTTTTTTTTTGCATAATTTTATAATTGGACTAAAAGAATTGCATGAAAACACCATACAATATTATCAACAACGAAGACTTATTTTTTTTAAATATACTTCTATTATTTTTTTCCAGTGTTTTTATTTACTAAAATTTACTTTCAGGACTCAGCTTACATTAATTGTTATATTGTGTAAATTGTTATTGTACCGTTTTATAATACTGTACGTATGATGTCTTCTGATCTTATATGCTAAAGTATTTCAGTTAATTTATTTCGCCAGCGATGCTGTACAGAGAGAAACACTGAATTCGCTCTAAAAAAAGATTTCTTAAAAAAAAAAGAAAGAAAGAAAGAAAAAAAAAACCTTTTTAATATAGTCTGAATTCAAGAAGGACAATTTTCCTTGTAAATATTGATCATTACCTCAGTTGTGTTCCATTTACTTCGCGCAGAACAGCTGAAAAAATACAGTTGCTTCCCGTGTTCTTTTGTATTCCGTTTTTGTATAGTTGGTGAGCTTCTTTTTTTTATTGTTAACGTAAACCGCAAAGGTCATCGATCAATAAACAAGCCGTGGGTTTTGTTGGCGAGATGCAAATGGAAGTCTAATAATAGATACAACGGTTGAAATACTAATTGATTGAACCAACTGATTCATAACACACTGTCCAATAATTGATCAAAGATGAGTCAGTCATATCATTGTGACAAACCACACATTTTATATTTACTATTATTTCGAAAGCTTTCTTCACAAGCAATTTCTCTACCTAAATATAAAGCTTACGTATTTAAAGTATACACTTGTACTTTATATTTATAACTGATTTACTTTAATCAATTCTGCATTATTTTTTTTTTCAAAAATTAACTTTTTTTTTGCGTTTCCTAATGTTATATTAATTCAGCTATTTAAATTGTATGTTATATTTTATAATTAAATGTTACAATGTGTATATTTGGAAAAAAATAAAGTAATATCTATAAACTTAAACCTGAATTTAAATAAATAAATAAATAAATAAATTTTACGATGAATTAACGCTTAAAATAAAATTGTATTATAGCCTATATAAAAACTTCAATTTTCAACTCAAACCCTAAAATAATTTAAAATGCAAGCATGACTGCCTCAATTTTAAATGATTTTTCTTTTTTTTATCATTATTTATTCTAAAGCAATCTTACAATTTGACCAAACATGAATAGATAAAGAGAGCTTTTAAAATTCCGAAATCCTATGCTGGGTTTTTATAATTGCAGGAAATTGAGAATTGACTAAATGGATTTCTATTGAACATTTGCTCATTTCTGTTGAAACAGCTGCTCTTTGCAATCTATTTGATCTCCCACTTCCGATCGTAGATCAGTAATTTATTAAAAAGTTCCTCGGAAATAAAAATCGTTACTATTTTATCACAGAATCAATGACGTTTTCATTATCACTTTTTATCAATGATATTTGTGTAAACCACTTTCTTTGTGTCAAATCAGCCTTAACATTACATCGCTAATCGAAAAGTTATATCGTCGCTGTTATATCAAAATGTCGTACGTCAAAATTACCAAAATAATTTTATTGAAAGAAAAACACTTGTATTTGTTAGCTACATTTGCTCTCAAATTGTTGTATGTGATCAGGTGATAGAACTCAAGTTACAGATTAAAAACAAAACGCTTATTAAGTTCAACGAAAAAAACTAATTGCAAAACATCGTATGTAAGTAACTGTGCACAACAAAAAGAAATTTGTTAAAACCAGTACCTACATTTTGCATGATGTGCCAACCAAAGTTTAAAATTATGGTATCAAGTATTTAGGGTTAATACAAAATGAAAACAGAAGCTTTTCTTAGCTACTGAAAAGTGTAGATTTTGACATATGACATTTTGATATAACAGCGACGATATATTTGATTCTAGATAGATCATTGTAGTAGTTCTGATCAGGTTATTTGGTTAAATATATATTTTATCCACCCATTTTCCTAATCTTTTATTTATTTGATATTAGAAATATTAACAAAACATTTTAAACCTCGATTTTTCTTCTTATAAAAGTTATCTTTAAAGTTATCTTCTTGAGAGTTTTTTTTTTTTAACAAATCTGCTCTACTCAATAATATAAAAAGCTTAAAATTATAAAAAAAAATAAGTTTAAAAAAAAGTAATACAATTGTAAATTAAACCTTCGTATTTCAATGCTCCCTCAAGCTGCGCAACAACAGGGTGTTTCATTCGCCATCAAACCCCGATTTTCCCTTGAAATTTTTCAAACTAATGGAAGTAAAGCAGAGAAATTTGACACGGACATACCTTGGTTTAGGAGAAGCGTTATGATTTTATAGCAAGTGATGAAAGTGGTCGCCATTAGTATCAAGGCATGCCTGCACATGCCTCTCCATGTAATCGAAGGTATTCACCAATACATCGAGAGTCATAGCTCAATTTCCCACCGAATGTTTTCTTGTAGTTCCATGAGAGTCCGTGGCTTGTGACACAATTTCCCGTTCAGCATGTCCCACAGAAAGAAATCCGGTGGGTAAGGTCAGACGATATTGGTGGCCAAAGTCCCTTAGAAATGACACGATTTTCAAGAAAGAAACAATTTCAGCCTTACTGACATTGGAAGTGTGGCAGATGGCACCATCCTGCTGAAAATAGACAATACAGAGTTCATAAGCGTTACAACAAAAGCTGATGACCGAGAAAACATAACCGCCATCACTTCGCGCACGCGCGACAATCGACCTAGACAGTAGCGCTACCACTTTCCCATCCTTCCGTAACCATGTTCTCCTAAACCAAGGTACATTAATTTCTCTGCATTACTTCCATTTGTTAGAAAATAAATGGGAAAATCAGGTTTCGATAGCGAGTGAAACACCCTGTACTATACAACGATATTTGCAATTTAATTTCATTAGAACTCAATTATCTCATTTAATTTGCATAAAGAAGATAAACAGCAGGACCCCCGTAAGTGGAATCGTGAGTTGTAAGGAAAAGTTATAAGGGGCTACTTTCAATATCACGCCAACATAATTGGGAATAAATATACAGTCATTTTTATGGAAGTGGGCAATGGATAACACTTCGAAATGTATCGTAATATTTGCTTCTCTACACTGTGGTAAAAGTGAACAAGGATATTACTTGCCCAAAGCCTGATAAAGTAGGATAAAAGTACGCCATTTTTTAAATTAGACATTTAATTGAATTTCATTACAAAATTTGCATTGTTAGAAATAATTATTGAGCATAAGAAAGTGAGAATTTTGATTCTGAATTATAGAGATGCTTAGGTATAAGAATATAAAAAAAAGTCATTTAAAAGGTCAACAAACTAGCCTAAAAATAAACGAAATTTAAAAATGTAATTTAAAAACACCAGACGCCATTTCGTCCCGTACATTATTACGGGAAATCCATTGATAATGTCCTGTAGTACAGGACGAAACGGTGTCTGTGTTTTATGCTAGTGTTTTGGCCTTTTAAGCGACTTTTTTTAAAATCTCCGAGCACACGTAAAAAATTTTAGTATAAGAATATTTAAACAAAAATATATCTAAGTTTTATGGAGAAAATGAGAATAGATAAATTAAAAATTAAAATTAACACAACTAACTAAAATAAACTAATCTTATATAATATTAATCCTATTGCTAATAGTCTTATTGGATAAAGCTAAGGCTGTCCTAAAAAACAAACAAACTCGATTTATCTGTGAAAGAAGTACATGTATAAAAAAATGAAATATAATAAAATGAAGAGATTACTTGGGAAAAAGAATAAATAATCTGATATAGAGATATTAAAATGTAAAGATTAAAGATTAAAAATTTACAGGAAAGGAGATAAGAGAATTAATTTATCTTGTAGCTGCTGGTAAAAATCACGAACTTTAAGATTTAAATTATAGAAAGAATTAGAAAGGTGAATTAAAATGTTTATAAAATGAAAAATATTTATTCATGATAATACTCTAAAATAATATAAAACGAAAATATGTATCTTATTTTCATTTTATCTAATTTTTGAATCGAAATTTTGCTGGTTTCATGTTTGCATTATTATTTTATATTTTTTAAAAAATTATGTTAGCTGTATTTAACATAATTATTATTAAATTTTTAATTCTACCATAAATAAGTTATGGCTTTAATAAAACATTCAATAAATTTTTTAGTTGGTTGCTGTTCTGGTAGCCTATAATCTATTTTATGGTTCATTCCACATATCACTTATCCTTATTATACATATTCATGAAATCTTAAGGAAAAACCTTAAATGCGTTCGTAATTATTGTTATTCTTACCAGAGGAGTATTTGGACAACACCCAGTAAATTAACGGTTGAAGTAGGGTGCTCATCAAAGCTGCCGAAAGCCTTATTCGGAATGAATTTTTTATTAAATATTTCAGTAATTTTTTTTAACTTTTAAAATTTAATAGTAGGTTACTATTTGGATTTGAAAGAGTTTAAATATAGATATGCGGCGCTTAACGTCCAGGTTACGTTCCACGCAAAAGGACTTTCTTCAAACATTATATGTAAACAAAGCTAAGTACTGTATCTATACTATATTGCGTAAACAGTCGTAATACTGTACTACATTCCAACTAACTAATGCAGTACCGTACATTAATACATTAACAGTACTAACACAGACCAGACAATAAAACAGTGAAGTATTATTTGGGCAGGAGGATCTGTTAGCGGAACTTTCCCTGTCATAAACTGGAGATTTGGGGTAGTATCAACCCCAAAAGCCAAAGTGTTAAATCACTTTGAACTTAAGTACAGATTACATACATATTATTATTATAAATAGAGCTATAGTTTTCAAACATCAATGTACAAAGTTAATTAATGTAATGAGTGAATTTTTGTAACATCACACCAAATTTAAATGTAAAAACTAATATGAAAAAGCAAATTTTCGAAAAGATTACACGTCTTATCTTTTTCAAGCCTTAAATAACAATAAGTTGAAGAACAATACTCCAAATTACATTAAACTCCTCGAGAAAATATTAACAATATTTGAAACATGAAATGGGAATAATTTATAAAATAGAATGCAAGAATTGCGATTTATTCTAATTAGGAGAGAGTAAAAGAACAGTGAATGACGGAACATGGTTGCAGCATTAGGAACAAGTACATTGAAAAATCAGAAGTGGCAGAACACTGTGTGAAGAGAAATCATTGTATTAACAACGAGATAAAAATTTTATATATTGAAAGAGACACCAAAATAAGAAAGATAATAGAAAGTATATGTATCCGGAACACAAAAAGAAAAAATATGAATAAGAATGATGGTATTGAAATAGAGAAATATTTCATAAGATTAGCTAAAAGTTTTATAGATAAAATGTGCACAAAATATAATAATAAGGTTACAATCAAGGAACTGTTAAGCCGTATCATACATTGTAAGTAAATGGTATTGGTTTCAAATATTGTTAATATTTTCTCGAGGAGTTTAATGTAATTTGGAGTATTGTTCTTCAACTAAATTATTAAACCGTATCATATATTATGTTAAAGAAAACAAAGATTGTAAGTAAATGGTATTGGTTTCAAATATTGTTAATATTTTCTCGAGGAGTTTAATATAATTTGGAGTATTGTTCTTCAACTAAATTATTAAACCGTATCATATATTACGTTAAAGAAAACAAAGATTGTAAGTAAATGGTATTAGTTTCAAATATTGTTAATATTTTCTCGAGGAGTTTAATGTAATTTGGAGTATTGTTCTTCAACTTATTGTTATTTAAGGCTTGAAAAAGAAAAGACGTGTAATCTTTTCGAAAATTTGCTTTTTCATATTCAATGTAAAAACTACATTTGGTGTGATGTTACAAATATTTAATAGTAGAGGCTTTAGAAGAAAAGACCTACTAAAAAAATATGGGAACTTTACATGAGTGAATTTTGGCTGTTCCTATAAATGTAGGCCTAAATAGCGAATTGTCTTTCTTGCCAAAGATATGAAGCTATTATTAATAGTAAAACCTTGATTTCTGTTGATGCAATCTAAAATCCGAATGCGTAGAGCTTAACTAATTTTCAACAGATATGTTTCCTATACTGTTTTCGGCAATTTTATTTTCAATTTTTGCATTTTGAATAGTCACCGTAAAGACTTCAAAAATTTGCCTTTATAATATGTTTTTCGTGACGTAAAGTTTACTTAATGTGTCTGTGACTAGGTCTTTTTAATCAAATAAAGTCGGAAAGTAAAATAAAATAATAATAGAGATAGTAACAAAATACAAAAAAAGAATAACAATTTTCAGATGCACCGAGAAAATTGAAATTTTGGTTTATCCCGGAAAGCTTTTCTTCCTGATGTCTTCTGAATGGGGATGACTTGCAAAAACTCTTGAATTTCCAACCGGTTTCATCATCATCATCCCCTGTTTTACTCTTCTTCTGAGCGATCGTTTTCTCTGCTTTCCTCATACTTCGTGATGTTCGTTCGAAATTGCATCACCTACAACTAAAACATTCCATAAAGCAGTGATTCTTAAGCAGTGGGCGTTTTAATAATTACAAACTATTGTTCAGTACAATACTGATTTTAACATCAACAAGCTATTTTATTTCACAATGATTATTCTTAATTTAGGTTTCTGATGCATACGTATTATTTTCCACTTAATTATTGTCTTGATTATAATAAGTCATAGGCTGGGCAAAGTTTTTATTTATTGGGCAAAGTTGTATTTTATGTAAATTATTAATTTACATAAAAAGTGACATTTCATGTTCAAATTCCATATTCCTTTATCACTGTAAATTTAAAAAATATAAAACTTAATTTCATACAAATCTTATTTATGATTCAACGATTAATTTTTTTTTCATTGATGACTTAACTATTAACTTAAGTTATTTATAAAAAAAAAAAAGAAAAAAAACTTAATGAAAAAAGTAAAAGTAAGAGGTCATTTGATTAGCACAACGCTCGACCGCCTGAAGAGTTCTCCTGTAGTGGACCAGAGTTTCTCTATTTCAACCAGAAGGTTCCTCCTTTTTAATACTATAAATCATAATCTCTTATCAAAAAGACAATATTTCGACTTACAGATGATAAACATGTATCTATTCTACAAACTATGTCTATTTACATTATTATTATACCAATAATAATGAAAGTATGTAGAAATTTAACGTGTGTGAAATTAAGGGTGTAGTTTTAAAAAAAAGGTCAGACACACAATAATTAAAAAACATAAAAACACATTAAAAGGTTAATAACTCGACCAGGTTTCGATCGGATCTGCCGATCTTTTTCAAGTCTTATTTTAAAACTACACCATAATGAAAGTATAAATTCTGTTTGGTTTTTTTTTTAATAGGAATTTATTTGAAATTTAAATTAATAGAAATCGAAAACGAAATTTCAGTTTTATTTTATTTCTGAAATCTTAAAATTGACTTTCACTTTATCAAAAACAAATGTAGACTAATATAATATAATTATCCCCTAATTTGAGGGAAAAAAAAAGGATAATTTATTCGCTTATTAACTTATGCTATTTTTGAATGATTGTAAATATGCTTTAGGAAAAAAAAAAAAAAAAAGGAGTAAAAGAGGACGATTTATGACGCTGCAGTAAAATAAAATAGTCAGAGATTTAATTCCGAGTTGCATCCAGTTTAAAACATCATGGCAGTTGAGTTGCGCGAAGAGATCACGAGGCTCGAGAGGATTGCGAGACTTGAATAATGAAGTTCTTAATGCATGTCTGGGACTCAACGATACGAATGAGGAAGTCATGACTCTTTCTAAAGTGTGAGGGGAAAATCAAGTTTACACTGCATTTTCAAAACAAAATACGCACGTGCTTTTGATATTGTGTATTTCAATTAATGAAGTTATATATTATATACTCAACAACAAAATTCTTTAAAGAATTTTAAAAGTTAATCATGTGAAATTTTTGAAAAACGTTTATTACAAAAAATTGTTGAAGTTGAAAAATAGTTCAAGTCTTTTTTTGAAGCAATGTTTTTGTATTATTGAACAATAAGTTTCCGAAAGAAATTAAAACCTACTTTCCTTATATTTGTTCTGTTTGTTTTTAAAATGATGAAAAGCAATACGAAGGAAGAATCTCGGAATTTATAAGATATCTGAATCTACGTATAAATTTCTTTACAAGGACCAAGAAGAAATTTCCAAGTACAGAGGTAGATTGTCTCATTTTTAAATGTAAGCTTACCAAATTTTAAAAAAGTTCCATTCAGAAGTATAAGGATAAAGTGCTTTATGATCTTATGTTATTTCCTAAGAAAACAGTAGGTTTAAAATAAATTTCTTTCGTAACAAAAACAGCAATTCAGAAATTCGAAAATTTATCAAAATCTGACAAGTAATAGGCCTGTGATTTAATGTTAACATTTATTAATAAATTTATAATTTCTTTATCTTTCTTCCTTAAGTTTTATATTTGTTGTAATAACGAATATTACAATTTCAGATACTTGTAAAAAATAAAGAAAAAAGAAAAATCATTTCTTTCCCTTTATTAGTTATTTTTATTTATTTTAAACCATTACCATTTATTTAAACCATTATTTATTTAAATCATTACTCTTTATCAAGTTTTTTTTATAATCTTTTTTATTTAAAAAAAAAGTTCTAAATTTTAGTTTTGGTGACATTATAACAGTAAAACAACTAATCCATAAAATTTAATAAAAAAAGCATTATATGAGTAATTTTATAGAATAAATTACTTACTATACGTCTACTAAATAATTCAAATTTTTCGTAATCATTTCGAATAAAATTTTTATTTTAAATTTAAAATAATACTGGTTTAGTTATAAATTCCATTCAGGTATTTTTTTGCAGTATTTTAGCGTTTTCTTAATTAAGTAATTTATGATAAAGGGTGATGTAATTTAATAAAGAAATCTCATTCTTAATAAATAGCATCATCGTATAGTTCTTTTGTAAACTAAGAAATGAAATTATTTCTGAAGCATTCCATCTTCATCTAGATCTTTCTATTATCTGTCCGATTGCCTGCAATTATAAATTCTAAAGTTATTCATGTTTTGAGTATTAAGAGTAAGTTCATGAAATATTCAAACACTGTTAAGTGATATTAAAGTATTTCACTATCAATGTATTATTCAGCTGTTCTCGATGTTTCGCAATTAAGGCCAAATGTTAAAGGTCAACCATTCAAATTAAATCAAATGATGATGACCCACGTTTGATCTAGCAAATTCAGCCTTCTTGTTTGTCAAACATTCAGAGGAACCGCTCCAAATTGCAGACGGGGGTGTAAGGCGAGACATTCGACTCCTTCTCTTTGACAGGAAACGCAACAGATGTTATCCATTGCTATGTTTCTTTTGCTAACTCGCCGTCCACTTGTGGGTTTCCCCCCCAAACACCGCCGCCATCTGAGTAGGCACGTTCGGCAGCACCGATCCCCAATGATTCCCCAAGTGCTTCTCGTACGGATGCAAAAGAACCAAGAGCTATTTTGTCGATTTTGGAGGAGAATAATTGAAGGACTATTCATCTTATGTCAAAGGAAAAGGAATCTCGAAAACCTGATTGGATCAAGAAAAAGCTTGTCTTTCTTTTTGCCATTACCCACTCAGTCCTAATGAACATCGTGCATTCACACAATTCGTATTGCTCTTTTCTTGAAATGTAGGGCATCGAATTAGGAAAAAGAAAAAATCCTACACACAAAATTATATAAAGAAAACTTTTTTTTTATTATTATTTCTCCAAAGCTTAAAAATAAACCAAGAAGTTCGAAATATATGTTTTTAAACCTTATTTCTATTTCTTCTTCTTATTTTATTATTATTCACGATCGGGCCCTGCCGGACCACGCGAAGTACAATACAAAGTCATCTCAGTCTCTCCTCTTTTTCTCTGTTTTTAGCTTTTCTCTGTGCCCATACTGCTTTCATTTTTTCAGAATGGGCTCTTTTTCTCTCCTCATCCCAAGTGGTTCTTGTTTTCCTGGGTCTTTCTGCCTTACAAACTATCCACGCCGAAATTTTCTGCCCAAAAAGTTTCCTGTCATGTACATCTTGTTGTGATATCCCCTTGCAGGTCCTGTTTAATTGCAGCTATCAATTTCATTGTTTCCGTTTTAGCCTTACTGCGAGTTTCATAGAATTCCACAACTTGTTTAGTTAGTCTGGTTGGTTCCATTCTTTTAATATTTCCATAAAATTTTAGCCTCTTTTTTTTTTTATATCCGAATATATGTCTGAATACCTTTGTACTTCATGATTTGCTCTCAGTCTGAATGTTCCTTCTTGAGTTTGATTTGGGCCTAAAACTTTCCTAATAATTTTTCTCCCCTTCTTTCGAATTTCCTCAATGTTTCTTTTTCTGTTTAAAATGAGTGTTTTAGCTCCATAAAAGCATTCGGGTTTGATCTACAAACGAAAAAACGAAAAATCTACATTTACATTCCAATTACAATATGTACGACTACGTAATAGTATAAATCCCACCCAAAACATTTCATGTAAAATAAGTTGCCAAGACTCACACGCTCATAATGCTTTCACTGTTAAAAAGATATGAGATCTCATGTAGAGCCAAGCCCCTAACTCTACAAGGCCTAACTCTATAAGCCCTAACTCTAAAAACCCTATATCTTGTTCAAAAAGGCATACTTTTTGAACAAAATATTAGGGTTTTTAGAGTTAGGCATGTAGAGTGAGGGGCTTGGCTCTACATGAGATCTGATAACTTTTTAACAGTGAAAGCGTTATGAGCATCTTGGCAACGTATTTTACATGAAATGTTTTGGATGGGATGAAATAGTTCCATGAAACGGCCAAGCCATACTTTTTGACCAAGATATAGGGTTTTTAGAGTTAGGGCTTGTAGAGTTAGGCCTTGTAGAGTTAGGGGCTTGGCTCTACATGAGATCTCATATCTTTTTAACAGTGAAAGCATTATGAGCGTGTGAGTCTTGGCAACTTATTTTACATGAAATGTTTTGGGTGGGATTTCATTTCTTTTTGAAGGATGAGATCTGATAACTTTTTAACAGTGAAAGCGTTATGAGCATGTGAGTCTTGGCAACTTATTTTACATGAAATGTTTTGGGTGGGATTTCATTTCTTTTTGTAAGATGAGATCTGATAACTTTTTAGCAGTGAAAGCGTTATGAGCATGTGAGTCTTGGCAACTTATTTTACATGAAATGTTTTGGGTGGGATTATCTATTACAACTAAATTTAGTTTTAAGATTATTTAGAAAATGGATTTTTTTTTCAATACCCTACTTTTCTGTTTTTCTATTGGTCAACTTGTATATACAAGCTGTTTGCACTTTTGTAAGAAATCACATTATTACACAGTATTATTTAGGCCGAAGCATTGAGGGTACGACGTATTTCGGATCTTAATAAAATCCAAAGTATAAAAGCTAGATAAATGAAACTTAGCGTATTTCATTGGTATGGTAACTGCATCTTATCCTGAAAATTTGAGCTCTCTAGTATTATCCAGGCCGAAGCTATGAGGGTTCGATAATACATAACCAGACTTTCCCCCTCTTTATGAGGGGTTGGAGGGTGAAAGTTACGGATTTCTTAATTTTTGTTGTTGTTTGTGTGCTAATCCTAGCCTGCATACCAAATTTCAGCTTTCTAGGACTTCAGGAAGTACCCTAGAGGTTTTGATGATCATGAGTCAGTCAGTGAGTCAGTGACGGAATCGACGTATTTTAGGTATTAATTAAATCCAAAGTATAAAAGCTAAATAAATGAAACTTAGCGTATTTCATTAGTCTGCTAACTGCATCTTATCCTGAAAATTTGAGCTCTCTAGTATTATCCAGGCCGAAGCTATGAGGGTTCGAAAATACGACGAAACACTTCCAGAAAAGGTACGTAGTGCCCTTCCTGCCTTCGGCTCGTCTTGGCGGGGGCACTGCCGTGCCCCCAGATTTACCATTATATGAAGAAAAAAATGAATTAAATCCTCATTATTTACTTAAATCGGATTTTAATCACATTAAATCACACGCAATGAATTCAGAATTTAATTTTCATTGTTTAAGGCAATGAGATATTATTTAAAATATGATAGAAATCCAGTGTTTAGATTCAATGCTTTTCTTCTCACAGTAACTTCTCGAAAAGTACCCATTTGGAAAAGATATCAAATATAAAAGCCAGATATTAAAATTATCTTAAATCGTTTTTTTTTTTGTTTTTTTGTATCAGAGGAAGAGTGTAATGCTTATGATATCATCTGTAAAGAAAACATTTCAGATCACTATATATGATAGCTATTGTAATTTATGATAAAAAAGGAAAAAGATTACCTTAATTGATGACAACATTTTGAGAAATAATTTAAATGAAATATTAAAAGTAGAAAATTTTGAACATTTAGAAAACCTGAATATTTTTTAAAGAACAAATATTTTTATGAAGAACAATAGTAAATATGAAAGAATTATAAATGCAAAAAAGAAACTCTCTTTCAAAAAGAACACAGCATGAAAAAAATTTGAAGCAAATTAAAGAAAAATGATGATTTATATAGAAAATATTAAAATAATCCTACAAATATTAATCATTACAATAAAAGATATAGAAATAAGCTTAAAACAATAATTAATAATACTTAAAAAATATTTTAGTAAATTTAATAAAAAAAAATAAAACTACAAAAGAATGTTGGAAGAAAATAAATGATATTATGAATAAAAACAATATAAATAATAATAATGAAATAAATAAATTAATTAATGAATTATACGACAGACAAAAAATAAAATTTAGTGTAGCAAATAAATTTTGTGATTATTATTGCAATATTAAAAATAAACTTGAAAAATGTAATAAAAAAAAGTCTTAAAAAAAATTACAAAATAGACAATAATTATTCTATGGTTCTTGAGAAACCGTTTATATCGGAAATCGATATAGGAAATCGATAATATTATTAAGAATATTTTTTTTTAATGTTCTCCAGTCCTATTAGGTATAATTACCCTTGCATCATAGGTGCTGGAAAATTGATGTAAGTCATTAAGATGACCATGAAAATTATTAATAAAAAAAAAAGTAATTTACAAAGTTTTAATCTCTTTTCTAATATAGAATTCGTCTATAAATGCAAATTCACAGAGTATTGATAAAATTCCAATTTCCACTGTAAAAAGAAATAATGATATTTTTCCAAAATTTAATAACTGGTTTAATAAACCAAATGATAGATATACAGTATTATCCTAATAACTTAAAAATTGCTAAGATAATTCCTAAATATAAAAATAATTATTACAAAAAATTTGAGAATTATAGAGCAATAGCTATTCAATCTATTATAAATAAAATAATAGAATCATATTTATCTGCTAAAATAAAAGATTTCTTAAATAAAAATAATTTAATGAACAAAAAGCAATATGCATATCAGAAAAATAAAAGTACTGTAATATTATTGAAATTATAAATAATAACTTAAACAAAAATAACTATACTTTATTGTTTTCAATTGATTGAAGTAAGACTTTTGATTTGATAAATATATATAAATCTTAATTAACAAACTCGAAATCATTGAGATTAGAGGAATAATGCTAAATATTATTAAACAGTATTTTCAAAATAGGAAAATATGTGTGTCTTTTAGTGATATTCTTAGTTATTAGAAAAATAAATAATGTTGGAGTTCCTCAGGGATCTAACTTGGTCCTTTATTATTTATTATGTATGTTAATTATCTATTTTATTATATAAAAACTGTCTCTTATTTATACATGCAGATGATATAATTTTAATAAAAATGTTAGCCACATACAAAGAGCTGCCACAAAAATACAAGAAGATTTCAATGAAATACAATATAGGATGCATGATAATGAGCTATAAATCAAAATAAAACAATAAAGTTTTTATGAATTTTTATTAATTCATCCTCCAAAAGAAAACCAAGAATTTCTTCCTAACCTAGCTCATAATCATTTTTGTTTACATAACAGATTTAATAAATAAATAAAAGAAGTTTAACGTGCCCGAATAATTCAAGAAAAATATCAATGACGAGGCACAAAGCTAAAGTTAGGATTCGCACTTTGAGTTGTCATCGGGAAGAGACTGGGACGGACCGTTTCGTCCTCATTAGGACTCCTCAGCCAGCCAAACTCCTCCGATGACAACCCAGAAAGATTTAAATAATGTAAAAATTGTAATATCATTCAAAGAGTAAATAATATTAAATATTCAGGTATCGTATTAAATGACAGGTTTACTTGGGATACCCAAATTAAAAACTTACCAACAAATTTGGCAATATTTCTTACATTTTTTATCATACAAAAAATATTATACTCATAAATTATAAAACAATGGTTTATTTTTTCTTCTTTGATTCTTATTTAAATTACGCAAATTCTATCTGGTCTAAATACAAATAATGGAAAGTATATTAGTAATATCATGAATAAGAATTTACGTGCCCATTTCATATTAGAGTCAAAATTGAAGCCAATGCTCATGAATACTTCTTAAAAAGTTTAATACAAATTAAAATATTAAAATTACAATAGACTAGTTTCTTTTCCTCGAGGAGATTTCTTCAGTAATAATACAAAAATCTACAATGTCTAATTATATATAGACAGCACCAACTCCTTCCGTCATCACATCTTTGGAGGTCATGTGATATGTAAATGACACCCATACGACTGCTACCATATCCATCTGGCGAAGTAATATCTTCTAAAAATGCTTCAAATAATAATATAACAAGGGAATTCTTAATGTATAATAATATACTTACTTCGGAACAAAAACTCCTATACAATTTAATAATAAAGAATTATTATCAAATAATTTAGATTAACAAAACAAATTCGAATAACAATTATAATCTTAGAAATAATAAATAAATTTAAATTGGAATATCCAAAATTTTTTAATAATTATGGAGAATACACCCATATAACTTACTATAGGATATGATAAATAAAATAAATCTAAAAAATTTACCAAAATTTTCTAAAATATCAAAATTAAAAAAATTCATTGGAAATTGGTTAATAACAAATAGAAATCCTCTGGTTGTTTAGAATTATCATTAGATTTAGAATTAGATTTTTTTTTTTTTTTTTTTTACTTTGTGATATTTATAGGTATATGACTTATTTTGTATGTATTTAAATTTTGTCTTGTACTCTTAATTCCTAGATGGGATTTTATTTTGTAATCCTAACAGAACTATATTTTGTAAAAATAATAAATAAATAAAGAATTTATTATTATTATTATTATTAATGTTATGAAAACAAATAAAAAAAATCCTAAAATAATATATATACTGTATATATTAAAAAGACATTTTTTTTCTTTTACTTCCCCAATCTGCTTTTTATGTCATCCAATAGAAATTCAATGCTTAAATTGCATTTCCTTTATGGATTTTTTTCTTCGTTTTTTGACGACCTCAGACACGTGCCTGGAAAAATATCAGGGCTGACTTTGTGTCGAGAGCATTTGATCGTCGCCCACAAGGGACATTCAGGACCCTTGTGTTGTGCTGTTCAATAATTCATGATTCAAGGCAACAAATACTTCACTTTCAAAACATGTTAACGTCTGCAGCCTCCAGCAATTTATATTTTATACCATACTTCTTACATTTTTAATCAACCAATTTCTATTAGAATTTTCGGAGAGCAAAAGTAGAGATGACTTTTTTTTTCTTTTTTTAATTATCTAAATTTAGTCCCAATTTCTAAACTTTTAAAACTATTACAAAAAGTTACAAAAAGTTACGAAAAGTTCAAGGCGAATTTTAAGAAAGACTATTTAACTTTTTACAGCATTCAGATATTAATAATGGATATTATTTTAGGTTATTACAAAATATAATTAATAATTTGAAAACTTACATTGCTTTTCATCCTAAAATTTTAAAAAAAAATTATTTTATTACGTAATGAATTAATTTTCTAATTATATGTATACAGGGTGATTCACGAAGATATGCAGAATCTTCGGGAGCTCATTCTACGTGAAAAAGTAAAGAAAAAAAAGTTGTATAAACATAGGTCCGGAAATGCTTCGGTATCGAGTTACGGCTAGCGAAAGATTTCGCCCATAATGTAGTACAACAGTACGCATATGGACTACACCTCAGTTGTTAGCTCTCACAATAAATCAAAACAATGCAATTCACATTATTGTTGAACAGCTGTTATTGTGTTGCCAACTTTTTTGTAGGTTCCACGTTGGATAAGCTTCAACCACTGGGAGATGCAGTTCTGCCACATGTTTCATTCGATTTTTCAGGTAAACAACCATAAGAAACCACTGATTTCGCCCCTTAATTTACCTTCCCAGACTTCCAGCAAGTCTTCATTTCACCCAGGGTACTAAATTGTGGGCGAAATCTTTCGCTAGCCACAACTCGATACCGAAGCATTTCCGGATCTATGTTTATACAACTTTTTTTCTTTACTTTTACATGTAGAATGAGCTCCCGAAGTTTCTGTATATCTTCGTGAATCACCCTGTATATATAATATATATATCGTTGAAATAGAAACAGAAGCAATATTTTACATATGAAAATTAATTCATAAAATAATAAATGGAAAAGTTTCAATTTTATGCTTGTAGTATATATATATATCTTTGTGTTTGAAATCTTAGCTAGGCGAATTATTTCTAATTACTCAATTTTACATATTTTTGCTAATTACTCAATTTTTACATATTTTTTTTTTACATATTTTGTCGAGAGACGCAGTAATTTATTTTCTTACCTTTTGTTGTTAGTGGGGTCATGGCCGGGTCGGCGGTGGCTTTTACCAACAAGATCTTGCCTTTCTGATTTTGTTAAGGGAAGGCAGGGTTAGGTTGATGAGTCCGTAGAAGGACGAAACGGCCGTTCCCAATTCCTTCCCATAATCTAATC
Organism: Thereuonema tuberculata; assembly: GCA_023159025.1. Classification (NCBI taxonomy): domain Eukaryota; kingdom Metazoa; phylum Arthropoda; class Chilopoda; order Scutigeromorpha; family Scutigeridae; genus Thereuonema; species Thereuonema tuberculata. The sequence continues at coordinate 131,859,219 of JAFIDM010000001.1, forward strand.
AGAAAGGCAATTTCTCCTTTTATTCAAGTGCTGCGTTTCCTTTCCTTTAGTTACATATTATTGTTTGGATTTTTTTTTCTCTTAAGACTCGCATATTTATATATTTCTTAATAAAAACAAGTAAGGTACAGGTACCCTGAAGTGCCATGATTTTAGCCTACTTCTCCCATTTCCCGCTCTTAATAACTTTTGAGTTGCTGGGTAGATCTTCTTGAAGCTTGGTTTGCATATTTAGGGATAAGAAATAATTTTCTCTGTGAACCTTCATCGAAAAATTAGCACTACAAGAAAAGAAAAATTCCCCTAAAAAGTTTAAATCCCAAACAATGAGATGTAATAATGTCTATTAATCCAAAAGGATTAGCAAGTAATTGATTTATGTAATCCATTAATTTCGCATGCTTTGAAATACTTAAAACTAATCAGATTTAAGAAGCTTCATTAATTAATGCGGATTTAATTAATTAATTTCAGAAAATGAAAAATTTCTACTATTCGTCAAATATTTAATTTCAATGTAAATGTAGAATTTTAGTTTTTTATTCTTTTTTTTTCTTCATGAATTAAAAAATAATAATAATAAAAAGAAATTTTAAGAAAAGCAAGCCTCAAGTTCTTAAAGAGCTTTTACATACTCGTCTCTCATCTTCATTTGCAATAATAAAAAGAAAATAAAAAAAATGAACATTACATATCTGAAGAATTAAAGTAATTTTAAGTTAAATTTTAATTATAATTTCCTGTTTTCTTTTTTCAATATCTTTAATTAGCTCTGTTTTATTTACTTCAAATACTAAGTATCTAAATAGTTTATAGAAACAAAGCTACAGAAATTATCCCCGACAAATTTTTACAGAAACTCTTTCTGCAGATTTATACAACTTTTGTACAACAACAAAAAAGTAATGATTAAATGTTGGCTCCGCTGTTCTCATCTCGACAGCTTTTCTGCACAAATGGAATTTAATCTTTTCTGTTTGTCACCTGTCAGTTGGTCTTTTCTATGAATTATGACTTTTGGCAACTGAACTGATGTTTCAACTGATTCTATAATTACTTTCGAACTGGTCTGCTCTGATACAATCTCTCCTTCGCTTCACTCGCTGTGAATGGACTTAGTTTTTTAGCGAAAAGACCAAGTTGACTTTTTTTTGTGACTGAATACAAAAAGTACTGAAGTCTAAAATTCGGGTAAACGATTTCGATTAAGATCCAGACCCTGACAAGGCAAAATCTACAATATTGCATCAACTGTTCTGCAATTTTTTTTTTGTTAACTAAAGCTTTTTTTAAGTTTTATTTTTCTTTAAATCACCCTTAAGTAAAATTGTCGATCAGATTATAAAAAAAAAATATTTTTAAATTTACTTCTAATGTTGTAAAATGTTAAATATGTTGTAAAATATTTAACAAAATAATTTTAATAGACTAATTATTTTATAATTACATTGTCATTTTATATATCTTATAAAATCTCGTGGAAATGCCATAAATCTCTATACCAAATCAGCTATTCCTGTAATAGGAAAACAGCACTTGGAAATACAGAAACATAGTAATCTAGTTAATTTTTTTACTTCAAAATACTTGTAAATAATGTTATAATTACTTCGACTCAATTCAAATATATATGTTTCTATGTATAAAAATACATACATTTTACTGAAGCATGTAATGTCTATTAAGATCAAACGTTGATTTAAAATGCGCCAATCGACAGCCTAAAATTGAGTAAGGTAAGTTTTTCTTTTATTAAAACAATCATCCTACAGATGCCAAGGACTTTAAATTATAGAATCACGTGATTCGCGAATAAATATATTAAACAAACGGTCCTTTCAAAAAAAAAAATATAAGTGAAACATTCTCTCAAAAAAAATCGTTTGAGCTTATGAGTTAAATACAAAATATACTCTTCTACACAAGAAAGAAATGTAAATTGTTTAATGTCTTCATTGTATAGACTATCTAACAATATATTGCGTATTCTCTGAAGAACAATGTTGAAATTTTTTATTAGTTGAATTCGAATTTGTGGACGCTTTAAAGTGGCTTTGAAAGAGAATAAAGTTCCGAGTCGAGTGCCCTGACAAGTGAGGTTGTGTGAGGGGCGAATTCGTTCCAAAACATGACTCTCCACTCAGTATATCACTGTGAGTTACAGTCGAAAATGCAGTTGGATTTGCAGCTTAAATGAAAACCCAAAAGCCGTTTAAAGATAAAAGGAAAAGAAACCTATTTCGGGACTGCGGACCAAATACTTACCTCAAGTGAAAAGTTAGTTTATGTTTTATATGAAGTTATGCACTTGCTGTTTAGAGAGGAAAAAAAAAAGCGTAAATCTGTACTATTTCCTCACGTAAAAAAGGAACTTGCTTGGATAGCTTGTGTTTATCGTTGAAATTTTAAATAATGTCCTTCCTTCAAGAGGATAAGTTAACTGGGATGTGATTGTTTGCAACTTGAAAACCTAGGCGTGGTACAGCAGCCCACGGATCTGATAGCATATTAGAAGGTTGTAGGTCACTGGAGTTTAAGTTTAAGCTTTCACATCTACATATACATTATATAAATTACTATAATAATATTTAATTACTATATAAATTATATTAACTTCTATAATATCCAAATTAAGTGTTTTTATATATAGTATATCTATCTCTTGGAGCGAAACCAGATAAGAAAAGGTTTGCATCTGTGAATTAGTAAGTTTTGAACGTTGTTTAAAATTCTAGAGAGGCCAATTTATTTGTTTATTTTTCCTATTAAAGATCCTCTTAATTGTTTTTGGGTTTTATTAACTGATATCCCTTGATGATCCTTGATAAGCGTGAAACAGATGTACATCCAGTTTTTGTTATTTTGAATGCTGCATTGTAAAAAAAAAAATATTTACTCTCTGATTTAGAAAAAGTGTAGCTGCTCTTAAGAATTGTAAGACTGAAGTTTTTGAATTTCTCTAATAAACAATTGTAATCTAAAGCTTTAAGAACATAAGCTGACTATTTTTTCTCTCTTTTTTTTAATATAATTCTGCAGTGTGAAAGAACCGTGGAATTCTAAATATCCTGTGCTGACACTGAGACCTGCATTTTAATAAATTAATTCAGCCCACGAAGCACAAGTGAGAGATAAGGCAGAATCAAATTATGCCAAAACAGAAAAGATTTATAATGTTACAATAAATCAAAACCTACAATTCTAGTTCACTGAAAAGTGTTTAATAAGAAGGAATCATTTCATGTTTTTTAAATGAATTTGTATGTAAGAGCTTTTTATTACTTTGAAAAGCTATTTGGATAGAACAAAGAAAGGAATGAAAAAAAAATTAAAATATTTTGACCTTAAGTTCTTTGACATTGACACTTTGGCAATACTGAAACGAACAAATGTGAATGAAGGCGACTATGTATCATATACTAACATTAATTTCCCTTCATTTATCTTTGTACACTACGTTGACGGCTAGCGCTATGCCGCAAGCGGCCCTACTGAGTTAGTTTCTTTTTGTTTTGTTTTTAATTCAATATAATGTTAGGTACTTACCTACTATCGGGACCCTTCTTTTATAATTGATTTCTGGTGTTTTCTTTTCATTTATTTCCTTTTTTTTTTTAATCAGTCAATCCATATCAAACGGTTCAGAAAACATTAAATTGGTTGCTCGACCATTTTTTAAAAAATTGATTTTTTTACTGTTGTTACCCCTATGCACGAGTAGTTCAAAACAGGTATTATTTTTTTTTTTTATTTTACTATTTTATTTGGCGTCCATTTTTGTTTTATGGTTTCCGGCATTTTTGGCCTTTGCAGACGGTTGCGGTAAATTTGATAACTCAGCTAAGATAAATGATAGAAAGCTGTGGTAAAAACATTATTTTCAGCACATTTCAACTACAATTTATGTCCGATACCATTTTCCCATATCTCTAATGCAAAATGACTGAAATTTAGAACCAAAACTGATATTCGCTTTTGAACAAAAATCAAAGTTGCGGGTTTTTTTTTTTTTTTTTTTTTTTTTTTTTTTTTTTTTTTTTTTTTTTTGTAGCAGGAAGAAATGAAGTAGAAAAGCTAAAAAATGTTTAGAGGAAAGATATATATCCAAAGGTTTAGCAAAAAATATTTCAGCTCTGTTACTGGCTTCCTAATTTAGTTACAGCGCTTGAAAAATGATCTTTTTTCATTTTTTTCAAAGTTTGAGTCCCAATATCTCTGGTGGGGGACTTAATAAGAATTTGAGATTTACAGTATAAAGAGAACTTTATGAGAGGTTCCTGTGAAAAACATTTTGATTTTGATATTCCATGGTACAAAATTACAGCAGGGGAATTTGGTGAAAAATAGACAAATGAACGCTAGGCGGCTATCTGCATTAGAGATATGATAAGATATAGGAGATAGTTGAAATGTGCTGAAAATAATGTTTTTTTACGGTAGCTTTCTATCATTTTTCTTAGCTGATTATCAATTTACCACAACTGACTGAAAAGGCCAAAAATGCTGGAAACCATAAAACAAAAATGGACGCTATTTTTAACGTAGTCAAACAAAAAAAAAATAATGCCTGTTTTAAGCCCCACGAACACCATCCAACTTTGCACCAACTTAGTCGGCCGATTTTGACGTCACGAGTTGGTAGAGATAGTCTTGAGCCAGTTTTTCAGCGACTTGCCACCAACTTTTCCGCCGACTCGTGTTGGTCGTGCACAGCCTATTCGGGAAGTTGGTCGGAATTACCCAATCACAGGGCAGCGTTTGAACACGTCAGTCGTGACGTCACGCCCATGGAAGAAATGGCGTCTAAAACGATGTCTGCCGATTCGAGTCGAAGACAAGCGCGTACACAATGAATATCAGAGTATTGCGAGTTTCTTTCATGCATAAATAAAGTTTATACTAAAATGCAGTAATTATATGCGGCAGAATTTATCAGAGGTTTCAAAACCTCGATTTTTTTCGGATTTTCCACAACTGCATTGCATTATGGGATTCCTTCTATCACGGCCGACTCATTTGCGAGTTGGATGGTGTGACGGCTGACAAAAATTTGGCGGATTCGAAGTCGGCCGACTAAAGTTGGTGCAAAGTTGGATGGTGTTCGCGGGGCTTTAAAGTACTCATCCATAGGGGTAACAGCAGTAAAAAAAAAATTGTTTTATGATTTCTAGCAACCTGTGCTGAACCATTTGGTATGGATTGACCCATTCTTGTAGTTCGTCGGAAGCGCAGTGGTGCCTCAAAGGAAAACATGAACAATAAAAAAAACTCACTAATGAAAAATTAATGAGAAAATTCAGGTGCCAGCAGTGCTCAGGCTTCAATGAATTTTTTTAAAGCATAAAAAATTCGATTTGCGCATTGAATTATTAATAAACAACAACTGTTGTTTGTAACTTGTAGTTGTCATTACGTATGATACCGCTGGTCATTTCGCAATGGAAAATATTTTTTCCGTCGTGTTTCCAAACGAAACATCCTCGAAAGGATCACACCTCAATTGACCTAACCTAGTGCTAATTAAAATGATTTTTTTTTTTTTCCAAACGACATCAGGTAATACATAATTGCCTGTTTTTATTACACATTTGGAGGGATTAATGATTTAAAATAACACCAGAAATCGATTATAAAAAATAGTAACTGCAAGTGAGTCTTTATTATTACTCTGTATACTAAATAAAACAAATAAAAGTTGATGTTAATTTTTTTATTGAAATTTGAAATTTTGCCCAACTGCCACATTGATCATGATTTTGAACTTATTACGAACTATTTTCTTAATTTAAAACAAAATAACTTAATAGTTTAACATCACTAAAATAAAATAAATAAATAAACAAAAACAAAACTTGAATAAATATTTAGTTCCTTCAATTAATCCTCTTTTTTTTTTTAGACTTGAATTTGAATTGATTCTTCAGAGTAACATAAATATGTTTATCTTTAATTGAAATACATTATTTAGTGAAATTGAATCACAGAACAAATAAACTTGCAAAGCTATGTAAATAAATGTACTGCAAATAAACATGGTAAATCAATTCCTGCTTTTGCTGCTGAATTGAGGCCACAATTGTACGTTATAATCAATCACCTACGATACAGAGAGGATTTTAGCATTCTAAGATGAAATTTGTAGATTTTCTCTCTTTTTTTTGTTGTTTGGCCTCATTCCCATCGCCAATAATTCCTTTGCATTGCTATTATTAGAAAGAAGATAGGTTCGAGCTTTTCAATGATTTAGAAATCAAGTGGAACTGAAGACTAAACCTCAGGAGCAATACTCCAATGTGATTGAGGACCATTGATCACTGGGATAAACTTCGTCTGTCCTCTTATAAATTCTTGAACGAGGTATTACGTTACCCTGATTTTTTTTATATAGTACAGTTTGTCCGCACTTGGATGAATCCATAAACGCAAAGGATAACAGACCTCTCAAACAAGGTAAACTTATTACAAAAATCCACTTTACAACCACTTGAATCATCTGTCTTCTTATGTAGTACTTTGTGTTATCTGTACGTATCAACTTGATGCACTGTATTATAAACAACACTACTGTCCCGATATCGTCGGAGTATTAACATTTAATAAACTTATTTTATTTAATTGTAAAAAAAAATATCAATTTACTCTCTCAGATTATTTATTGGGCACTTACAAATAAAATTCTATATAGCAGTAATCGACATTAGACTGTTTAGATGTAAAAAAGACTTCTATAGGGTTAAAACTTATGCTATCTTGTCTGCGTTTAGCGAATATTTCGAAAATATGTTGTTAAACAATTAAATATTTTTATCCACTGTAAATTACTTATAAACAAAAAAATTCAACACAAATTGAAAAATTAATTATATTTATAAACGAAACATTAAAAACATACAAAGACGTTTCGGACCGGTAACACGGTAACTTATTATATTTCCTCCAGAAGTCGCTGCATTCCTTTTTCCCAGCTAAGCTTCTGAGCTGCCAAGTGATAGGCATTTTTCGAAGATTCTTCTGATTGGTTATTACGAAGAAACATTTACGTTAATTGATTGTAAGTTCTAGTTTTCATTGTTTTTTTGTGCAAGAATAATAGGTCAAATTCAATGTTTTTAAGGTTTTGTATTTAAATTCATATACACAGAAGCTCGGTTATAACGCGATCTTTCGGATCCAAGATCTCGAAGATCGCGATATAACCGAATTTTTATTACTTCGCGACGTCAAATGTCGTATATCGCACCCTATTATCGCCCACACGATTCCAAATCGATTTAAAATGGTCATTTCGCGATTACCTACATCATTCAGAGCTATATGAGAGAATTTAAATTTATAAATGCATAAATCATTACCTTTTCAACACTTTGATGGGTTATATTAGCCAAAATCGATCCCTCTTGGCATCTTGTACAAACGATGAGTCGCGTGGATCGAAACTCGATATTCATACGCCTATTAGATTATATGGGCCTCTTTACTGGTTGTCCTTGGCAGAAAAATAGATCTCGATATTCATTTTGGTTAAACGAAAAAGTCCGCGATTTTGGTATTTTTAAAAAAAATATTTATTGTATTTGACGCATTTCCGCGACTTTAGGGTGGGTATAGAGTCTCAATTACTGTAAATAATAAGGAAACAAGCAAATTAATTTACACCTTTGATTTGATTTTAGGCGAATAAACAGTAAATTTTGCAATTTTACAATTATACACCTTTTCGAAAATAGAAGGGGTCGAAGACCCAATCGCGTTATATCCGAATTCGCGATATAAACAACCGCGTTATAACCGAGCTTCTGTGTTTGTTGAAATCTGTCGTCACGAATTAACTTACTATAAAAGCAATATTCTCATATATTTTTATATTTTTAATTGTTAAAAAAAAATCTTACAAAAACGCCTTTAAAAAACAAAAACAACTTATATGTTGTTCCAAGACCACAAAGATCTTCGAATGAGGATTCATGAATATAATTTAATACATTAATTATAAAACAAAATTAAAACTTCTTTCATAAATGAAATGAGTGATATCTCAATCAATTTAGTCCTTCTACTGTCGCCATTGGATTGCACACTGCATACATCAGCGATAGATCAAACGATATCGGTTCCTTCCAGCTCATAAGAATCATTAATAGAATTCGATTGGAGTGAGATGGGGGTGGGGGCTGTAGATGATGAAATCCATCCATCAAATTCTATCGGATGACACAAATTGGAACAATTCCATAGCAGATTCCATTCCTGAATGCCGTGATTTGGGTCAATGACAGTGAAGTGATAGATATCAAAGGATTATGTGGGCATTAATGGTTTTATTACGTTCATTTAAGATTCTAATTAACCATTTAACTTAATCATTATTCTACTAAAATGATTGGTCAAAGATACTTGATTTTTAAATTCCCAGTTGTAATTTCATTAATCTTGACTGCATTTGAATACAGTTGATGACTCATCAAATTTAACTTTGAAATATCAGCTTTGATTTCGAAGTTATTCGTTGAAGGCTTTCGTAACAAACCATATTTGGAAAGAAATGGGAGTTGCTTTTCACGGTTTTTCCACGTGAGTTCGTTGGATTGAGAAAACTATTCTTTATGAAATAAGGAACACAAAAAGTCTGTTGTTTTAATTTTTTTTAATTTATTAAAAACACGAAATTCATGGAAGAACTTAAAAATACTTTCTAGAAAATGTTACTTTTTTTTAGTTTTTCTTTATTTATTTCTGAAAAAAAATAATTGAATATGTATTTTATAAAATGTTAGAATTGAACCCATTTTAATTAAACGTAATCATTCGCACAAGAATTAATAAATGGAGGAAACTCGCATTCTTAATGTGAAACTTCTGTATTTCGAGTTCTAACGCTAGTTTTGCCATCTCCAGAAAGAAATTTCTTTGTAACACTGAAAATTTACAAGTACAAAAAAAAATAGATCGTCACTCATCTGTAAATATGCAAACCAAGTTTCAGGAAGATTTATGCTCTGGCTTAAACTTTATTACAGACGTACATACACATACACACGTAGACAAACTGCTAGCTAAGAGTGAAAACATATAAATAAAAATAAATGTGCACTAGCCCAATTCAACAAATACTAGGGATCAAGTTAATTTGAAGAATTGACCTCTGTTTGATAACTGTAGTCTGACAGATCAGTCACGATGAACGAGATTTCCCGAGATTCACGTAAAGTTCGAGACAACAGCCTCTCTCCGAGGCTTTTCGCAAAATGTCAACAATTTAGAAAGCAGCGCACGCAAAATTATATTGCAAGTAGAAGAGTGTTTTCGGAGGGAATTAGTTAATGAAGGATCTCTCATATCTTTAGAAAGAATTCGAGCAACAAGTATAGTCTCTTAAAATAAAATAAAAAGAAATATGCTTGAATGTTTCATTTCAATTTGCTTTAATTTCATTGACAAATTTAAATGAAATGAAATACGAGGAAAATGCACTAGGCGTTTGCTTTATTTTAGTCTACTTTTCATAACACTGAACAATAAATTCATAAATAAAAAATTTAACCTGCTGTGTTTGTAACATAAATTGAAAGAGCAAGAATAAGAAACAGCAACTGAATAAATAAATTGCCTTTCTGAATCAATTCCTTCCGATAATTGATTCAGAAAATAAATTCAACGTGTAGCATTTTTCTACTGATAGACAGCCACAGTACTATATTTCTTGAAACCTCGGAAAAAGGCTAAAGTCAAGATCTCGAGCTTCACGTGAATCTAAGAAATCTCGTTCGTCATGACTGATAGTGCTTGGGGTATTGCTTGTGCTATTTCAAATCACTGCAATCGGAAGTACATTTTTAGCATCACCATTTTAGATTTAAGGATAACATATGTAAGTAATACAAGTTTTTACTATTTTTTTTTTTCCTTTTTGATGGAAAGGGTCGTGATTACACTCTACTAGAACTGCGGCCTCTTGGTCTGTAATCAAACCCTATTAATTAACAGCCAGAAAGAAGAAAAAAAGGAAACATCCATGCCTGTTACAGGATTCGAACCCTGATTCAAGCACATCAGCTAAGTTAATAGACTACTACCTAGATCGCTTGGCCACGCCTGAACAGCATACTGAAATATCCTATTAAGATCTAATGTATAATTTAAGGTTTAATAAAATCTTATTTTTAGGAACTTCCAAAAAATGAACGATGAAGCATTGATTGAAATAAAGTATAGATAATCATTCGAGAACTATTTAGCATGAAAAAGAAAAAAATAGAAAAATAAAGAAAGAATTTACTGTCTTCACACAAAGAGTTACAAGAAAATCACTTTAAATGATAATTCTGAAATCTCTTCGACGGAAGACATTTTGAAAAAAAAAAAAAAAAACTTTAATCGATTTGGAAATGGAGAGAAAAGATTTAGTTTTATTTCAGCAAGAATCCAGTATTTTGCTTTTCAAATGTTAATGGATAAGGTGGTTTGTATCATGCAATTGAATCACGCGTTGAAAACAAAAGAACAGTTTTTAGGGGCTCTTCAAGTATTACGTAAGCACATTTTTAGTCATTTTAGACCTCCCCACCCTCCTTGTAATAATAAATTAAAAAAGTCTAAATTATATCAATGTACAATTTTGTCTGTCTTACGTAAGCATTGCTCAGATCCCCCCCCCCCCCCCCCCTTTTCACCAAAAAAAGAAAAACTTGATCCCCCCCCCCCCCCAATGCTTACGTATTACTTGAAAAAGTAGCCCCTAACTGGAAAAAGTAGTTCATTATTGGTTAAGGAAATTAGTTGAACGAAATAAATTACAACAACAATTTGAATGTTAATTTTTATTATTTTTTTTTTATTTCAGAAAAATCCGAATTTTCATGAAAAGTAAAAAGTGCTGTATTATTAATAGTAGTATTTTAAAATAATAAAATAGCGCATGAATATTATATTATTTAAATACAAGAGTATCAGCTTGTTTTCTCTACAAACGTAAAAATCAAACGAATATGCATTTTAGCAATCAATCTCAGATTCAAGATTTAATAAAGATAAAATAGAATAAAAACTTTAGAATATTCCTAAAAAAGAAAATTCTAAAGCTATTTCACTTATAAATTTATTGCAATACTTTAAAAACATCTTTAAGATATTCTTTATATTTATCAAGAATAAGCCAAAGCATTCAAAATATACAACTCAAGCTCAAAATAAAAGTATTAAATGAAAATTAAAAAAAAAAAGGGTTTCGTTTAAGCTGATAAAGAAGAAAAAAGGAGAATAACTTAAAAACTTCAATAACTGTATCTTAATAGAGTTAAACTTAAAAAAATATTAATCGTTAAGTTTATAATTAAAACCATTATTCATACAACAGTCAGCTGGAATTCTTCATTTCTTTTTTATTCCTTCAAATCATTTTTCAAACTTTTCTCAACATCTTCATCTCCGTCACGTCTTCTTCTTTAAGGATATCAATTCAGCGCTTTCAAGATTTCTTTCTTGAGTTGATTCCTTGTGATGTCGCTCAAAAGAACTTTTTCTTATCATTTCCTTTTTTTTACGATCTTACTCAGTCTTGACCTACCATTTCTCTTCATTTGCAGGCTTCATCTGTCAGTTCGGTTTCTTCATTTCTGTTTTTGGCTTTTCAAGTCCTTCCGATAACATTTTTAAATTTTCCTGTCTAATCCTCAATAGATTTGCTTGCTTCTAACTCTGTTCTCTATAGCTAGATCTGAAGTCTTACCGTCATCGTCATACTCAACATTATGTACAAAGACTTCAAACATTTACTATGTACTTCTTCATTGAATCTCAGTCAATTTTCCTTATATCTGTGAAATCTAACCGAAATCCGTGAAAATCTACAATCCCATGGTTGTCGTTCGATCAAAAAAATTGATAGCCCCATTCTGCTTCAGGAGATAAAATTACTTAAAACACCAAACCGTATATTTCATTAATAAATATAATATTAAGTTATTAATGATTGATGATATGTTATAACTGTTTACTAATAAATATAAATATAAATATAATATTATATATAATAAATATATATATATATATATAATATATATAATACTAATAAATATAAATTAAATATAATTGATTAATCAATTAATTAATTATTAACAGACAGTAGGCCTAGTTAATTGCATTAATAATTTAGTGAATTATGAATACTAATATTTACGAATAATTCAATTAAACTTAGAATAAACAATTCATAAGTGTTTTAGTCGAAATGGGTCTTTTTGTAAACGTTTTATTGAGTAGCAGATAAAAATAGAAATGATGAAATATATACATTTACACAATATATCAAACAATATAGTGAGCAATTTTTGTAAAGTTTATCTTGAAAACGGGTCTATGGATTTTGATGAACTCGGGTGAATCTACCGTTTACGGGTGCGAGAAAGCGATTAAGCTATTTTCTACAGTGTTCTTACTTTATTGTCGTTTTATTTTATTCTTATTTTCGTTTTATTTTGTTCTGTGCGTTTTTATATGTACTAAAGTAATAATTTTATTTTTTACCTTTATAAAATAATAACTGCATAATTAATAATAATTTTTGAAACTTTTTCCTTTCAACGTCGCGTGTATTCACTGCAGAGCTGTCCATTTCCCCAAAAGGGGGTTAAATAACCAAGTAATTGCCTTCAGTGTTCTTACTTTATTTTGCAGGTCTTCCATATACATAATATGAAAGGTAGAACTATGTAATAATTCATACTTTTTACTTTTTGTTTAATTCAAAGTTTTAAAGATACGTTAATCTCCTTGGAAAGCGATTTTTTTTTTTTTTTAAATGCAAGCTAATGGAAGGGGGGGGGGGGGAGCAAAGTGTAAGGGAAAGACTGTAAATATTCTAAATAAAGTGAGTTTTTGGCAATAATAAGATTATTGTAAAAGAAGTATGTGAGGAAAAAACAAATTCGAAAATGATCGCCAAGTTATCATTATTACTAAGATTAACTGTAAGTTCGTGAACGAGCTAGAAATTTAAATTATTCTTCTTCAGAATCAATATATTGATGCTCAGAATTGCATTTAGTTTTGTAATGAGTTTTAAATTATCTGATAAATACAAGGTTTCTTAATTTGAAACAGAACTGCAAAATAAATTAAATTACCAAGAATTTTAAAGAGGTTCAACTTTGGGAAAATTAAAAATTTTCAAACGCCCCCCCTCCCTCTACTTCTTTTACAATGTTTAATCTCTGATTTGCATTAACGATTAAATTTAACAAGTGATTTTAAGAAAAATGTAGGTAGAAATTGTTAATTTAACCAAAAAAGTTAAAAAAAAAAACGACGGCACAACGCTAAAGCAAGGAATTCGCACCCTGAGCTGTCATCGGGAAGAGACCAGGATGGACCATTTCGTCCTTTTTAGGACTCATCAGCCAGCCAAAGTCCACCGATGACAGAAGGTGCGAGAGGTTAGTATCCCGAGTCTCGTTCCCGAGAACGGGATCTCCCCCCGAAGAAATCCTAACCCAAAAATTAAATAAAATACAAAAAACAAATATTCCTTGTCCTGCAATCTGCTAGGCACAAGGAATTTAAAGAAGGCGTTAAATAAAGCCCAAAAGTTATGCATTTAAAATGAAGAGAAATTTAATGACCTGATTAGAGCAAGAAATAGATAAAAAACACGACGGCATAACAACATACGACGGCTAAAGCAAGGAATTCGCACCCTGAGCTGTCACCGGGAAGAGACCCGGGATTCTAACCTCTCGCACTTTCTGAGTTTGTCATCGGTGGACTTTGGCTGGTTGATGAGTCCTAAAAAGGACGAAACGGTCCGTCCCAGTCTCTTCCCAGTGACAGCTCAGGGTAGGAATTCCTTGCTTTAGCTTTGTGCCGTCGTTTTTTTTTACCTATTTCTTGATCTATTCAGGCACGTTAAATTTCTCTTCATTTTAAACAAAAATAATAATAACAATTTCATTTAATTTTCATGAAAAACTAGATGACATAACTAATCTCTACATTTCCATTTATTTTTGGATGATCATCTTTTTTTTACTTCTTCTACGATCATCTCCTGAACAGTTAATACTGGCTTCCTAGATATTTATTTAACTATGTCTTAAGGCAGAGCAGTGCTTCCCTTACGATCAACAAGGGAGCAAGAGAAATGCAAACACTCAAAAGTGGAAAGCCATCAGAGACGAAATATTTTTATCTTTGAACCGGAAATAAACAAACTTTTTTAAAGTGACAGACAAGAGTACAGGAAGTTTCGTTGGAGATTGCTGTTAGAAATATTAAAAAGAATACAGTCTATAAAAAAAAATCGTCTCTTAGGCATTTCCATTTTTGAGTAGCTTGCTTTCTCCTGTTAATCCCTGGGCAATGTTCAGTGCATCGTCTTGCTTTGGATGTCGTTCTTATGTCTCTCTCTCTCTTGACCTCTCTTAAACTAAAAAACATTCACAGTCAGAGTGGATGAAAGTGTCTGACATATTTAAGTCTTTCCCCCTACCCATTAGCCTTTCACCTCATCACTAGCCCCTTTTTCCATCACTATACCATTGGCAGTTCTTGACTTTAATCTTCAGTTCACTTTTCTTTATCTGTGTAATAAAAACCACAAATCTTAAATAAGATTTATTTAAAAAGCTTAAAAAAAGAAGAGATTTGACGATCAAAAAGAGGAGACATTGATTTTCTCATTTATTTCTAGAAGGTATGGAACTTAAAAGTAAACAAAATATATAAAAAAAAATGTTTTATTAGTGTTCTTCTTCAGCGTAATTATTTTCATTTACGTGGATGCAGATGTTTCTTCTCCATGCCATTTCTTCCACTGTCATATTGTCTTATAACTGCTACACATTCTCTTGTACGCTGTTTATTAGTCGTCTCATCGGTAGCACTGTCCTCTTTTTCGGAAGAATATCTTCACGTATTAGATTAGGTTAGGTTTGTCCCATAGAGATAGACTATATGGCGCTGACTACAGGTAAGGCTCCAATGTTTCTTTGACCAACGGCCAACCTTACAACTCCGCTAACGGGCCCACATCTTCACATGTACACACATGCAAATTCTATTCGTCCCTTTACTTAACATATTCTTATCACTCTTATCTACTTTCAGTCTCATTTCATTCCTCACTTCATCCAACCACAAGTAGCCACTGCCAAATCTTAATTTTTCAACATCAATTTGATTTTCCATCTCTTTATGATCTCCTTATTGACCTAACTAATATCAAATGCATTCTTTCCAAAGTCCAAAAGAGGAAAAAAAAAAAAAATTTCTGCTATACCCTTTGATAATCCTGCATAAGCGCAAATCTGATGAAACCTTTAATAAAAGCGAGTTTGAAAGATATATTTCGTATTGCTGCACGAGTATTTGGTTCTTCTTCAAGACATAATTTCAAAGATTTTTTGAATCGACCCTCATAATACAGCTTAAGCCTAAATCTATTCATTTCATGCTCATTCTTTCCCTGGTATTGCAGTCCATAATGACATTTAATTTACTTTTAAAATTGTTAAAATCACTAGATCTTTATATGTGGGACTTTTTCTGTGAATTATTAGGCTTTTTATACAGGACTATTTCTGTGGGACCCATAGCTCATGTGTAAGGCTAAAGGGATCGGGGCTGAGGACGGAGATTTTTCCTAGGTTCGTTTTTTTTTTTCTAGAAGGGTTCTACATTTACCAACCCTGTACAAAAATGGTGTTTCCCGGAGATTAAAGGGAGTGCATGGGGCTGACTAACCTACTTCAACTTAGTCCTGCTGGTCTCGGAACTTGACTCGCGTATCCTTCCAACCTGATAAGATCTGTTGTGGAAGGGCCTTGCTGACAAGTACTTGACATAATCACGACGGAGAAGAAATAATGTTATACCTCTTCAACATTCTTCTTTACGTTGATTTGGGCCAACTAAGGACCACAGATAATATGACGACCGTCATGGTGGAGCTAGTAAAGCTCAAGAAGGGGAGGGGGGACGAGATTCACATCAAGTCCAGAATAACACTGAGATAGTAAGTCCCAGGTAGAAACGGACGAAACACAGAAAAAAGAAACAGCCAATGCCGGGATTCGAACCCAGGTTCCGACACAACGGCCGCACGGCAGACCGCCGTCTAGACCTCTCGGCCATGCCGGAACGGTTCTCTTCAGCAATATTAATTCTTTTTTATTATTTGATATAAACTCTTTATAATATTTTATAATTTACTTACAAGACGTTATGTGATTCAGATATATAAAATTTGTTTATTGTATTTTCTTTTCTTCAGATTTAATAAGATGAAAATCATCTTGTTAACCTCAAAAACAACGAATAAAAACATTAAACGTGTGGAACATAATTATAAGGTTACAATTAAAAGGCCAGCACTAAAAAGACTACTGCTTTAAAAAATATATTAACAATCTAAAAATTAAAAAACTTTTTTCAGGTTTTCTCAAAAGTCACTTGAGAAAGTGTCGCTGGTCGGCCCGAAAACATTTGTATAATTATAGATTGTTAATGTATTTTTTAAAACAGTTGTCTTTATGCGGTGGTCTTTTAATTTTATTCTTAAACTCAAAGAATTAAAACTTATAGAAGAAAAACGATGCTTGCATAGGTTTGAATAACAAATGCTAGTAAAGCCATAATATTTACATAATTACTTTCACTTGATCTACATGGTTCACATAAAAAAGCAATACAGAAAAACTCATTTAAATTTTGTCGAAACCGTAAAATATACATATTATTCAGTAACTGCTGACCAGTTCTAATGTACTTTGAAACATCAACTAATTTATTGCGTCTGGAAGGTAGTGGTATTCGTTTTATTGCATTTGTGGATACAGCTGGAAGTAATGATAATCTCCAGATGTATTAAGCATTGCGTACAACATTGCGTTTCAGTCACTAGCATTACCATTGATTATTAGAGAAGAAAATTTTTAATTTTTTTTGCTTTAAAAATTGTATGAATTCCATTACAGGAAATTGAAATTTAATTTAAAAGTACAAGAAAATTTCTTAATTTTCGTTGAATTCGAAGCTCACTAGGCCAGAGAATGGTAATTGAAATCCACTGTTCATCTTGAAGAAAAAGTTGTCTTGTCGCTATTTTTAATTTATAAATGAACTAATTAGAAATCTTTAGAAACTTTCATGATAAGAATTTATATTAAAAATATTATTATAAGAATCTTTTACACGGTGTAAAAATATATTAAAATATGCAATATTAAGTACTTGTAACATAATGAACTACAGAATACAATACATTATTTATTGCACAAATATAGCTCAAAATGTAATTTATAAATGTAGTTTATATAAAATGTGTTTTTATTTTTTTATATTTTTCATTAAAAAAAATGTTTTAGAGATAATACTACATAGATAATTTCTGGGTTGAAAACAAAAATGCACAAAAAAGAAATACCGCAATTTATGTTTTAGATAATTAATTATGTATTGATTTTGTCTTAATATTTTCAGTGAAGTAGAAACAAAATGAAGACCGTAAATGCACAAAAATTTTCTCTTTTATTTTAACAAAATGTTTCCATTACAATGACTAAGGCTGGATTTTTAAAATTGGTTTTGTCGAATTCTATTTAAATGGTAATTTCGTCAACACAACGGTTGCAGAATAGTTTGTAGGTTGAAACTTTTAAAATGGAAGTAATATTCTTGTAATTGGGGTTGGCTAAACAACAGCCCAGTAAATTTACAATCTAGCAATTTGCTGATTACATTGTCAGCCGTTTAGGTTTATTTAACGTTATACGGTTTTCAAAGCAAAGAATAATGGTTTGTCTAATGACTGGAAGGAATTTCTGTTGCCCGTTTCCTCTGTCTGTCTGACTATTTGTGTTGCGTCACTGATTCTTTATAAATGGATTCGGTTCACAATCTTTTCAGCTACTCAGCTTCTGTAGGCGAAACGCTAATGAGGAAAATAAGAACTTTTGAAAAATGGGTCCTACGCTATTAACTTAATTAAAAATTCCTTATTAATTTGCATAAGCTTTTCTTTTATCAGTTTTTCTTTTTTGTTTTTTTAATACTTAAGTTTTTATTATAGGCCTAAAATACGATATTTATATGAGATAATCATAGGAAAAAAAAATAGAATTAATTTCTTAGCTCTAAAAGAACTCTTTAATATTTGCACATTTACGGGAAAACTCTCTTAAACCGACTTTGGGTTAATAAGAGATTCTTTACCCAAATACTTCCGAATGATTGATTGTAATAACTTCGATTAACACAGATGATTCCGAAATTTGTGAAATCCATTCTTACCGAGTATGTTACGTACATGCTCATTGGCGATCATCAGCTAGAAGTAGTCACCAGTAAACAGAGAGGTCTCGGTACTGAGGCTAATAGGTAAAAATCGTCGGAACCGCAGCGGAGCTTCGCTGTTTACTGGTGACTGCTCCTAGCTGATGATCGCCAATGAGCGTGAAACAGCTGTTCTAGGATGTCACTTAGTAAACACTTGATTCTCACCCACTGATGTTTAAAAATTATAGATGTTGTACATGTACGGTCTGTAATTATTACTGAGATGGGTATTTATATTTTGCCTCTAACGCTTTCTGATTTATAACTAACACTGTTTTTCTCGTAATTTAATGAATAATCTACATCGTTGAAGCCTTATGATTGACAGCTATGAAAACTAATGATAAATCGAAAACTACAAAAGCTGTCACAGATTTTTTTTGCACATATTTACAAATGCTTACAGTAAATAACAAATTGTTATTTTTAAAATTAATGTAAAATTTGATGAACTGACGCAACCAAACCGTTTCTCTCATTTTTTCCCCCTTAAATAGCGCAGGATATTGATGAACCTAAATTTCGTAACCCATAATAAAAATAAATGCATCATCTACTTCATCATTATCTTACATTTATTAAGTATTTCTTTATTTATTTATTTTTTTCCCTTCCTCTTCTTATTTTCACTCAATTTTCCTTCAGT
This sequence comes from Thereuonema tuberculata, assembly GCA_023159025.1. Lineage (NCBI taxonomy): Eukaryota > Metazoa > Arthropoda > Chilopoda > Scutigeromorpha > Scutigeridae > Thereuonema > Thereuonema tuberculata. Next base: position 131,878,192 of record JAFIDM010000001.1, read on the forward strand.
AAAAAAAAAAAAATATAAAAAAAAAATCAAAACTTACTTGTTTGATTAGAAATTGCTAGAATCACTTCATTAAAATAAAAGGATAGAGTTGATTAATTGAATTTCATTAATTAAGATAGGAGATAGATCTTTTACGAAGATTATTTCATTGAAGTCAATTTTAGTAATTTGATCCTATTTGAAATAAATTAAATCTCTCCCTGTTTATTTATACTTAATTTATGAAGAACTCTGAGTAAATCAGTTCTTTTAAAGCAGTTGTATAGTCCGTCTAAGTCAGCTAGGCAGTCCCTTCTCAGGCGTTGGGACTGAGAACTTGAAAAAATAGGGGAGAAAGGGCATAAGATAAGTGGGGGTAGGGAGGAAAGATTACAACAGTGTTGGCAGAGCTTGAATCAGCTTTAAATAACTATATTTCCGAAGAGCTGAATTCTCAAAATACTAAAAAAAGGATCACATAAGGCCTTTTTTTAATTCCGTAACAATACCCTGATACTCTTTCACCCCTATTTTTTTTCAAGTTCTCAGTCCCAACGTCTGAAGGGACTGCCTAGCTGACTTAGACGGACTATACACAACCCGCGGCCCGCCTCTACATTTGCTGCGGCACGGTAGTGTCTAACGTAAAATTAAATTTGAGCTTTTACATTGCTGCCAACAGATACATTGAAAAAATGTCATAACTTGCAATAGCAACTGACTCAGACTTGATTGTTGGAATATTGGTATGAAAGACAGCTAGCGCATTATTCGATAATTTGAAGTACAGTAGACACATCTTAACCGGACAGCTTGGAACCGGACGCAAGGCCTGTTGGCAAAATGGCCGCTTAAACTGAAAATACATTTAAATTAGCTTTTAACTGAATTAAAGTACTTCTGCTGTTTAATTATATGGAAAAGGTCAATAAAAGAGACAAAGATTATATAATGTTATAAAATGAAAATGTATATACTTACAGTACGTACAAGTTACAGCATACACTCATAAACTTGTTGTCACAAGACATAAAGCTATCACAATAACCAAAAACAAAACTTTCTTTCGTGCTAGATTTAAATTTACGAAATACACACATTTGCTAGAGCAAATCGGTGTGGTACGCGTACCCCTTGGGGGTACGCGAAAATCTGTAAGGGGTAAGCGGTTAACTATCAGAAAGTATTCCCACTAATTATTTTCTGAGACTTTTTTGATTTTA
>JAFIDM010000001.1:131879403-131960469 GCA_023159025.1 Thereuonema tuberculata
TTGTTTTTAATTTAAATTACCTATTTCTAATTAAACTTTAACAGTTTAACAGTTAAACTTTAACTAATATAACACATTTTAATAAAACTAAAGTGTTTTTGTTGGGGGTAGGCATAGTTAATGATACACAAAAAGGGATACGTGGGTTTGAAAAAGGTTGAGAATCCCTGTGCTAGAGTAATAAAAGAAAACTGTACAGTACTGTACATTTAAGGAAAAACAATTACTTAAAGAAATCTGTGATTGTTTTCTGCATCTTATTTTGCATGTTTTTGTTAAAAAGCGAAGTCACAGTGCGGCAGATAGGGAGGGGGAGGGTTGACCGGTCAATAGGGAGTCTACTATAATTACATTTATTAGTAATTATTATTATAAATGGCACTGTCAAATCAATAATTAGTAAGATATTTATGTAAAATATACATTTATTAAAAATGTATTATTAATAATTATTATTGTAAATAACATTATGAAATCATTAATTAGTAAGATATAGGAAGGGTTGGAGGATGGGACACTGCTGCCCTCCATCAGAACTTTTATAAAAATATTGACTCTCAGACTTGTGCACCACTGTTTTAGAGAAATAAAAACATGTAAATAATATTTAATTCATTGATTTTCCCTTCTTCTGTATAAGGGAAAATTTATGAAAAAGAAAGACGAACATTTGCCGAAGAAATGAAATAAATGAAAGAAGATTTAATTCTTATTCTTTTTAAAATTAAAACAAATAATTAGAATTTGGATATTAAACAACTGTAAAATCTTAAATTGATTAAAAATGATTTTGTAATGACTGTTATTTACATATCTAGTAAAATGTATCATCGTAATTTTAGATTATGATCATTTCTTAAATCCATATTTGATATAACGATAAATAATTATTTACATACGTTCTGTTTATTTGCGGTTATAATGAAATTTTGTGAGCTATAATTTCTCACATTTTTCTTCAAAATGTCCCCATCTGCAATAATTTAAAATTCTGTTCCTTTAGAAGAAAGGTGATGCCTGGGTTCGTGGGCGATGTCAGTGCCTGAGTGGGCGTCCATGGGACCACACTCAAACGCCCTGCAACGTTTTCACGTCTACGCAATTCCCCAAACACGGAGAGTCAAGGTCCCGTGATGAACCCAGGTGGGGCTCATCAAGTGAGTCAACTGTTTCGAATTCTAGAGCAACGTTTCAAAGAGAGAAAAAAAATCAGAAAAAAGATGAATATCATTAAACTTTCAAACTGTGCCTTTTGAACTTTTCTTATTGAAAATATCAAAAACGAATTATTTGCTGTTTATTTAATCATTTATTCGCTATAAAAATTATTGAGAGCCCTTCTTAATGGAAAAGAAAAAATGAATACCACTTTTGAGGCATCACGGCGCTTCCGACGATCATTCACATTAGACTCAGTAAAGAGACCTCGTTGTTTACTGGTGACTGCTCCTGGCTGATGAAAGACAAAGAGCGGGAAACAGCTGTTCCAGGATGTCACTTGGTAAACAATTTGGTCGCCCCATTGTTGTTTATTAATAATTCAATGCGCAGATCGAATTTTTTATGCATTAAAAAAATTCATTGAGGCCAGCCTACAGCTGGCACATGCTGGCACATTTCCTCACTAATCTATCATTAGTGAGTTTTTTTATTGTTCATTTTTTCTTTTGAGGCACCACTGCGCTTCCGACGACCATTCATATTAGTCTCAATACGGAGAACTCGTTGTTTACTGATGACTGCTTGATGATCGCCAAAGTGCGTGAAACAACTGTTCCAGGATATCACTTAGTAAACAATTTGGTCTCACCCATTGTTGTTAGTTGAGCAATTTTTTAAATGGTACCCAATTTATTTCCTGAGACTTTGCATCTGTTTGGCCTCCTATCTCAATTCCATCTCCTATCCTATATATTACACTTCAGGACACGGGATATGCTTCAAATGCTAAAAGTAGTTTTCTTCTCTCAAGTGTAGTCTCTGTTTCCCGATTTTCACACTTGTCATTTTTTAAACCGGAAATGTCCATATTCTTAAATTAGGCGAATGATGGTTATCATTCAAACAGATCTCTTATCTCGCAACAAACGAGAAGTGGTGAGACCTCCTCGCACAAACAGTCTAGTAATAATAATATTCATGCGTATGAACTTTAGTTCCCTGTTCTTGAAAATATGATATATATCTCTAATTTATCAATAAAATAAATTTAAATTTAATCGAAATTAAGTGAACATGCAGATCCTTTTTACTATAGTGTTTTTAAAAACCCTTTCCAATTTCTTCGTAAAGTTCACAGAAATTACAGTCTTTGAAATCAGATCAACTTTTAGTTTAAAAAAGTTTTAAAAAAAAAGTTTAAAAAAAAATCTTCCGTTATTTTCAAGAGTACAAAATATTCCGTAACCATTTTTCTTTAACTATACTTGTCTACAAGATTTCTTCAATTGATCTTGGAAGAGTATTTTCTTTTTATCTCTGTTTAAATTAGTATTTTAGTAAGTAGCAAGTAAAAAATAAAAAATTCGGCACTAAGCGAAAAATTCCGAATATTCAAATCTGTTTTAGACAAACTGATGGTGTAGTTCTTTTTGCTCTCGTGTGAGGGAGACACTGTCCTGTTACTTTTTAAATAGCAATGTATCAGAACTGTCAAGTTTGCTCTGCTCCTGACCTTGATTACCGGGAATACCTTCCTTGATATTTACTATGAATGAAAGGAGTGCAGTAGTTCCATGAAAACAGTCCCAATCGAAAGCAGAAGTAGAATTTGATCAGAATTGAAATAATAAGATTAATACTAAAAATATTTTTGTTTTATTAAAAAAGTCCTTAGTAACTAATGTACAGACATTATTGAATCAGTAGGATTCATGAAAATAATTTATCGCTAGTTAAATTAAAGAAAGATTCTGTTTCCGTCGTACTAAGAAGTAATTATTTAAGAGCAACCTCTTCCTGCTTGAAGTTTATACGGAAAATATTACAGATAGAAAATCCTTTAATAAAGATTGAAAACTGGTGGGGTGTATTTTGCATAGAAAAATAATCATAAAGAAATTCCCCGTTTTTTTACGAATTTGTTTTATATTGTTTTTTAGGAATGAAGAAAACGTGATATATTCAAACTATTACTATATATTCAATTTACAAATAATTCTCCTATTCAGGTGCGGATTTTCTTTTACTTACAAATAATTTTTAAACGTAAATAAATTCATACAATAGCCGAGACAAAATTTACTGTAAATTTAAATAATTTAAATATGCTCCAAGTCATTGGGTGACAGTTGTTTTGGATTCCTTAGGTAGATGCGTGCCCAGCAGTTTGAATGGGTTTGGGAAAGGGGGAGGGAGGGGATTGATGTTTTTTTTGATGGTCTCAGCCTCATAATCAAAAAACAAAAAATGGAGGATGGTTACAAACAAAACAATGACTTCCCAACCAAAAATAAAAGTTCAAAATCCTGATTTTTTTTTTCATTCCTTTGTCCGCCAATGACCTGAAGTTAATACCAGTAGCTCCGGTATTATTTACTGGTATATTAAAGTTTAATCATGAATAATATTTTTCGTTAAATATTAAATAAGTAAAAGACAATGACAATTTGTAACAGAGTTCATAAGCAAATCAAAAGAAATTAGAGATAAAAATTTAGGACTAACATCTCTAATCTCAATGACCAAAATTGAAAGGTAAATCTTTAATTTAATTAAAATTAAAGTTTCCCACTAAAGACCTACAGTGTCTTAAAGTCGTTGTGAGGTGAAGCTCCCGGCAAATTGAAGTCAGGTTGTTAGCCGACGTCCGCCCGTCTTTATCTCCGGGTAAACTAGGTACGTATTGTACACGGGCTGGGATTCCTGACGGAGAAAGAACCAAGGGAAAAATGCCGACCACCACCGGGGCTCGAACTTGAACCCTCCAGTCTGCTTTGAAATCTTGAGAACCTCGCAATTGTATTATCAACAGAAATTGAGAGAACATTACTCACCGTACTTAATATTTAGTTAATAGTACAAGCACAAGGCATAATACTCGTTAGTACAAATAATAATAAAATTAGTCAACAGTAACGTGGGCCCTCAGCTTCCCATGGGGGCCCCTTGGCGCTGGGGGTGCCATTTCTAGTTTTCTATAAGAGTGCGGTGCACTATTGCGTGGATCAGTGTAGAGTAGAAGGGAAAATAATATGTAGAAAATGATATGTAGACAAGGAATAATTTTCTTTTCTTTTCATTTGTATATATTTCTCTATATTCGTATTTGGGTTTTTTTTTTATAACATAAAATGTACTTTTATTTGAGATATATTGAGTCAATGTAGAACATGAACTATCTATTACTTTGAGAGATGTATTCGAAATAGGTGAAGGAAAAAATTAGTTTCTGAAAGTATTTTTTTTATTTTTTTATCTATCGGAAGTATTCTACACTACAGATGAAAAGGAAATCCTTAAAAGCTAAGATATACGAAACTGAAAATTTCATTTTTGCTTTAATATTTTTATTTTTATTTTTGCATTAAAGTTATTTTGATATTCTGAAGATTGCGAGATCAGATTACCATTAAATCATTTTATTATTCATTTACAGTTTTTTATATTTTCTTAAGGAAGGAAATCACCTAAATCTCGTTTAAATTAAATCTCAAACTTTGAAATCTTGATGGATTTATTGACGATAAAGAAGTTTGAAGTAAAGCTCGTCTGTGTTCTTGACGATCCCTTCTAGCCCAAATCAGAATTTATGTTTCGTTTCTAAGATCTTTGCTTCTCCTTCCATTGCGGTGGACTTTACCGTAGCTCATGTTGTCTGGCTACAAAACCCTTCAGAATTCAGGTCGTCTTAAATCGTCTCCACGGACTGGATAATAACGTCTCCACCGCTGTGAAGGTTCAAGTTAAAGAATAATTACCCATTTCTTCAGCAGCGAACTTTACTATTACGTCCCAACATCCGTTTACAGGAAGAAGGCAAACCCTGATCTATATTTTAGTGCCAACCCATCTTTTCTCTGGAAGCCGCCTTTAATAAGCGTTGCCCGCTTGCCTTCTGTCTTTCCTCCGTTGAACTACTGAGAATCTAGAGATATTGGTAGTTAACACAGAAAAATCAGAATTGTCGTTCTTATTTGCCAATTCTGAAGTTCTCGTTCTGAGTTAGTTTGTTTAACAGGATAAGTGAAAAATTTTCTCTTTTGTAAATCAAGTTTAGAAAAAAATTAATCACCAAATCTTAATATAGACCTAAGAAGTTTATTAACATTCAAATCAGTGTCGGACAGTTACTTTTCTTCAAGGAGTAAAGATTGGCGAATTTCAAAATTTGTTATCTCTACTCAGACTCTAATGGCCATTCAATTGCTATTATGCTCATTTCGACGACATAAATGTAACCTTCTTCTCGTCTTTAAACATAACCTAACCAAACTTACAAACTTGTTAGTTTAAATTAATGCTTTTTGAATTCGCCACTTTTAATTTAAAATGGTCTCTTATTGAAAATTTGACTCGGATGTCTTCAGGGATGTTCTAGCTGTTCCTCCCCATGTTCTAGATATTTGGCAATGTTATCATTCTACCCCCTAAAAACTCTCGAACGAAAGGTCGGATCGACAAAAGGACTTCACCATCGTGTTTAGAGGCCCAAACAACAAAGGAATAGGATGTTTTCAGGGGCCAATGCCCCCCGCCCCCCATGTTCAAGATATTTGGCATTGTTTTCATTGGATTTCCTCTATTAGCTTAAATGTTAGAAATGCAACCATCTCATTTCAGTTGTCAACTACAGCTTGATGGCTAAGATCTCGGACTCATATTCTGAAGGTTGTCGGTTTGATCCGTAAATGTTCTTTCTTTTTCTCACTCTCTTTTTTTCTGAATGTCCGCGTGGGCTTTATTTTTTTGTTTGTTTATTTTCCTAACTTTTTTTATTTTTTTTCCTACCTTTTTTTTTGTTTTTCCTTAAGTTAATGTACTTCCTTTTTTTTATTATGATTTTTAATTTTTTTATTATTATGAATCGCCCTTAAATTTATGCTTTTAGCACAAAATTGTATTCACTTGTTTTTTAAAATATTAAGTTTCAAAGTAATTAATGTGATATTACTTTTTTCAGAATTGTCTCTTGTAAATATCCATTACTTTTATTAATTTTAAAAGTTTTTATAAGTAATTTGAGTTTTCGCTTGAGAACAACTCATACATCATTAAAAATACAAATATATTACTGCACAAATTAAACTTATTTTAATTACAATTATGTATTTTTATTAATGTTAATAAAAAATTAACATTCCTTTTCAAATCCACAGCTAGGTAAATTCTTTCTTTCTGTTTCTGCAACTTTGTTTCTGCAACTTTGAAGAGTAATCTGCGATGACTGATGAAATACAACTAAATATATTCCTTCAAGTCATGTGATCAGATTGATTACGTAATTTATTACCGTGTAGCAAAAGTTCTAAAAAGTTTTGTCTTCAGTTATATACCAAATTTCATCAAAATCCATTCATGCAATTCCTCACTGATGTGTGCATTTACGACGAACTTCACATGGGGTGTTTCTATAGTGGACGCGACTCATTTGAAAAGAGTTATAAATAAACATGTCGTTTTCTTTGACCTCCGTCCTTTTTTTTATCCTTTAAGATGTCACATGCAAAGCCAGTAATAAACAAAGGACATCTACGTTCTTTTCAGTTCAAGAGTGTTAAAGCTGATTCACTTCTTGTCTTTATGGGTCAAGGCAAGAGTTAGGCACATGATTTGGAACCCTGCAGATGATGAATGGCATGAGAAAAAAAAATCCATTACACTCACGTGAATCAAAATATCAAAAACCTTTTTTTTTTTTCAAGTGGCAGGAAGTTGCTTTACCTGCACAGAACATACCTAAAAGCAAAGGTTTTCGTTGCTCTTTCAGCCCATACATACTCTTTTATCCTCTTTATCGTTCCGGTGGAGAGACATTAATTATTATGGAATTAGTTAAAGGAAACATCACTTTTTCCTTAAGCAATTAAGCCTAACAGGTTTTTAATAGCAATCCTTTTAACAAAGGATCTGAAAAAAATTACAGGTATTTAGATTTCTATGCACATTATTATTGTATTTTCAATTTAATTGAGAACCTCCTAAGGATATAAATGAATAAACAAATATATAAATACTTTATGACTATATGTAACATGACCAACTTTCCAATACCTGCAGGACAAACTGTTGTTATTTTGTTTGTTTGTTTGTTTGTTTGTTTTTTTTGCATTCATTAAGAAAAGAAAAAAAAAAGTTGTTCAGTGACAAAAAAGAAATGACAACTAAAACAATCTAATTAATGCTTTTAGACAGTGTCAAAAGCAAAGCGGCCCCATAATATGCACAATTTTATAAACAAAAGTGGAGTGAACCTAAGAGGCGTTGAAAATGAACCTAATGGATTACCAATATTATCATTAGTTTTAATAGTTTAAGTAAAACATAGATTTTGTAAATCTAAATTAGAGTTTTTTTAAAACAGAAGAAAAAACTTATCATTAACTTCCAAAGCCAATATTTTATATTAAACTATCTTCTGAATGATTATACGAAAAAACATCCACTATTAAAAATTATTAATGGATCTTTAATTGATCTTCCTTGTCCATCTAATATCTCCTCCTGATGAAATTTTGGTTCATTACTAGGAGTATACTTAATTAACTAACTCCTTGACCCCTCTAGTCATCTTATTAGTTTAACACTGAAGTACATTTAAACTATTAAAATAATCATTACCATGTCTCCGAATAATACCAACTAAAACTCTTAACCCTAATCTCCCCTCACATGCAGCAAAAACTAAAAATACAAGTAAAAAAAAATATATCTCCATATCCTATTAAAAAAACGTAACCTAAACCCAAGAATAAACCCAATATTAAAGCAAACCGGAAGTTGGAGGGTCAAAAGTGGTCGTTTCCGATAAAGAGGAAAACGGCGATAGACCCCCCCCCCCCAATATCGACTCTTTTGAATACATTGGTGGTGTTCACTTTTTTGCCAGACAAACGCTTGCTGAGATATGATAAAAGAAAACGTATTGAAGCACCGACTTTTGACCCCCAACTTTATGTCAGGGAGTGGTCCTAGAGGTCTGATTTTTTTGGACGTGGTCACCTACTTTTTGATGCTGAACACAATGGTGAAGGTTTCATTCTAATATCTCTAACCGTTTGGCCACTACAGACTGTAACATCCAGCAAGCATAAAAGCAAGAACGGTCCCCTATGTTTTACAGGCAAGCTGTAGCCTAGGGGCCGCTAAAAATGTGAAGTCGTTACGAAACTATCAAAAATTAAGAAGAAAGAAGAAATAAACATATAAAAGATGAAGTGAGAAGAAGATTGTGAACAATTTTAAGGAAAATGAATTCACGTTTGTTTTCCAATATCGTCATTTTGGAACATTCAATCCAAAAAATGACGATATTTATTATTATTGCAAAACGTTTTCTGTTTTTGACTGTTCAATTATATGATATAATTTATATCATTACACCTTGTGATAACATACATTAAGTAAGATTTTGATGGAAATATTGTGCTTTATTTGAGACTTCCTCTGTGGCTTTATAATTTCTGGACGCACTTTATTTTATCGTAAACATTTCAGTTCAACGGCAGAGTTCATAATTATTTTATTTGCTGATCTTCACTAGGGACATGTAAATATGTTTGTAGTATCTATCTATCCATCTAACTATAAATATGCAAAAGAATCAATATCTCCTTATCACCTCCCATTAAAACTTAAGGTTAAACTATAAATAATTTTCGTGTTAACGTGATTACATCGTCTTAATGGCAACACAAAATACTATTTTGGCACCAAATTCTTTACGAATAAAGCGAGAATCAATAAAGATCTTTTATTTAATAGCTGAAGTTTCAGTTTAAAAGCTTCGTTAGCTATAGTAAGGACTAGGATTTGATGATATTGACTGGTGATTCCTTCTCTGTATTTTTATGCAATAGAATTTAAATGATCATACAATCCACTATCAAATTTCAGTTTTCTAGAACAGTTGAGTTTTCTTCAACAAAGACAGACGGAGGAAACTGGCTTAAATATTTCAATTTAAATTATCACATCTTTTTTATTCATAAACAATATTTCGTCAAGAGCATTTCTTGACTTCCTCAAGCTTTCTTCGAAAAATAAATGAAAGACGATAAATCGAAGTTTTCACTGAAAATATTTCAATTTAATTTTGCTTGAAAGACTTTCGTTTTCCATCCACATTAATAATATTCTTTGTAAATGTATAACATCTCTGCTTCGTATACTTTCCAAATAAATGAAGAATTAACTTACTTTACTGCATATTGTTGGCAATGATAATGTATGTACGGTTATGATAATAATGTATGTACGAATTATTCACTTCAGATGAAACCTATGCACATAAACATTCAGTCAATTTTAGATATATATATATTTTTTTTTTGCAAATTAGATACTATATGTTAATCTTTATTAAGTGTATTTAGTAAAGCAATGTACAAATATTCAGTTATTTTGTTCGTGCAGTAATTTGCACAAGTTGGAGAGTTCTACAGAATTCTTTGTAAAATAACTGCCACAGAGAATGTAAAGGCTTCAGGTTGACATTTAAGTTGTACCTTACTAATAGAGTACTTGGATGATTGTTTAAAATTTGGATGATTGTTGAAAGAAACAGAAGTATCTAATTAATGTTTTTTTGCTGTTTCAGACTCGTCGTGTCTCAGTCAGGGAAACCCCTGCATGTTGTGGGCGGCCACCAGTTCCTCGATTCTCCAGAATGGTTTGGAGTTTCTACTGATGAGTTCTTCCAGGTAAGATGGTCAGCCGATATTATCGGAGATAATACAAGAATAAAAGAAAGAAGTTAGTCAGTTTGAGTTTCAGAGATGAAAAAGTTATCATTAGAATTTCATTAAAAAAAAACATCTAACAGAAGCTTATCAACAATTTTGAAACAAAGAATAAATAATCATATGAAATTTACCCTAGCCTTCCTTTTTTACATATTTTATCACTTTTTCAATAATTAAAGACGCTTCATTTGCATATTGTAATGAACTTTGTCATTTGATCAGACCAGTATTATTCACTGAACACGTTAACCTCCAAGAAATCCTAAATAGAATAAAGAAAAGGAAAAAAACTGCGAAAACTATAAACTGTGTTTACTCGTCTCAAACGAACCAATCAAAAACGTAATTGGAATACGACCGTAATTGAAATGCTTATACGCATGCTCAATCATATTGGAAGCTATTGTGAAAGGTAGAACTGCAGTTATCCTTGAATATAACTGGACACATCTGCAACTCGAAAAAGCATTGAAAATTAAAATAAAAAAATAACCTTTCTGATAAAGTTCGAAGGATGTGTCTCAGTCACTCGTGACTGTTTTTGCTTTTTTTTTGTGATTAGTGTTTGTTTGTTTTTTATTCACCAGTAAAACGAGCTTTGAATTTAAACGAACTTTGCTGGCTCTTGTACTTTTTTTCTGTGGCTTTTTTTTTTGCTGTTGAAGTGTTTCAAATACGTTCCTCTAGTTTCTAATGTCATTAAACCACAGAAAAAAGGGAAGGAAATCAGAAGAAACGAAAATCTTATTTCTCCCTAGAGAAAACTTAATCAAATATTATTTCAAGTCACTTCATTTCAATTTACTTAATGCCCTTTCCCTCAATTTCCTAACTGTAAATTGGATCATTATTTAAATTTAAATTCATAATTATCATTTTGAAGAGTAATGAACTACGAGAATGGTTTTACAATTTCATAAACTTATCAATGAAATGAATAATGATTACCTTAAATTTGAAAACGTAGATCTTGCTTATGAATATTAAAATTGTATTTTATATTTTAAACTTTTTTATGTTTATACTTCTATTTATTAATCTTGTATAATGCTTTAATATTTACACATAGACTGTTTTTGTGATTTATTTTGAATGCAGAAGGAATTGAAATGTTTAATTTACACTTCTATTCAATGCATTCAAATTATTATATTTTTATTGTTTTGATAGTGTACTGACTGCTGAATTGAAATTGGACACTTGCTGTACTGGAACAACTCATACAAATTCAGGCAATAATTTGAATGTATTAGTTATAAAACAATACTATGATGTGTAGTTGGAGTCATTTGGTGCCTAACCACTTGCTGAGGTAAAATGCCACCATCAAAGCAGCTGAGCGATTTTCAACGTGGAGTAGGCGTAGGCTGCCACATTAGTGACCAGAGTGTGCGAGCCATAGGAGCGACACTGAACCTGCCAAAGTCGACCGTGGGTACTATTATCACGAAGTGGAAACGTGAAGGAGTGAAAACACGACGTCATGGAGGTGGCCGATCCCGCATTCTGACCGATAGAGGCCGGAGGGCCCTGAAGTGGTTGGTACGACAGAATAGGGCTGTTCCACCGGAACACGGCGGCAGGACTTCCAGCAGACGGGAACAATTGTCAGTATCATGACGAATCGTGGAGAGCACATAAGGCGTTGTCAGCTTCTGGTTTCCGGAGAATAATGTTCTTGAACTTCAGTGGCCCACCCAGCGGACCTCAACCCTATTGAACATCTGTGGGTGCCACGGCGTGTGGGTGCTGTTCTTAGGGCAAATGGCCACAGTAAGCGCTATTAGTAAATAAAGCGTGTGTTCCATACCACAGGTGTCCACTTTCAATTGAGCAGGCAGTGTTTATTATATTTAAAGTTATAGAACTGGTCAAAGGGAACGACTGTTTTTATTCTAATAAACAGACAGACAGTATTTGTCTAACTGTTAAATATATTGCGGATTTAGTTCGAAAAGGCCTATTTTTGGAAGCGTCATAAAAGCTTCCACTTTGATGAATGTTATTAATAATTATCATTGCAAAACATTTCTCTGTATTTCAAAAAAATATGCCGACGTTACGCTTATTTATACTTGTCCTAGATCTTTTTGTTGAACTTTGTCCATTTAATGATATCTTCCAAAAACAAACATCTCGTTCCACTTTTTATTTTTAGATATCCAACTTACTGAGTAATTGTTTGAGAAATCTTTAAAAATAGAAAAGCTACATATGTAAATACATGAATAAATCTCTTAGCATTTCATTATAAATGTTTCCTGAACAAAATGCAACCTTATTAGGAGAATCAGCCATTGTAATAAGCCTAATCTACCTCATAGTTCAAAGGGAATATTAACAATACTGTAATTATTGAAGGAACGAAATGTAAATTACTCTTCATAACAATCTTTTTGAATTCCTAATCACAGATAATGAATATCTTATTGTGACCAAAGTTTCACAGGCAGGTTGGGTTATCTCTGTAGATCGTCCTGCATCACCTGCCTTGACCCTACATTGTGTTTTGATATGGATGAAAGGGAATTCTCTGTTAGCCATTTATCAAGCCATTTTTATTTATCAAATGTTTGAGAAGAATAGTGATTGTAGACTTTACGTCTACCGCCTTTACGGCGGTAAATATGAGCTCTTTAGCAGCTAATAGCATGGAACATTCCGAGAAGTTACTGATTTTTGTTGTTGAGTTTTTGTAAAATAACAGCAGCAACTAAGAAGAGATATCTTCGACTCGAAGACTGATTGAATAGACTTCTCTCAAGTTTAATCTGACATTGATTTTTCATGAACTATTATTTCGTCTTTTAGAAACAACAAAAGGCTTCACGAAGATCGCCCTTACCATCTCGAAAATTCTATAGTAGAAGAAACCGCTACTGAACTACGTCAAACATTGACAATGTAATGGACATGCTCAGGTTTACGATACTCTTCGTTCTTCAACAAAAAAAAAAATCCTTTTTTCTGAATGACAAACGACCAAAAGAAAAAAAAAGGTCAGAAATGCTGGATTCCTTTTTAGTCTTATGATAAGGACCAGAAGACTTACAATCCCGTTTTGTGTGTGGACATATATCCCACAATGCAACGCACAACAATCAAAACAATCGCAACAATTGCGTGTTTTTCATACGCAACAATCACTTTACAGTTCTACAACAAGCACAACAATCGCATCAAATATCACAATAATCGCAACAATCACATTTATAATGATAAGGAAATTATATCAATATCAATTATATTTTCGTATCAGAAGACGTTGCACAGCATTGTGATTGGTTTACTAATCGCTTTCCCTACCTTGGTTTTGTCGGATACTGTTAGGAGAGCGATTACAATCCCCCGACACACCAACGACTTCTATTTAGACGAATGAGAAATGCTCAGAGCACTTTTTTTTTGATGAAATTTAATAGTGTGCAAGCTGTTCACTCTCTGTAGAATGTTTTACATACGTCTTTAATTTTTTTTATTAAAAAAATCGGTTGTGGGTGCTGTTATAGTTTTTCATAGAAAATTGATATATTATAGTTCATCTTCCTAAAGCGAACTTCTCATCATTTACACATATGACTGAAATTCCCAGCCAACTTTGAAACGTTCTTTTTTGAATGTTTTTCTCTATATTTTTTCTCTTTAAAAAAAGAGCAAAATGTTTGCAATATGCTTGTCTAACATTCCATAATGTTTTTACTGGGTTAAGATTTTTTTTACGAGCAAACGAGCCAAGACAGTTACGACTTGAAAGAAATAAACGCCTTCATTCATCAGAAGATTGACAGCAGCGCTGCAGAATAATAGGCATTTCGTTACTATCGACAAGCGCGACTCTGATATCAGGTAACTGGTAGACATCAGGACTGGTTTTCAATCCTTAAATGGAAACTCAGTAATGTACTCAGCAAATGTTCGAATGTACTCATATTGTTCGAAGTTGCATCGTATCAGTACTGAAAAACGTAATTTGCTATTAGAAAGAAGATTAATTTTTCTTGAAGAATTTAAAATGAAAAAAAAAAAAGCCTGCAAATCATCAGGATAAACAACAACAGCACAACAATAAAATCGAATTGTACATTCCTTACAACTTCGCATGATGTAGTTATTCTCTTCTAATGAACAAAAAAGAAGTTTCTGAAGAACCTACAGACTATTTTTCTTTAACTCTTGCATTTTTTTTTACTTTCTTTGTTATTTGCAAAGGAAATTTTTCTGTGCATTTAAAATCTTTCGAATACAAAAAGTCCGCTGTTGAAGTTGTTTAAATCTAATTCATTTACACACATCAAAGCACGCATACGAGTGGATTACTAAACGGATTATTAGCAATCCCATAAACAGGCCATGCAGGGCCACGGGAGCGCGGGAGGTAAGGCTCCCAGCGTTTCGAGACCAACGGGACTAGATTGAGGTCGGGTGGTCAGTGGATTACGGATTATTATGTATTGTTAAACATTGATAGAAAATTCAGTGTTTGGCTTTTGGTGCTTTTCCACTTGATCTTTGTTATTTTCTACAGGGATTCAAATGGAAAGTTTTTCTAATATGAAAGTAAGATCATTCTTGTCACTAAATATGTATCCAAAGTTTCAAGAAGATCCGTCTCAAAAGACTTTTAGAGACAGACAAACGGACAAACACAGACAGATGATCTGATAAACCTTTCTTTCTTAAAAAAAAGTCTATTGGCTAAAATTTTCTTGTATTTCAATAAAAAAAGCTTTCCATGAACATTGGATTTGAAATAATTTCTAAACAAAAGAAATGTAAAACCGAGAACTTGAGTCGTGATTTGAAGACAGAGCTTGTGGCTAAGAATATTTGGGGAAAAATTGAAGAAATATTTAAGTTTACGAAAATTGGTAGATTTAAATCTAAATCTGAATCTTTACTAATTTACATCTATTACTTTGTAGAAATAATTTTGTTTTTCGCTTTTTCTAAACTGTAATTGAAGTTCTGCATCTCATTTCCACCCACTGTAATTGAATTTCGTGTCCCGTTGTTTGTTCTTCTCCTTGTTTGGTTACGAGAAGTACTTTGTTTTGGTGGTGCCTTTGGCGGTTGTCGTGTTTTAATCATTCTATGACTCAGTAATAAAACACCCGTCAGCCGCTTTCATAAAGAAGAAGCCCAGAGAAGATTCGAGAAGTTAATCATCTTTAATATAGGATTGGAATACTAGACTAAAAAAACCTGAAGTCTGAAAAAAAAAATATGAATAAAGGAAATAAAGTAAAAAGGTAATTGACGATATACTTTTGATAAATTGAAAAAAAGTAGAGTGGATCTTGTATTAATTTTTATTTTATTATAACCCATAAATGTAACAAGTTTTTATGATAAAATAACTTTGGAAAACATTTTTTTCGTTTAATAAATCAACATTAATATAATTTCACCCACTATCGTATTAATCACTACCGTATCGAATTTTAACCACTACCGTATTAATACGAATTTCACCCACTACCGTATTAATACGAATTTAATCCACTACCGTATTAATATGAATTTTAACCACTATTAATACGATAATTCGTATTAATATTCGTTAAAATTCGTATTAATACGATAGTGGTTAAAATTCGTCTTAATACGGTAGTGGTTAAAATTCGTATTAAAACGGTAGTGATTAAAATTCGTATTAATATGGTAGTGGGTTAAATTCGTATTAATACGGTAGTAGTTAAAATACGTATTAATACGATAGTGGATGAAATTCATAGTAATACGGTAGTGGGTTAAATTGGTATTAATACGATAGTTGGTGAAATTCCTATTAATACGGTAGTGGCTGTGACGTTGTTTAATAATCTAAACAATAGTGAAATTTTAAAGGAAAAATTTAACAAATTCCTGAATAAAAGTATTCAAACAAAGTAGAGAATTACAAAATTATTAGCACTGAATAAACACTAACTGTTTACAATTCTTCTTTATGTAAAATTATTAATCTTCTTTGTATAGTAATTACTTTGTTTTTTATAATGTTATAAAGCACATAGCTCCTTTATAGACTCTTAGTTGCTTGCACTTCTATCATTGAAATATGTTTGAATACACAGCGAACCTTAACTGGTAGTGCCTTAGTAGTAGGTTTTCAGTAAATGTATAAGCTATATTACATAAATTTTACTGCTCTTTTTTGTTTTAAATTATAGCTTGAGTTAGAAATTGATGAACGATTGCAAAGTATATTCTTTATATTATAATTTAAACTGCGTAACACGGACAAATTTAAATATTAAGCACCTGGTAATTACGATTGAAGAAATAGACTCCGAATAAACCCTGAAATGATTGTAAGGAAAGGGTGGAAGACAAGCTAAAGTCGAAGGTAAAGAGGAAGACCAATAACATTTTGAATGAAACACTGAATGAACTCAAAATATGACTTACTGTTGACCAAAAGAATAATGCGCATTAGGAAGAAGTGGAAAACCAGATTTCTCTAAACCTAATGGACTCAGTCAAAGTATTATAATTAATAATGAGCACATATTATTAATTAAGCCGTTCCATCGAACTGAGAAACTTATCTAACGATAGCTTATATTAAGCCAATTTTGGATAACTTAATCTCACTTGGTATCAAGCCTTTATTATCTGAAAAGTAAGTTAAATTTTTGTAACGTAAGCATTAATTTGCTAAGGTAGGTGACCCAAAGGTGGCCATAGCTAAGCTTTGCTGATTTTTTATAATTTAACGGTTGCGGGAATATAAAAAAAAATCTAGGGGTCATCACCCTGAACCTTCTCTAAACAAGACATATTGATATTGTTTTTCTTAAAACATATTTAGTTTGTTTTACAGTTATTTTATTTAAAAGTTACTTCCGGGCCACCTTCGGATCAGGTGAACCTAAGGTGGCCCACATATTTATTTTGTTAAAAATTATATTTTCCAGGGGTTGAAAGGACACTCAACACTTTATGACTAAATTCAGTATTTTATAAACTGCTAGTTTTACATGCCTAAAGTCCTATTACTAAATATGCATAAAAAATATAGAGGGAAAAAGTCTTTCAAAAAGTATACTTAAAATTTTTGATTCTGTCGCCTTGTGTAAGTCTTTCAATCTGAGTCAATGCAAAAAATACGCTTGAAATCTTTGATTTTGTCACCTTTTGTAAGTCCTTCACACTCCTCGTGGACATATCTTAAACATTGGGTGCACAGTCTCATGTCAATTATTTTGTGGTCAGGTGGTCAGGTTGGCGGGCCACCTTGTGTGCATATCTCAGCACATTGTTTTCACTAATAAACAATGTCATTATCATGAAATTCTTAAACTGTGACAATACGTCCTGAATGAGTAATGACCGAACTTTAATAAAATATACAACAACTTACATTTAACAAAACTTTACACGATTAAATTTAATGTATTACTTACCGGAAAGTAAAAACAACGATGGTCAAAAACAAATGTCTTCTCAGTAATGGCCGACGTCTCGTCGAAATGGCTTAGTTTTCAGTAGCCAGCGCTAGAGTGCGACAGCTGTCAAGTAGCAGGTGCCATATACCGACTATTTTATGTATTACTATATTATATAAGCAGATGGCCACCTTGTGCACTCTGGCCACCTTTGGGTCACCTACCTTATTAGTCTTAATCCTATTTTGTTTTATTAAAGAAGTAAGCTAATTTCATCAATTTTACCTAAAGGTTTAATTCAGTATTTATTCTGTATAACAGGTTTTGTTTTTGTTTCTGTTTTTGTTTTTGATAAAGAAAAATGTTTAGGATAGTGTGTGACAATTTTTGCTAATTTAGATTTTTTTTTTATCCAGAAAAGGATTAAAGGATTAAGTTAATCTTGGGAAAATAAGTTTACTAGGTGAAAGAGATAGAAGAGATTTCAAAAAGAGCGAATTACAAAAAAAAGCAAGTAACAGGAGAATTCTCTGGAAGGTTAAGCCTTGATAATTGGCCTGGGAAGGGGTGGATAATAATATTTATAACTGACTAATTAAATTTTTCTAATATACTTTTTCTAAATGAATCATCATAATTACGGATTAAAGTAATCGAGCTGTAAAACTGCATACATTCTTATTAATTGGACATTCCGTAAATTCCATTATTAAGGAAATAAATAGTATTAAAGGGGATATCATAATGAAAGTGTTTTTATATATGGCATATTTAGTTCTGGAATAATTTTATTTCTATATTTTATCAATCAGATTTTCTTTCATGATCTTAATGCCTCTTCAGGAAAGACCTTGACTCCCGGAAGTTTATCATTATCGTGTTTTCACAAACCGGAAAATCAAATTCCTCCAACACGATGACTGAAGATCGTTTCGCCTCATTTTCGTTGTTTAGCGCGCACAAAAACTGGAATCTCTGCAAAAGCTGTCGTTGTTTTCCGTCTTTCTTTTCTTGCGTCAGAAATTCTTGGCAGCATCAGCGGAGCGAAGACAGTGGTGGCAATCACACCACGCCTGGTTTGTACAGCCTGTGATGCTACGCAGTGACGTCAATAATAGAACGACGATGCAGTTAGTCAACGCTCCTATATCTTCTTCATGTGTGTTAATGGCACAGATCGAAAATAGAAATGGACGTTTTAAAGAATAGCTTTATTTTCAGTATTTGAAATGAAAGTACATAATATATCAATCAAACATAATTGCAGAACTTCAGTAAAATTTGGCCAATATTCAGAAATTCTACTATTAAATAATTTTTTTCTAAAGAAACAAACTTCCATAAGAAATTCTTTAATTCACAGCGAAATTACGGGTTCATTAGAGAACTGATATCATTTATAAAATCGAGGAAAATATCTGCATTTTTAAGATGCTGATATTTGCATATTAAAAAAATGCAACAAAAAAGTAGTTTAGAATTTTAAAACATAAATCCATGAAACTTACATAAAAAATTTACTGTATGGTGCTGTTTTTAAAATCGCGAAATTCGTAAAATCGAGGAAGTTCAAAAAGTTAATAATTAAAAATAATAATAAAAAATAATAAAAAAAAACTTATAACAAAAAATTATTAACATTTTTTAAAATATAATTCAGAAATTTTACAAAATATATATATATATATATATAATTGCTAATGTATGTATGTACAGTCCGTTTCTGAATGGCAGAGCTACCAATCCGGGACGATTCTACTCCTCAAAGGGGTGATACGCTGAGATGGATACTTTCCTAAGAAATTCTTTTGGACATTTTCGCATAAAGTTATTTTCAGAAAAAAGTTTTGTGTCGAAAAATGCGACTCAAAGTAGATAATTTAAAACACTCTATCTTATAAACCTGAAACTTCACTAAAAGATTTATATTCTTCAAAAGAAGATTCCTACTTATTTCGATAATCAGGTGTTGATATTACAAATGTAGTAAAGATTATAAGTAAAATTACATTGGAACGTCTGCACTACAAGAGCAGGCCAATAGTTAGAGAGGTAGGAGCCAAAATACGTGACATTCACTTCTACCATCACGATTTCTGGAAAAAAAAAAAAAAAAAAGTAGAATTCGCTTCCCTGCAACACATGCTTATCCTGTCCTTGTTATTATTGCTTTGAATGTTTTCTTGCTTCTCAATTTCCAAACGACTACGTTTCGTATTTCCTACAATTTCAATTCATTTTTTACCATTGTACAGCTGGGTTTTTTTTTCCTTCTCTCTTTACCAACTTTTTTCTTTCTTTCTTTTTTTGTGATTTTTGCCATATATTTGAAAGTTGGAACACCAGCTTGTTGTGGTTTTAGACTTCGTTTCCGGAAACGAGTTCGGATAAAAAAAAGACTGTGTCAAAAAGGTTTCTTCAATTATTGGTGTTCTTTATTTTTAGATATTGTAAAACACAATATGTTAATGGAAAAAGAAATCATTAACTTTTTTTCAATTTGGAGGCTTTTTTTACAAAATATTTCTATTCTCGTTTTGACTGAAAAACTTTGTAGCTTGTAGATCAGCGGGAGGTCATGCATTCATTCTATCTCCTTTGTAAATCTGGAATGTTGTGTAGCTTTGGTGAACCGTTCCCATGGAGACAAAAATTGAAGTGAAACGATAGTGAACTTTCTCTGCTCTGAGATCTCTGTAGGCAGCTGTATTTCCAAATGATGAGGAAAGTTACATAAAAAAAAAAAAAAAGTAGTGAGGCTTGAAAAATGTTTAGTTATAGAAAACTGTACCACCAGCCTTGCCAACACATGGAAAGAAAAGTATATTTTATTTTGAAGGACTTTATTGTAGATCCTGCATTTAATATTCAAAAAAAAGGCTTCAAAAACATAATTTTACCTGAACTGTTTATTTTATAAGGTAATAACATATTCGATCAAAATTAAGTTGTTACAAATTTCTTACATTTTATTTAATCAGGAGCCAAATTTCCAAAAGGAAAATAGGGCTTATGAAATCAGTCAGTCAGTCTGTCTGTCTGTGTATTCCATAATAACTTTGAATCCTTGGATGGATCTTCATTAAACTTGGTATGCAGGTTCGAATACTAAGGACGATTGAATTTTTATATTTGAAATCCTTCCCAAATGGGTCCTTATGAAGAAATCACCCTGGGAAGTCAATCAACAAAACTTCCCATAGAAACAGCATTGAAATCTTAACAACGAATCCGTACCTTATTTCAGTTAATATCTAGTTGTCTTCAACAATGGGAATTAATCCTTTAGTTAATCCATTGGATTAAAAATAATTAAAATTAATCATATTTAATCCGATTAAAATGAATCTATTTAAAGAATGTAAGTAAATATTGGGGATTTAATTCATGTTTTTATTTTTAAAAAACGGAAAATATTATTAAAAATTGCCTATCTTATATAAGCACGAGTGATGTGTGAAGTCAAAATAATAATATATATAGTAACATATTGAGGTCAAAATACTAATATTTTAGCATAATAACAATGTAGGCTATTACACTGTAAAATTACTTAAAGTAATTTAAATAAAATAATGAGTTTTAATAATTTTGTCATTTTTTTAAGCTTTCTAGAGCTGTGACGAGAAAAAAAACTGCGTATCCTTGTTAAATTCAAAAGTCCCGGGGAGGCTTTACCCCCCTCCAACCCTCCTACCCCCTTTCTTCTTTCCTTTTAGTTACGTATTCTGTGTAAAAAATATTGTAAAGTTACTAAAAAAGAAACCTATCTCTTGCAAATTTATTCCTATTTTTTTTCACTGAAATTGTAATTGTGGTTTTATAATTAAGACTTTTACTTATTTTCTAAGAGAAGAAGCTTTACATTTCTTATTTTCCTGCACTTTTAGGTCGTGCGGTTGATGCCAATAAAGAACACCTCGTGTTCATAAGTGACTCTAATACGGCCATTTTACAATGATTCCAGCTTTTAGTTCCAGCTGGATATCAAACAAAATTACCGAATTACGAACTGCTGGGTTGATGAATGCCTATAATCGCGAAACGTCTGTGAACCTGGTTGACCCCAGTTCATAGTATACTTGTGAACATATGTACTTTTGTTTTTCTTTAAATTTCACTTACATTAAATATTCTTATTATAAACAGATAAGGTCTGAATATGGAGATTCAATAATGTGACGCCTGCTTGAAGTACATAGTAAATATACACTAAATAAAAATATATAATCCACTTGGCTTAAAGTGAATTTTTATTGGCTGAACGTAATCTACAAATGCTGAGAAGACATATTAGAAGTTACTTATCAACATAAGATTTCCTGTATTAATTAAGAAATAAATCCATTTTTTTTAATGGCTCAACCTTGTAGCTGCAACCTGCTTTATTTACTTCTGTTTTCATTCTGAATTTGGTTTTTCTTTTTTCAGTTCATCATATCTGTGCTCAGGATATTTGAGTTGTGTCATTCAGATGTAGATAACCATTGTCCCAAATTGATTAGCAAAGAAGAAATCGGATAATTTTGTTGATTTCGTTATTGCTTCACTACTGCTCTGTTAAAAAACCAGACATTCTTGACAGATTTTTAAAGTCTATTTTCCTTTGTTTTTGATTTTTTGTTGTGAAAACCACAAAAAAAGAAGAAAAAAAATGTCTGCTTTAAAATTTTAATATCTATGTAAGCAGTAGAAATTTTCTATTTTCTGAAAAATTTGTTAAAAGTGGCATTACTTACTTCAGTTACCTGAATGCCATTAATTCTAATCATAGCAAAGCGCGCGGAATTAGTGGATTAACTAAAGCGATTAATATTCATAGTGTCTAAACATCATTTTGTCTCTAATGCTTCTTAATGGGAATTTTTATAACGATCACGCACCGATTTCTCGATCTCTACAGAAAAAAAAATATATGAAATATTCAATATATAAAAGTTAGTTTGTCTCTTATTCTTAAATATGTATGCCAAGTTTTAAGAAGATCTGTGTAACGATTACACAGTTTTTTGATGGACAACATCCAAAGACTGAGTGACTTGATAAGCCTCGATTTCCTGGGCAAGTAAAATTAAAAAAAAAAAAATCAATGAACTTGACAACTTTATGGCTGACAACACCTAAATGCTCTAAACTGATAATATTTAGCTAATATTGAATTATTAAATCTAAATTAGTCTATAATGCAAGAATATACAAGACTTTAGACTGTGAAGAAACAACATTTTATAATAAATACTGACATTTCCTTTCTTTTTTTTTGCTTAAAAGATAAGGAAATGAAATCTGTTTGATTGAAATGTATTCGAAAAAATTGACAAAACAGTTGAAATTTCAAACTTGTAATAGCATCAAATGAAAATAATTGGTATTTTATTGTTACAAAAAATCTTAATTTTTTTTTTTTTATTTCGGTTTTTTTTTTTTCCAAGGTCAGTTAAAAATATAGGCATCGGCGTTGAAAATAAAAATAAAAATGTGATGATAGTACACGGTGTTCATAATTGAAGTTCACATTTCGAAAGGCTGTAACTGGGGACCTAATCAGGGGAACGACTTCGTATTTTGACATGACGATGGCGCAAAAATAAACGTCAGTTCCGAAAGTGACCTCTAGGGAGATACATGGTGCTGGAATCATGGTGCTGGTGGAAACCTACTGTACATTGTGTGCTACACACGGACATATTCATTATGGTTTTCTCAGTTATTAGCAATGTGCTGAAACAGCGCATCACCAACCACAGAACATAGTGTGCTACTCGAACAATGTTATGGATATGGCATGTAATGATGGTGTTCAGTTGCACGATAGATAACGTCTTTGAGATTCCAAAATAGATAATGTCCATTCAGATGTCCTACGGTAAAAGTTTCAAGAGTTTAGATCCCGCAAGCGTCCCGGCCATGTTGTACGAAAATGGCGGCTGATGACAGAGGAGGTGGGGCACCACCCTGCATGAAAAACTATTGAATCCAGACACTACTGCTATTGAAGAGTTGGAATCACCTGGTTAGCTAAAAAAGAGGCAAATCGCTGGCCATTAATAGTGCAGGTAACGAGACGTGCAGGACCGAGATCTTCGAAGGTCCGACGTTGAAAGCCGCTGAAAATTCACACCAATCGGTGGTGTTTGGGAGGTGAAGTGGAATCTGTCGCACGACGTGTTGATTTACAGTTGCCCAAATTCTGCAGTTGTGCGTATTCACATAATCATGCAAAGGTGAGCTTCGTCAGTCAACAAATATTCCACAGCCAGTTGTCGTCCAGTTCAGTACGAGAAGCTGAAGGGAAATGTTTCAAGTGCATCTCGGTCAGGATTAAGCCATTGCTGAACATTGGAAATCTTGTAAGGGTACCAGCGCAGAGTCTGTCTGTCTTACAACTTTGTGAACTGTGTTTACGGATTTGTCTAATGACTGTGCAACACTCCTGTGCTGCTGCTTCCCAAGTATCTCGTGTCATTGCGCGGATTTGTCGTATTTGCATCATTTTCAGTGCCTTATATCGCCCTAGCAGTACTTCAGAACTAACGTTTATTTTGTGCCAAACTCCGCAGACATCCTCATGTCAAATATGAATCGTTCTGCTGATTAATTCTCCAGCTTTCGAAATGTGGACTTTCACTATAAACACCCTATAGTCCTAATGCTTTTAAGCACATCATTATTGAACAATAATAGAGCTATTATTACATATTTTAATGATATGTCGCGTCACAGGACTATTATCCTTCTCTTTCCAGCGCCGTGGCCTCTATTTTTAATTGGCTCTATTTTTAATTATAATATTTGATTATTATTTAATAACGAAACAAATGCAATAATTAAATTTGTTGCTGTAAAAAATTACATTTTTAAAACAATTAACTTATATGATTTCCATTAAGGATATTTAATTGTAATTAAGTAATTGCAACATTAGATTAAAGCTTGTTATTAAGAAAAACTTTGTTATTAAGTTTATTTTTAAGTTTTATGAAGTAGCAAAATTTAAAGAAATAATTCAGCAAATTTAATTAAATTTCTGCCAAACCACTAGTTTTCAAAAACTAATTTAATTTTGCGGCAAAAGATTAAAAAAAAAAAAATCTTTCTTTCGTGTTATTTTTTCCCTTTCTTAATTTACGAAAATAAAAAATTGATAATTGGAAAAATGGTAACATATGAAGTTGACTTCAATTATTTTTGAATTTGCTTCTTTTTTTACTTCACTTTCACTTGACGCAGTTTCCGCAAAGTACGTCGTTCTTAATAACTCAGCTTGGTCTATTGTATTCTTTGAATGTCTTTCCTTTGCTTCTACAACTTTTGTATGCGTGCAAATTCCCCGTTTCCTCGTTCGTGTTGGCGCATTAAATAAATGCCCTAAAAACTCCTAGACATCAACTGTTGAAGTATTCAGAAGCATGAATTGCCTTTTCATTTATAGAACCTATTTAGACTTTCAGGAATTTTTTTTCTAAAAATATCTTCAAAATAATGTCGTTCATCAAAAATAACCAAAATAGATGAATAGCCACAATCAACAAATAACAATGTAATAAAAAGGAATAAGATTGGAAATTGTTTCATCTCTTACAAAGAAAAGTGTACTAATTTGTAATTTATATACAGTATTTATAAAATATCGTTAAACTGTAATTACAAGGGTAATAAAGCTGACGGTTCCGTACGTAACCCTTAATAAATTAGTTTTTATAAATCACTAGTCTTTAAAGGAAAGTTATAAAGTAATTAGCAGACAATCCTGAAAATTGGAAAACAGATAATGAAGGCATAATTGAAACACCTTGAATAAAATTTGTAAGGATATCCCTTTAGACTCCAACCTTGGTACGCTTGTATTTATAGTTTACACTATTATTATTATTATATTAAGTATTCTTAAACTTGAACAGATTACCGTTAATCTTAATACTTGCAGATGAGACTCCTAATTTTTGTGTTTAATATCCTAGAGAAATAGCGAAATATTTCCTGTAGGTTATTAATTTTATGCAAAAAAAGACAATCAAGATTTTAAATAAGTTATATATATTTCGACCCGTTCTTCGCTGGGGTTACAAATGTGGATGTGGATGATAAAGAAATTGCAATTGCGAGATCACATCGTAACTTTCCCAGTTGGTATAAAAAAAAAAAAAAAAGAAAAGAAAGAAAGCAACTCAAACTCTCATTACGAATCTCGTTCTTTCCCGAAAACCCCGTAGAAGTACCTTCAATAATGTTTGCCCATCCACCCACCGCCCTTCCGTGTACATCCATACTTCCAGTTATTTGAATTTTGTAACTTGAGATTCCTAGATATGAAATTAATCTCGAGATCGGAGAATATAAGACTTCCTTTCTGCCCTTCTCCCTCCCGTTTACATTCCTAATTCCAGGTTATTCGAATTTTGTAATTCGAAGTTATAATGCCATAACCTCATCACATTAAACCTTCCCAGTTCGAAAAAATATCATCTGATTATTAAAAATCAATATCTATCCCGAAAACTCCTCGTTATTATGCACATCAATATTTTATTTCCAATTGTCGCCATCAGGTTAATCTGTAGCGCTTTTATGCACAACAATGTTTTAGTTCCAATTGTTGCACAACAATATTTGTGTAGTTTCAATTGTCGCCACTAGATGATGTAGCGCTATTTCACGGATATGTGGTGCTATTTCAAGAATTTCAACTCTTTTCAACCCCTAGGGGGTGATGTGTTCAGGTTCCGAGGTAGCCCGTTTTTTCCGCAGGGTCCAAAGAATAATTCTGCTTGTTTGGTCCAGATAGGTGAAAGGGCCTAGAAGTTTACAGCGAACAAACCAACAAACATCCTTCTTTATATATAATATATTGTAGATATATATCTCCATTCGAATTACTGCCATCTATTTATAGTTTAAAATAGAATAGATGTTTTGTTTTATTCGTTTCACTCTATATCCGTTTGGAAGTTTTTTTTTTTCTTTTTCTTCATTATTTAAACTTTTCACCTATATTTAGTTACAATACAATAAAATGATTACTAAGTCAGAGATTAATTAGAAAGAAATATTTTAGAAATAAAATAACAACAAACAATTGGCAACTGATGTTCTTCCTCAGTTTTCATTCCCTAAAAGCTATTTGGTACTATTTTTCAACAGTAGTGAAGACAAGGCTTTAAAGTGGCTGACGTTATGCTCACTATTATGAAACCTAAATGCATGGACAGGACTTGTAGCAAAACAAATGATCGTAGATGGACAAATCTTAGTTTGATTCCTCAGTAGAGAAAGACAAGAAAAAAGAAAAAAAAAACTGACATGCTCGTGGATGAAATTAAAAGTTTGGTTGGATTCGATTGGAAGAGGGAAACAATCATCTTAAAGAACTGGGAAAAAGTTTAGAAGTCTTTGGATCGAAATGGCTTCAAAACTTTGATGATGGATGTATTGCTTTCTATCATAAGTTTTCTCTTGCTTTATGAGTTTTCTCTTTCAAAACAACAGTAGTAAATTCTAGATGTTTTTTTTTTTCCCTTTTTTCTTTCAGGTGACAATAACCGCAGTGGAAGAGTCACGAATCTTGGTCTGGAACAGAGACAAACTCAAGCTGACCATCAATGGAGACTCCTTTCTTCAAGCCATCTTTGATCATATTCTCGGAAAAGATGTTGTTAAGAAACTTATGCAGGTGAGATTTTCTTTTTTTAATAGCTAAGAAATAATAAATTCAGGATTTCTTCCTTATCCCCCCCCCCAGCTCACTTGATTAACACTTACCATATATAAAATTATTATTTACAGTTTGGTTCTTTTATTATAAATTATTTTTTCGATAATTTTAATTTTAATACACTTTATAACATCATATTGAGAAAACAGAATTTTTTTAATTTTTTTTATTGAAAGGTAAAGAGAAAACATAACAATTATCGTTGTCAAAATATCTCGAGAATCCTCTATCTTAAAACGTTTGCTTTTTATAAGGTAAGATTGTAAATTTATGTAAAATGATGTATTTTTTACTCGCCCACCGTATTCTTCTCCGAAACGTTAAAGCCTAGAAGATAGCGAGTGATTTGTCATGGTTTTTTGGAAGGACGCCATATTGCTGTGTTCTCGAGAGAGCTCTCAGCTCTCAATGTCGTGATATTCTTCCATTTTTAATGAACACTTGGCATCTTACATTACTTTTCATATTGGATTTGAATAAATAAGCTTTTCTGCTGATGTCCTTCCTTAATAGTATTTGCGAAGGAAAAACGACAATTTCGTCATTAGGTTCGCTTATTTGTGATTAAATTTGTAACGTTTAATTTATCATTTAAAAAATTGTTAAATTCTTTATGACAAAAAGCCAAGTAAAGTAGGTAGACTAACATGCATTTGGCTTATAATAACGTAGAGCTGACGAAAACAAGAATAAAGTTATGATCATTACATTTTCTGAAAAGGCTTTTAGAGGATTTAAATATGAAATAAAGGGAAAGCCGGCTTAAAAGCACTAAGTGTAATGTCCAGCAAATTTATGTACATTATAAATAAGCAGTTAATGCCGATTAATGGGAAGAATAGCTTCAGGCACTAACATATAAAATATTCCTTTAAAATGACAGCCCTAAAGAAAAGGACTTATGTCACCTACATTCGGAATATGGTTTTCGGGTCAGATACGAACCATTTAGCTGTCATTTCCAAGCAGAATGGGTTCCAATACACTATAACTGTATTTGGATGTTAAGATGATTTAGTTTACGAGTATGATACCTACCAGATACTTTTTTTTGTAGATCATTAAGCGCAAAGAAAAAATTTCGAAGTTGATAAATTACTCCAGCGTTAAATTAATTCTAAAAAATTAATTGACTATGCGTTTATGCATCCGTTTATATTATCTGCGACGTTGTCTTGCATTTTGCATATCTCGTTTAAACACAGGTTACCTAATATAATTTCGGCATCTTAAGGGTTTACTTATCTTTTCTTAAAAAATCACAATTCTTAATTTCAATACATTTTTTCTTTTTTATTTTATAATTTTTCAGTAGACAGTTGTTACTCTACTTAATAGTGGGCATTTCTCTCATTATAAAATACTTTAAAACATTCTAGCACTTTCTTCATTGGTTGATCCATACACTGACTTATCTCTTATTAATCAATGTATCTTTTTCAGCTTCTATTCCGATATAAAAAAGTGAGAACATTTTCTTCTTGATTTTTTATTTTATTTTTATTACTAATTTACGTTAAATTAAAAGTAGTCAATATTTAAAGAATTTACTAAGCACTTTCTCCAATCCAAGCAATTTCTAAAACTTTGCATTCTATAGCTTTAAATGACATTACAGCACCCACTTCGATGTTCACTTGTCCACTTACCAGTCCTAGCAGGAGGTTGGTGCGAATTATATCTCTTATTTTATTTTACTTTAATTTTATGCATGATTTTTTTTTTCTGTTGGAATGGTAGAATTTCTCCCTTTTCGACCTCCAACCCAACATTAAGATCTTTGTCATTTGCTTTCGGCAAAACCAATTCAAAATTATGCTTTGGGAATTTCATCCAATTGTTCTTTATAATTTGAACTAAATCATACAGTTTTTAAAGTTGATTACATGTAGCACTAATTTGAAATTAGTATTAACTTCACAATGCTAATCAATGCTATTACTTTCGTAATATTATTTACAACTTAAAAGGCTTTATTCGGCTAATGATCGCTGGAGCCTTATTCCTTGCGTTGGCTACCCCGTTTGAGGATAGGAAGCGTGATGATTTAAAACATCTCAATAAAGTTTGCTAGCTAATTATCCTTTAGTCTCTAAATGGCAAATTCCATAAAAAGTTTTGCAATATTTATAATCCCCAAATTATATATATTTATTTTCAGTCATGAGAAATTGCCTTATTCAAACTCTTATAATGTAGTGGTTTGCTTATTTGCTACTATTTTTATGGCTTAAGCTTTAGCTTGGCTAACTTATTTAATCCGCCAGGACGTGAATTTACATCATATAACGTTTGCAGATATAAATTACGCCATATAGATATATCATGAATTTACACCATATAATGTTTGTATTATATATCTATATGGCGTAATTTATTTCTGCAAACATTGATCTTGTGCTGCCACACCAAAAGCTTCTGTCTCTATGAAAATGAAAAAATTATAAAAAAAATTATAAATAGAGTTTTATTTAGGGAAATCACAATTAGGATCAAACCTTCTAGTTAGACAACACAATATGCTATAGACTCAATAATTCTATGCCGATTCTTTTTTTTTTATCCCTTACTATATTTGAAAAAATCTCCAACTAGATGTGGTGATTTATACTAGTAGATTTTACGTTTGAAATAAAAATTAAAATCACCAAAGCTATATAAAAAAGTTCAGATCTAAGAGAGCAGCTTAAAACTTTATAAAATATTAGCTTCTTTTCTTTGGAATACTTGTTGTTTACCTTACTACTTGCTACTGTTTAGAATTAGGTGATTTTATTCTATATAGAACAGTATTGGTTTGTTCATATTGCGTTTCATTACTGGTAAACGCTTTGGATGAAGTTCCCTTGGCGTGTCCTGCTCCTCCTCCTGAGAGGTCTGCTCTTGCATGGTCACCACTGAGTCGCATGGCTTCATTCTTGACACTTAGGTGAACGAGTGTATCATGACCACCAATGGGAAGTTGCCTTGCATGTCCATTAACGAAGATAAATGTTACGACGACTCCAGTGATGACTACAATTCGCCGTTGACTGCTCTTCTAAGTAAACAAGCGCAAGGTAAGAGACCCATCTCCAGTCCTTACCCTTCTTTAGTTGTAGTTTTCTTCTTTCAGGCTTTCTATAGATAAAGGGACATTACTACCAGTTACAACGGCTGCTGAAATGACCAAGAATGACTTTAGAACGAATGAAAAAATAAAACATAATGGGAACAAAATTACCCTTCTTTCTATCAGTACCAAGAATTTAGAAATATATAAACCACAGCATTATCTTCTGTTATTTTATATAAGAACGCACATATCTACCTCTAAATTGACAGGATTTCTCAAGAGAACTAATTTCTAAGTGTTTTGTAATAAAACGTCGATTATCCAAACAAAGCACGACCAATATCAAATAGTTTGGATAATCAAGCCATATTTAGAATATCCATTTCATACAAAATAAAATGTAGTTAGATCTACAATTAAGTAATTGCATATAATTTAATTTAAGAAATGAAATTTAACGCCTGTAATAACAAATTACATCTATTTCTACGCTGCTACTGCATATATCTTCGAAGTCGGTTGTGGCTGGATAATAGACGGTCCGGATAATCGACGTTTTACTGTATATTGTTTGTAATTTGGAGATATTCAACTAAACTTTGCATGGAATTAGATACATGATATTTCATGTAATTTGCTATCTTCCAACATGAAAATTCTGGAAATTAAAATTCAGTAATTAGAAGCAGTCGTTTTTATACTTTAAACTTTGAAGAAACTTTTTGGAAATTTTTTGACATATCCGTAGCTTTCTTGCAGTCTTCCAAAAGTAACAGTTTCAATTAGGAAATAAATTCCTCAGAAACTCCACCACATTTAGTTGTTTGTAATTGGTTTTAATGAACATTTTATTAAGCGTGCTCAGTTTTGTTGAATAACATTGTTCTCTTGTGAATGTCCTATTAATATCAATAACATATAAGTTACAACTTATATATTATCATAAAAACAAAAGAAATCAAGTAAATAATATTATTAGTGTTGTCTGTATTAACGATTCGTCTGGAATATTCTTTTTCATTCGCATGCTGATTTCTTGGAAAACATATAATTTTATTCTTACTTTTAATTTTAGTTTGAGATAGTGTTAGAAGGTTTAGTCAGAGTTTATTTTTAAATGTCAACACTATACCTTAATACTTTCCAATTTGTACGAAGAATAGTAATAAGTTTGAATTATCAAACCAGTCAAATACGAAAAGTAATTTATTCATTAAAGGGTAAGTTTAAGATTCACATCTTTTTTCTTAAAATTCTTTTATTAATTTGGTTCATCAGTGCATGGTACCCAGTTAATAATATCATTGAGATTGCAATGGGAATGCCTTAACCACAGCTTTGCATGTATGTTCTTTAATCTTTTGCTCTATTTTTCCCATTTTTGTAACATATTTATAATGTTTTTTCCCACTTTTTCCCTTTTATATAACTTTTAAGCGTAAGTGGATATTACTATGTCATCAGTTATTTTCCAAGAAATATCTTATTTATCGGTTATTACTACTTATTTTGCTTTTGACATTTTTTGTTTATCTATTCTACTTTCTTTATTTATGAATTATTTACTCCAGATTATCTTCTTAATTTGGTCTGTCAAGATATGCCCACTGCAACGATTACCAGAAAGTTACAATACATTTCTTTACCACAGAAAAGACTGACATAAATAATCAGTTCTATATATATTATGCAAATACTGTATTTAGCCTACACTCAAAAACAAAGACAATGCTTTTGTTAAGGTTCAAGTTTTGAATTAATTCTTAGATATAAGTAGCTCAATTCAAAATAAACTAAGAAAAAATTAACTAATAATTTAATATTTTTTAAGAAATGAAATTAAAGCTCTTTTATAAGCAAAGAATTTGAAAAATAGATGTAATTTATATAATAGTTACTAAAAGTTGTTAGTAGAATTGAAATCAGTTAGACCTTAGATTTAAAATTGTAAAATTAAAGGAAACAAAACTAGCATTTGGCAGATTTGCAGATTTTTTTTATCTCTTACAGAGCTATTATTTGCTGATGTTTGGCTCTTTAAATGGATTATCATTAAATGGATGATCATTATGAATATTGTTGAATTAATATTCATGAATCGAAACGATAATAGGGAACTCATAACTTGTGATGTACTGTAGTAGATCAGTAGATTCAGACAATCTTTTTTTACCTGAGATTAGCTAGTATCTATACAGCTGACGTTACTGTATGCTGTTATTAATAAATTAGCAAAATGTCTTGTCATCGTAAGAACAGAAATGCGTAATTCTGCAAAATAAACAGGAAAGCAGTAGATGTCTGCCTTATTCTTCTCCAGTTTTCATTTTAAACTAGGAAATAATGTTACACATAAGCAAAGAAAGACAATACACATTATTACCGTTATAGAAAATTTTTCAAGCAATTTACATAGACACTTATAGTTAACATGTAAATAGCCTTCGTTCAGCCTGTTTTCACAAAGTATACAAATCTTCCAATTTTATTATGCTATTTGTTCTTTATGCCTCATTCAAAATAATTAATATCTTAGAAACTAATATTCAAATAGACGAGGAAATCGTATGTGTTCCACGTATAACTCAAGGGATTTCATTATCTGTAGATGTAGTTATTCAGGTAAATTCGTAGGCTAAATATAGAAAAACATAATCAAAAACATTAATTTTATTTTTTTCTAACGGTACATACAAAATTTAAAAATCTGTTTTCTCAAGTCTCCTTCTTCAGATTAAACAACTACTCCTGTCATTTAGTTGATTTTTGTTTATTTTATGTGACCTCTAATGAGTTTGATTTTTCAGTGTCGTGGTTTCTCCTTTCCAGTTGCTGCATATATTTGTTTGTTCTTAAATATATTTTTCATGCTTTCATTATTTTTTTATTTTGTTTCTTTTTGTTTAATTATGCTTGTAGTTGTAAGTTTCGATGTAGTTTGCTTGTTTTGTTTTTTTATCTTAAGGAGTATCATTTCACGTTGTCCTATAATTCACTGAATAACTCAATGATATTAAGATCAATGACTTGTTTCAATAAGATTTAACTTGTCTTAATATGTATTCCTTGCTGTAAAATAATAACTTTTATTTTAGAAAGGAGAAGCAATTTATAAAGTCACTAAGATATTATGAGATCTAAGTCTCTAACAAAGAAATCTTTAGTTTTAGTTCTATTGCTGTTGCATCTCAAGCGTTTCGTTCTTAGAATCTAGCAGAAAAGAGGAATACAATATTTATATAGATATTGTAATATTCCAAATATTCCCAATAATGTCTAAAAATTTACCCGGGCAAAGTTTTAGGGTAGTAAAATTTCCATTTCTTTGGTTATTTGAAATCTAATTCATAGTTTCTTTCAGCGTTGCATAATGCTATATTCACATTCGTAATTTGTAAATTATATAGTCAGAATGTGACAGAACTTTAAACTACAAATCAAAACAACAGCAACAACAACAAAAAAACAGATTCGGAGATTGCCCTGTGTGGACGATATACCGGGAAACGAGATAAGGTAATGCATTCTGTTGTAACTTACACTGTACGACATAAATGTATCGCAGCTCTTGGTTGATTCAAAAACTGCGTAAAGAAATGATACTCTTTAAGAAAAAAAAAATACTCTTTAAATAAAGTATTGCCGATAATTCAGTATTTCATTTTGATCTATGAAAGAAAACATGAAAATCGAAGTAATTCTGATTTTGAAGATTTTCGATACATTTAGTTTTAAGCACACAATAATCTTCAAATAAAACGTTAGTTTGGCTTTTAACATTTAACATTCTTGTAGTAAAAATGATTTTCTTTAACTTCTGTAGATCAAACAGATACTGAATTATCATGTTGTAAAAATGATTGTGAAATTGTGCTTGTTTTCATTGTGTGTCAGTGATTCTCAATAAAACTATATGAATGTTTTTTTAAGGCAAGTTGTTCCAATAAAATGCATGGTTTGATGGTTTATTTTTATAACTTTTATTATTTTTTTTTAAAGATGAAAATTTTCCTCAATGGGATTTGACAGAACTAAATTTGTAGTCGATTTTTTTTTTTCGTGTTAAATTAACTATTATTACAATTGATAATACACTCAGGTTTCATTAACATTAAGTAAAGTGTTTTGAGGCTTCTGTGACCCTCTTAAAGACAATCAGAATAAATGACAACAACTAGCCTAAGTAAATATCCTGAATTTGAGATTAGTTAAGAAACATCAATCAAACACTGTTGTATCAAATTCAATAGGTGGATGCCCTATTTTTTTAATATATATTTCCACAGCTTATTATAATAGTCAGCTTCAATAAATAGATTGAAGCTGAGATTCCAATAAATAAACATGTAACTTATTTATTTTATAGAAGTGTTTATATTTAACAATGTACTTTCATCTTAAGAAGCTGTAGTTTATCAAAAATGTCCATCTTCCGTAGTCAATTGATTTGTTTATATCGGAAGTACGTATGGTTAGACTCCATCCATCTATTATTCTATCATCTCTAAGGATATTTGCTTTTTCATGGAGGGGAACATGGCATCCACACAGTATCCGAACGTTCTCGACAATTCCATGCTTTCTACGCTGTGATCGCAGTTCGGTGAAGGGCCATTTGTGTTCCAGCACGACAATGCGCTATGCCATAAGGCCCGTATTGTCAGCGTCTGGTTTCCGGAGAATAATGTTCAGAGACTTCAGTGGGCCGCCCAGAGTCCGGACTCAATCCTATTGAACATCTGTGGGATGAATTGGAGCGCCGGATTCGTGCGCGTCCGATTCGATCGCAAACACGCAATGAACTTGTGCAGGGTTTGAAGGAAGAGTGGGCAAAAATACCGGTTGCTTGCTATTAGAAACTGGTGGAGATCATGACACGGCGTGTGGATGCTGTGCTTAGGGCAAAAGGCCACATTAAGCGTTATTAGATACGCTGTAACTAAAGCGTGTGTTCCAAATCACATGTATCCACTTTCAATTGAGCAGGCAGTGAATTCTACCATACCGTAAACTAATGAACTCTCAGCAAGATAAGGTAAAAGATAATAATATAAAAAAATCATAATTTATTCCATTAATTGAATATTCTAATTCAGGAATTTGTGTAAAAGAGATAATGCAGAATGAGAGTGATTGCAGGCACATCTCTTTATAATAAAGAACTTCTACGATTTAAAAAAAAACTATAGCGCAGTTCTTTATAGATCAAGGCTATGAACTAATTGATAGGCATTATCTATTTAGAAAAGTATGAAGATTAATTTGTTTAATGCTGTTTTTCTGCATCTAGTTTGAATTTGCAGAGTTTCTTTTGATTACCTTGCGAATTTTATCGCCCATATTAATCACACGGTGAAATTACTGCTCATTAATTCAACAAAAAGTTCGTAGTCATTTTCAGGCTTGAAAGAAGTCGTAATATAAAGGCTACGTAGAAGCTGTCCTGCACCAATATTAGTAAATTAAGGTAAAAGAGGTTTCTGTACTGTTGGCCATCAATTGACTAAATTTCTGCTACCAGCAAAAAAAAAATTCACTTAAATGTTTCCTCTTCATCTATTCTTTGTCATGTATAAGTTGCACTGAATGAATAACCAAACAACCTTCTGCATAAGGCTTTAATGCGACCTTAGAATTCCACTGCAGTGTGACTGCAATTTTCAGCTGCAAAAACAAAATATGATGGTTGAATATTAGGCTATCACCATCAAGAATATGGCAACCACACAAAACTGCCCAACATTAAGGTCATTTGAAAACTTTCGCCAAGAGAGCGCAAATGGAGATGTTATTTCTTATTCTACTTGGAACGACTTTTTTTTTTTGCAAAGTAAAATTTAAGAAAAAAGAAAATTGCTTTTTATTAAAATTAATTTAGACAGAACAATTTTTTTTTAAGAATATATGTAAACAAGGATGAATTACATTAGTTTGAAGAGAAAAGAGGACGAAAATCAAAGAAAGACTTACACGAGGGAATCTACGTAACAACAGTTGACAAAGGTTAAAAAAAAGGCAAAAAAGTTTTCCTAATACCATATGTAATACATTAAAGTTTAGGAAAAGTTTGGTTATTTTAATGGAAAGCAATCATACAATAGAATCTTATTTACTTGTCCTATGGAAGTGTTAAAGACAGCTCGTTTAATTATTATGTAAATCATTTTTATAGATTTTTTATCGTGCTAATTTGAGTAAGAAACATTGAAACCCAATTCTCGACCTTCGCGTTTCATCAAAAGACTAATCCTAGTTTTAAAGTATCTAAAGAACCAAACAGCAGTCCAAGGATACCATTTAGATACACTAGTTTCAATTTGTTGATGTCATCAACATCTGCTGTGGGTTTTTTTTTTCCTCTCAATTTTTAAGATTCTTTAACTTATTTTATAAAATTAAGAACACTACAATTATTTCCTTATTTTCAAATAGATCTAATTTTAATTTTTGGAAACGTGCAAAAAAAAAATAATTCCAGCTAATTTATCTTAGATCACATCATAATTTACATACATATATTACATTAAATAAATTTTAAAAATATTCAACTTTTGTAGCCCATTACTGAAAGAAGACAAAAAAACATACAATTAAAACAACTCACACATTAAAAAGATAATGTTTAAAATACCGTCAAAACTTGGGGAGGGAGGCGTACATAAATAACTCAGAATTTTGAAAAATATGTAAAAGAATGCTTAGATTGATTGAGATTCATTTGAAACCATCATGGTTATCTGATTTAATTGCAGTCGTGAAATTGTAAAAATATCTTTACTTGAATATATACTGATATTTCTTTTTGCTTCGTCATTCTCATTTGAAGCACCATGACTTTTTTCTTCCTTCCGGTCAGTTGTTGCAGTAGCTTACAGTTCTTCTTATCTACATTGGAAAATTAGAGACGATAAAAACTCCCTTCATTCTCTGCTGATAACCGGTCTTTCCCCTTTAATTTCCACTGCAAAAAAAATCCATTAGCTAAAAGCTACCAATCTATCGCTACCATGGTCCCATTTTCCCCTATCAGCTATTTCTCAGATTTCCAACATTATTAGATTCGGGAAAAAAAATGGATTGTGTAACGGGAAAAAAAAATCATAAAAGTTGCGAAGTTATTTCAAAAGTTTGCCTCCAACACTAATAACTCACATCAGACTATTCTTTGAAATACTGTAAATCTAAGGGTGGTTACAGTCCCTAAAACAAAGGTTTAACATTGGGCTTGGGAAAAGAATAAATCATTACTTACGATGTTACGAATGTAGGCACCTTCTATGTAACTTATACAGTATAATATTGTAATGGCGTTTGTGAGAGAGTCTTTAGGAGCGAAAGACAACGAGTTAAGTTCTGGAACTGAACTGAATTAATTTATTAAACAGAAAACATGGTTTTTTATAGATTATACATTGAAAAATTTGATTGGAAGATTAATTAAAAATATACATCATGATTGGCTAAAAATATAACGAACTTAAATTAATTAACTAATTAAACGGCTGCAACGGAAAAGAATTTAAGAATAAACAGAACATCAGTAATTAGGAAATAGAAAACGAATGCTTTAAAATAAATAACGGTAAAGATTAAAATGAATAAAATACAGATAAATAATTTATTAAAAAAATATAAATAAATGGTATCTAAACATATTTACATATAAACTGTACAATATAACTTGGAGGAGCGGGGGTTCTCTGCCACTCCAAGAGAGACAATTTCTGGCGACATCAACAGTAAGTTTAAAGTTTAAATCAGAAATTCCTTCCATATAACTTGTTATAAAATTGTAGTATATAATCACAATATCTTCAGTTTTTATTTTCTTAATGATATTATTCATATTTCTTTTCATTTTTTGAATAACAGCATGATATTGATTTAAATGTTTTACGTATTTTATTGGAACAACTTATTTACGCTTGCCTTACAAAAACAACGCTCCAGAATATTTTCCTTATTATTTTATAAAGAATAATAACTTTTTTAACAAAGAACAGTTGTAAGCTAATTAAGTATCTTTTTAGAATATTGTTTACTGAAAACGACGAGTGGCTACTGGTAAGTTATTTTAAAAAAAGGAGTGAAAAATACACCTTGCCTGGTAACTATAAAAATACTGTAGGTATTTTGTAGTGTTGTTACAGACTTTATTTTTATATTCAATTTCTATGTAGACAAGTTATAATGCAACTTTGTTCAGATTTTGTAGTTATACTTTAGACTTCGTTCCGAGGTAGAATCCGTAATTAGAAACTTGTTAGCGCAGTTTTAGAAATCCTTAGTAGACTCAGCAACTGATTTTAGACGTATTGAGAATCATTGTAATTTGTATCTTCTGTTACTGCATAGCATTGAATCTAAATTGTCACGTAATAATGAGAAAATTGTTTCACCATAAATGAAGACATTATAGAATCTTCAATGGAATTCTTTTGTCTCTCTTGATTTTACAGACCGAGAATGAAAGCTATTGTTACCTTAGGAATACACTACCTTAAGCACATTGATGCTGAAATTGTGATACTTAACACTGGAGAATCGTTCCCTGCAACGGGATGTTTGGTTGGCATACAGATATAAAAATTGTATTAATTCTAAAATAATTCAAAAGGAATTGTTCTAACTCTGTCATTAAGGAAAAAAAATTATTTTCAAAATTTTAGTTATGATATCAAGATGAAATCACTATTTAATGAATTTGCATTCTTATATTTGTAATTTTTAATCTGCTGCTTACATAAATGAAAAACTGTGTATATTAATTGTCTTTTTTAAATGAAATTTTTGTCTCTGTGATAAGAGCAGCAAACTGATATGATTTTTCTATAATGTTAACAGTTAGCAATGAAGGTGATTGATTTAACATTTGATGCTATGCTGTATCGGTAGATTGCTATTATTGGTAAGTTAGTTGTATGTGTGTATGTTGTATGTGCGAGTCCCTCCCCTGGCTGAGTTAGTGCCGTTTTGCAGAGAGCCGCAGGCAAGAGCATGGCACATCCCTGGAGCATGAGCCCCTGCTGTACACTCCCTCCCAGTCCCGGCAGATCGCAGTATAGACTCCCGTGCCCTTAGCATGTAGAGCCTCAGTAGATAGATCGGTAAGCAGACACATTGCATTCGCAATGATTTCAACAAATTATTGTAATAACAAAAACAAAACAAAAAAAAAAAGGATATCTAAACAACAATGCTATAATATTTGTTGATGCAGGACAATTAGAACGATCCTTTTCCTTTTTAAAAGATAGCACATGATCTCAACTTTGACAAAAAAATTAACAATGTGATTAGAAGTTTGGCATCAGACAAGCACTGCACTATCTTCAAGAAAAAAGCTGAAATATATATTATTAAAGTTCACTGAATTTAAAACCAGATGAAAAAACTTAGCAGAAGCTTTTTTAAAAGAAGCGTTCTTATGATAAATTAATTCCCTTCGACAATTTTAATTCAATGTAAGGGAAAGATAACGTAAAATACAGGATATATGAAACAGACTTTAGCTAAAGCCTAAGATACGACTAAGGCAGAAAATACTTCAACGAATCGAAGTATTGACCATAGTTGCTAACTTCTTCAGATACATATGATATATTTGCTTTAACAATGGAGATCTGTTCATTAAAGGGATTGTTGTTTTCGAATACTGAAATTGAATTATATAAATAATTCATTATGGAATAAGTAATTACATGAATGTTCCGTGATATTTATGCACATTGAAATGTCAAGACAACGGAATAAGATGTGGCAATTATTTGCTTTAATATAGAAATGCAGAAACATTGAATTAGAAATATTGCCAAATTGATAATTTGAAGGTATTGAGGAGACAAGGTATTTAGTTTTCGATGTTGATTCATCTATATCTTATTCACATCTTGAATACTAATGCAATTAAAAAACTGACAGTCTGCAAGAGTTATAGACTTCTATTAATTTTGAAAATGTTTTGTTATTTAGCATTGGCAGTAACGAAACATTTTCAGTTTAATAATAATTCGAAATTTATAATAAAAATACATTTTCCGGTTTCACAGAAAATATATCTCCAAATTTTTATAGTAAAAATTGAAACATAACAAACAGTCATTAATTGTCATTTAAATAAGAAAATTTATTAGGATTTAGTCAAAGGTTATGGTTTTCATGTTGGAGAAAGTTTGTAGATACTCTCTTACATTGCATTAAAACTTGTAAAATTTAGAAATAAATTTGTGAAAAATGATAAGAAATTTTTTTTTTTTTTTTTAGAAATAAATTATGACAATCTTCTTTAACCACCTCATAATTTTTAATTGCTAATTTCGTACTTTTTTTCAAATTACGAAATTTAGGAATTATTGTTGTTAAATCAACTGTAAATCAAAATGCGTCTTAAAATTAAAAGTGCCAATGATTTCATTTCGATCATACAAAGATTAATTTTTTTTAACCATAATAGTATTCAGGTTAGAACTTGTGTAACGTTTGAATTGGAAAAAAAAGAAGAAAAGCTAGATGATGTTTAACATTAAATTATTCACTTCACGAAATTTGATGTGAATTTATGAAAACATTCAACATAATAAACACCTGAATTTTGAATAACAGTATTCAGTTTAGCAGTGTTTAATGTCTGCAGTGTGAAAACATAAACTATAATCCTAGTCAAATAGAATTCCAGATGAACATATGGAAAGATACATTAGTGCAGTGTTGGTTCATCTTGAACTTTTCAAAATCTTGAGGCAATGTGTTGTTTCCCCTCCTTCTGCTTTCCCTCCCTACTTTAAAAAAGGAAAGAGAAAAGAAATC
This sequence comes from Thereuonema tuberculata, assembly GCA_023159025.1. Classification (NCBI taxonomy): domain Eukaryota; kingdom Metazoa; phylum Arthropoda; class Chilopoda; order Scutigeromorpha; family Scutigeridae; genus Thereuonema; species Thereuonema tuberculata. The sequence goes on from JAFIDM010000001.1 coordinate 131,920,267, forward strand.
GTTCTATATGGTCTTCCTCAACGAATATGTTTTGAAAAGTTTGGCATTATTAAACATCGCCCATTTATAAAGGGAAATACCTTATAAAGACGGAATCATTTTAATACATTAAATGATTTCAGCTTTGTACAAGTTGTAGGGCCTGTTTATTTAGCTTCATCTAGATATTTCTATAACTGCCTCAATGCGTCGATAAATATTTTTCACTAAACTAATTGCTTTACTTTGCTGTAAATGTTTGAAGCTGTCTTATATAGAAAATATGGTGTAAATTTCTGAAAGGTTCCGACATACCACGAAATTTGAAATCGTTGTCATTATAAGACATCTTACATAAATCTTGTTATTGTTTGTTCAAATTTATTTGACGATTTTAATACTTATTTAGTAATATTCTAGTTATAAGTTCTGCTGAAGTATGGAAAGCCATTTACATAAATATAGATCTATATTACGCTTATTTCCTTATTTAATTATCATTTAAATATAGAATGTAAGTACTGTTATAAATGTTTACACTTACACTTTCCAGTATCTTATTTCCATATATTTTTGATTGTCAAAAAACTGCAAGACTGGTTTTGTATTCTACGGGATAGAATGATCCTTCAATAGAATGATCCTACCTTACACTGCGTAAGTACCAAGACTTTGGCAAGACGGTCTATACAAGCTTTTTTAGTTTTGGAGAAGAGATGGTAGGTTATTATCGTCTCTTCTTCTACCATTCCCTGTCACTCTTATAAAATTCGCTCATGTCACAGATGTAGTGCTTTTAGTTAACTCTAGTGAATGTGATCTATTGACACATCTATTGAAGATAATCAAATGTTTGGTCAAAAAGGTACGATTACATAACTGAACGTAGAAAAGACAATGAACTACGTTAGTAAGTTGAAGCCAACAAAAGATATTTCTCCATTTGATCCAAATTTAGAGGAGAAATTGCGATACAACACAACAATCATCAAGCATTTTATTCATTTGGTTGTCGACTACTCCATTTTTAACAAAATAGAAGTCAACAGAACTTACAAGTACATACATGATACAGTTTTAAATTCCAAAATATGGGAGCCAGACTTATGAAATTGATTATTAAAATATCCATAACAAATAAAGTCAAATTTAACCCCTATTTTTTTTTAAAGTGATGTAGGCCTATAAAAAAAATTGAGAGAATCAATTAATGAAAATTTAACTGAAAGGTATTTGATTGAAGCACCAATGTAAGTAAAAAGTTTTAAAAAAATAAAAATAAAAGAAAGAATATATTTTAAGCAATATAAAAGCAGTCAGCAATTTTAAATTAACGTTTTTTTTTTAACGATTTTTAATTTGCACTATCTGAATGACTTTCAAAAACTTTCAAAGCTGTCTTAAAACCTATTCACTTAATATTGAAAGCATTTTTACAAATTAAAGTCTTTTAATGTACTAATATTCACAAATAGTTATTAAGTTTAGGTATTAAGGGTATACTCTTGGAGTTTGATGTATTTTAAATCTCGTTTTTGATGTTATTAGATATCTGGAGGTTGTTCTTGTTTTCATAAATTTTCCAAATTGTCACATTTGCAAAGATTCATTTTATAAGTCCTGCTATATCAAAATAGGATTCATATAGAAAAGCCTCTAAGGGAAACAGAAAATAAAAATGATTTTTTTAATAACTGAAAATAGAGGAAATGTAATACGTATAAAATAGCTTGAAGACGCTGGACAATATTTATAGGTTATATACTCTTGGATATTAAATTTCTTTGAACATTTACGAGTATATTAAAGTTGAGTAGAAAATTTTATAATTTTCAAAAACCAAAAAAAAAAGCAAAGAAGTTTTTGCAAGATCAGTAACAAAATGTTAAAATATATTAAAGATGTAGCGATTTGGACTTTTGTGTTATTGATTGCAAGAATGAAATAGTTGACCTAAATTCTACTTCCGAAAGTTGAATTGAGAAAATTGTTGAATAATACAGGGTACTTTCTTGAGTACAAATATGGATGTACAACATTATCCAAATTTATGAATAACATTGGATTGGAATGTTTATTGTTAGATATAAGTGAGTTGACCTTGTTGTGACAGTTGCCTTGTTCTGCCGTTTGAAACAATATAATTAGTAGTTAAGAATTCATAAAAGTAAAAAAACATTGTCTTCTAAACGTGAAAGACTGTGTCCGAATCGTTAGCAAGAATATTTAACTTCTGTTAAATCAAAAATTCTGCATTTATAATATTTAACAATGCGAATACCATTAGTGAGATTTCTGTTTGTAGGCCTAATTTAGTTAAAGAAATTCCTATCTTAGGAGTTCTTTTTTAAAGCTTCTTCATATAAAGAACAAAAGTGGTCCGTGAGTTGCGGGAGGTAAGGCTCCCGGCGTTTCCTAACCAACGGGACTAAGTTATGTAATATTGAATTATGGAATAAATAACAGATGGACTTTCAAATTGCAAATTGTAATTCTAATATCAAAAACTTGATATTATTTGTGAAAATGTTATTTATTAACTGTCCTAGTGATTTTTTCAAGTGAAGCTGCAGATGTAACATCAAAAGCAGCTGAGGAAGAAAGCAAACTAATATATGATGAATTTGCAGAATAATTGGAAGTGATTTTTGCCAATAGAAAGTTTGAATTAAGATTAAAAAACGCGCTTATCAAACGGAAATATCAAACAACCTGAAAAACAAATAAAGCTAATAGTAAATAACTCGACGGAAGTACAATAGATCTTGAGTCGCGGTGCTAGATATATTTACCACCCATCTTCTACATTAAATACTTCGACTTTTCCCTTAAGGGAAATTTCTCTTGCTGTGTAATTGTAAGAAAATACAACTTCATTAAAGTAGCTATACAGATATGTCAGTGAATAATATCAAATGAAAAAAAATCAGTCTCCATAGTACTCTATAAGTAATCCAATATTCAAGATAAGGTTCTGTCCCGACAGAATAATCACGAAGTCATTTTAGCTTCTCATGCTTTCCAGAAATAGTGTAGTGAACTGATGTTTCATTAATTTACGATCATCAATTATCTGTCAAAAGTAATAGACTGTGAAAGCAGCTATTTTGGTTTGAGACTGAAAACAGCTTCTGACAGCAATCCATTACTTTCTGAAAGTAATCATTTCTTTCACACCTCTTAACAGATTTTGACACTATAAGGAAAACTTAACAGCAAAATTGTTGTAAATTCTTATGTGGAGAACTCACTAATGAATTCCGAATTCCTGCTTTTTTTCAATGTATTAAGTGAAAGTGTGAATAAACATCGATGAGATCTATTGATTATTAACTTTAAGTGCTAACTAGTGACAATGTGGATCGAAGTGTAGTTGATGATCCAGCAGCACTAGCTTCTAGAGTTACTTCGTTTGGGAAATTTATGAAAACAAGATGTACGACAACAAATAGTGGCATCATAGAAAGTTGACAGGGATGTCAATTTATTCAGTTATTTTGAAAATAACCTCAAAGATATGTAGATAGATTTACAGCATTGAAATTCTTAAAGATTATTTCAAAACAATATTTGTGTTCATTTGCAAAAAGTTGATAGCATTTTCGAAAGTCCTTATTTTCAAAGAATTAACAGTAAATGGAAAAACAACTTTTAGGAAAAAAAAGCCACTTATTATGTTCTTTCAGATAAGTATAAAACAATATCACGTCTTTCTGTAATGAGTTGAGTGTTTATTTTTTTCAAAACCTCATTTCTTTATTGCTAAATCATTCAGAACTCCAGAATTTTGGAAATGCTATCAAATTTTAGCATTAAATTTTGAAAATCACATGGAGAGGTTTTATTAAGAAATACCAGTATTAGTATTTCAACCTTCAGTGATATCTATTCACTCAAGGAATTAAAAGGTTTTATTCAACTTCAGACATTATCTCTGAGTGGCCGACCTCATACCTTATTCCTTAATCCCGTAAGTTATTAAAGACTGTTTGTGCTGGTGCTGGTAAGTCACTGTAAAACGCACATCACTGGAAACTCCTGTCTTCGATCATATAATTCCATAATTTAGCATCTACTACTTCAAAAGAAAAGGTGTAAGTATACAAATTTTGTATCTAATGCTTCTGTATATATCTGTTGTCCCTGTGTATTAGTTGTTGTGAGTCAGCATCACGGCTCATTAATTCATCGTAAAGTTGTTGTTTCAGTATTATTAATTTTTTCTTAGAAAAGAGGAGGTCTTACAATTATTATTAGTGTACTTTTTCAATAGCCTACAATCTAATCAAAGTTACTATTTCTATAGATGCCTAGTTTACAAGAATCATTTCTAGTTGAAGTTACAATCCAAATTCAGATCAGTTTCAAAATTTAATAATTAAACCTAGTAATTAAAGCAGATTACTGCATTTTTTTGAGCAATTTTTACTGCAATTTAGAACCAACCAAAAATTTAGAAGAAGTGGATATATCAGAACAATCCGAACAGTATATATGTTTCATGTGCAAATTACATGATCGAACAGTAAGTTAATTTTGATCAAATTGTAGGTTATTACGTTTCTTATTAATAACTTACGTAGTTTCTGCACTCAGAAATATTTTTTAGTTTACAATCTAGATGAAATGATAAGTTTTAAACCTACTTTTTGGATTGGTTATAAATTGGAATATGTTAAGTCGCCAGTTGCATCAGCCTTAGTTAAAAGTTATTCTAAAGTTCAATTATATAACATCCAATTAGAATATATAACATATTACATTTGTATGTACTTAGTTGTTTATCAGCTTTTTAATTAATTAATATTGCTGTAAAATGATTAAAAAATGTAGTATAACCACATAATTGTTAGTTAGCATTTAATTAGGTTGGTGCAAATGGTTAAAAGATTTCTTTAAGAACTTTTCTCTTTAATCTTATGCAAAAACAATTGATGCATTGTACCTTGTTTGAAACCTCTGATTAAAATAATTAATTTTGTTAATTGCCCAATTATTCTTGTTGTCTCAAAAGGCAAAGATGTGAAAACAATATAGCAGGTAATAATTAATCTTGCTTCCCTGTCGGCAAACCGTAATGGAACCATAACTTCAGTCTCATTTTTCCAGACTGAAAAACTCCTAATAAACAAAACTCTTAATAAAAGAAAAGTCCAATTATAAAGTTTAGACTGGAAAGACAGTCAGAAAAATCTGAACTATCAATCCTGAATGCCAAAAATTAACTAGGAACGTAAAAATAGCAGTTTTGAATCGACTTAATTAATGGAAAATTTTAGTAGAAAAAATTAATAATAACTTTCAAATAATGATCAAAATTGAAGTATATTTGACAAAGAAAACCGTCTGTCTATATGATGTTACAGATGATGCATCAAACAATACAGGATGCATACAAAGAGACTAGAGAAAATATTCTTATGAGTGTTGACAACTAATTATTCATTTGTTTGAGAACTAGGACCTATTTTAACAAAATTTGCATTGCCAAACTTCACAAATTTTATTCTTACAGTGAGGCGAGCGGCATCATTCTCTGCAAAACCAAAAATACTGTTTGTTTGTTTTTTTTGCCGCTCATATTTTCTATGTTGTCCATTTATTCACTTGTTGACCAAAACACAAAAGCCGACCAAGATGCAGGACAAAAGATTATATATCGGATTAGAAGAGGGTACATCCTCTTCTAATTTAAAGTCCCGGTTTTTATTTCTGAAAACTTGTAATGGATTATGAATACATTACAGATACACTGTTTTTCAACATAGTTTTCTTGCCTGGTAAAGAATTTGTCAGAGCCTTTAACGAGTTTTTCCATCCTAGATTCTTGAGAATAGGGTTGTTGCAGTAAGGCCACAGTGGCTGCCGTGACATCATCATCAGACTGAAAATGACAAAGGTTCTTTCAAGGCTTCAAAGGGTTGAAAGTCACTGAGAGCCAAGATCGGGCTGTATGGTAGATGTTTCCTATATTTCCAAGTATACGGATTGTAGGAAGTTGCGTGTATGTTGTGGCGCATGCGTTCGGCATTGCCTTAGAGAAGAATTACACCTTCGCTCAGAAGGCAGGACACTTCTCTTTGCTCACAAAAAGCGTATAACAGCAGTTACGATACTCACTTCAACAACAGTTTTTCAAGATATTTTGAACTGCCATGCAGTTCATGCAACGCATACTTTGCCAGACACCTAGAGCCCTTCAGTGAGTAAGTCAGTCCCATTTGATCTGTCAGTCATGTTGTGATTTTAAATTAAGGTATGACTTCTTTTGTAACCGAAAGTCCTACGTACATCCTACATAACTTGAGGGCTCGCAACTACCCGAATTTACCTCATATCTTAACAAACAAAATATATAAGAGAATTTAAATTGCTAATCTTAGCTACACCTATCTAAGGCTGATATAGGTACTCATATACCTATGTGTATACATATTTTTAATTCCCGAAATGTCAGTATGATGCGTGCAGAACTTGCAGAACTTGTTACAGCAATTTATTAACGAATATTTTTTTTATTTATTAAAGATTATTATGCTGTTACTGTAATAAATTAATATAAAACAATACAAAGGGCCAAAAATGGGCTGAAGCTTACCGTCGCAAACTATAGCAAAAATTGTTGAGAAATTACAAAAGACAAATACCTAACCGCCAAAATCTCTTTTTAGAAAATTGTGAAATCTCTAAAAATTTAACTTTGAACGAATTTGTGATGCTTCAAAGGACTTTTTTGAGTAGAAAATAAAGCTTAAAAATTGATATTCAGCTATGATACTGAATTATTTCGCTTTTATTCAATTAGAACAAAGCAATTATATACATAAATGTTCAGGGCATTTATGCCTGTTTCATTATAAGATTTGAAATCTGTATGTTTTTATGTTTTGTTGAATTTACTTTATTACTTATGAAAGGAATAAAATAATTGACAGGAAGAATTTGAAAATATAGTTTCAATATATGAAAATATATGTAAGCCAAAAGAAACCGTTTAGTTTCATGATTTCAGTTAGTGTTACAGGCTTACAGCACGACTAACTTATCATTTTTAATCACGAAATGACTCTAATGTAGCTTTATAACTTGGAAGACGTTAGAATGTTGCAAGGGTACCTTAATTTTAAAGTATCCCCACTACAGACCTACGTGGACCATTGGGGTCGCGGGAGATAAGGCTCCCAGCGCAGCGTTTCCTGACCAAAGCGACTGAGTTGAGGTCAGGTGGTCAACCCAACGTCACCTTATTGTTAATATTGAAATTATTAACAAACCAAAGAAGTTGGCATATTAAATTAAATTAAATGAAAGTTATTGTCGGAAGAGAATTGAATATGAAAAACTTGAAAGCAGTGTGTAAAAGGACGATAGATGACGAGCATTTCATTTGTTATAGCAATTTAATAATGAAGGTTCTCACCAAACAATAAACAGTAAGAAATTTCTTTTATTGAAACATGATTTTTGCATAACGATTCTGTTTATTTTTAATTACATTTGGTAATGATATATACTTTTTTTCCGTTAAATGAATTTGTGATGCTTTAAAGACCAGTATTTATAGATTTTTAACACAATGTTTTATATTCTGATTCTTAATCATTCTTACAGAACAGGATGTAAGCTTGAAAAAAGTGAAAAATGATGAGAAAAACAATAATAACTTACATTTTAATATCAAATATTGCAGTTTTTAAAAAATTGGATTCAATGCTTTTTTACAACAATTTACATTAAAAAAAAAAGATTTTTTTTCAGAAACAAAATTACCATGTACCTTATTTCCAAACAAAATAAATACAACACTAACGATTACAGTAATTATAATTAACTGGAAGAAAACTCATGTTGACAACTATATGAAAATAGTTAATCCTTAAAATATAATTAAGATTTTACGAATTCTCTAAAGTGTTTCATATTAACATGCTGTTGGTAACCATTTACAAACGCATGTATGAAATTAGGGAGTTAGTAAAATTTTAACTGTATTTTAAACATATGGTTTAACTATTACACGAAATTAAATTAATTACTTTCAGCTGCATTTTTACTTTAGTGCAAGTGTTAAGGAAGTTATTTCATTTTGCAACAAGAATATTTCTCTTCTTTTTGTTTTATTCGTTGTCTAATCCAGTGCTTCTACCGTTGTAGGGAGTGACGCTGATACATGGCGTTTAGGAAACATTCGAGAAGAGGAACATGAGACGACTGTGTGAGAATAACCGAAGACATCCCATTGTCTACGAACTCATTCCAATTATTGCAATTGGCCAATGGAGGACTGGAATTGCCCGATTGCTACTTCGATATCCAATGGAAAGCCAGAAACGAATCTCCTCTGTTTGAATTGCAGCTACAACACGACGGTGCTTCTCCGCACAGAGACACAAATACACAGGAGTGATTGCTCGAATGGCAAACCATTTACGGCTGAGGTTGACCATAAGGAAAGATCTGCGAGATGATCGATTATTTTTTCAGTCAAGTTTAACAGAATTCGACAGTAACAGTAGAGAAGAATTTCAGAAGACGTAATATATTTTCCGTTTGGTAGCCATTAAAATGATTCTTTTTACAAAAGTAACATTATCTGTCACTTTCGATTCTTGTAAATTTTCTTTTTCTTTCTTTTCGTTTCATATTTATTATTTATTTTAATGGAATTTTTATCAATTAAAAGTAGAGTAAATAACAAAGAATCTCATTTGCTGAAAGCAGATACAAGAGAATAGAATATATTTTGTATAGACTATGTCTAATTTTACCATTCTATACAGTGAAAACTAAGCTTATTCCTTGTAGTCACGTTGAGGAAGAATGAATATGCGTTATTTGTGAAGAGTTTTAATTGTATGGATTCCTTTAAGAGAAAAAGAACAAAGTTCTCTACTGTTTACAAGCAGTTATATTCAGATCCAAAGGCTTATTGTTTTAAATGCCAGTTTTCACTGAAGTGGCATCCATAAACGATGTGGTCATAGACAAGGCCATCTCTTATCACTTTTTCTAGCCTTTCTTGTTGCTTTAGACAAACGAACTATCGTAAATGTAAATAATACTGCATTTACATTCATTTTTACAACGTTTCAATAAATTCACTGATTTATTTTAATCAATGTGTAAATTATAATTATCAGATCATTAATTATGAAAAAGATGCTTCAGACAGGTCAGGTCCAAGGGGGTGCGGGGCCCTAGGCGAGCTCCATGTGCGAGGCTCTCTCTTTCTTCAATGATAATGTCCTGATTACCCCCCGATCCAACTTCCCTAAAATCTCCTAAGGTACATTGCCATTGGAGGCTCTAGGCGCCAATCAAATTGAGGTCTACAAACACTTTTTTGATTATCTACATTTCTTTACAGTCATGAGCTGGTCGAACGGAAGTTTGATAATATTACAACAAATAATAACGAAAAAAAAAATATTCTTAAGCAACCGCGGGCCCCAGGCAGTCGCTAGATTCGCCCCTTCGCCCCCCCCCCCCCCCCCCCCCCCCCTTCATTAATTGACTGCTGTAAATGAAACGAATTTTTAACTGAATTGATAAGTTAACTGCTGGCTTTATTTTCGACCAGAACATGCAGAAAACGCAATATTTGCATTTTTTTATCTAAAATTATTCTTTTATTTAAAATTGTGTATTATCTTCTCTACTTAAATTAAATTAATTATTTTTTTAAGAAAAATAAAAATTCTTCGCTTTCTGATTAGTTGATGAAAGTGCAAATATTACAGTAGGTTTCAACAATTTTATGTAAATGTGTACACTGTGCAAGACAAAATACTCAGAATTGATTTCCCTTTTAAGAAAATGTTGTTGTAAATAACAATTTACTGAAAGGAATTGCCTAGTTTTTACTAATGGTAAAATACTTAAAATATTACTACAGTTTTTTTTATTGATATAAATGATATCTTTTGTTTATTACAGTTATGTTGTGTTTATGTGTTGGTTTTTTTTTTTTTTTTTAATTACGTTTTCTTACAGTTTCTATTAAGAACCTTGTATTTGTTTATATGAAGTGTTTGTTGTTAGTAAATGTCTATTGTCATAGTCCATTTTTTATTAGCCTAATGATGGCATTTTTTACATTTTTAAGGCTTTTCTTTGAGGAGCATTGAGCCAAAATGTAGAATGTTAAAAAAAAAAAAAACTGATTTGATAACTATTATTACATCCCTCTTTCTTTCCTAGTTAAATGTCGAAATTTATTTACATTTTCAGAATAATAATTCAAATATAATTCTATATAAATTAAAAAAGCAATTTTCAGGCAATGTCATAAAACGAATTTCAAAAAATGTCGATAAAATAAAATGATTGAAAAATTTTAAACAAATATTTGGATGAAATTTTCATTTTAAGAAAAGACGCAATAAAGTTGCCTGTGTTAAGAATATTTATTATCAATTCAATGAAATTTTCGAATTTCCTGAAATTATTATTCCTTGAAATTCTAATCGGTACGTCATTACGAAAGTGAATGAAGAATAGAAGGAAAATTTTGTCATTTTGAGAGGTAAAACTTTGTTTTCCCTCCTTTGGTCTTTGTGTTATTCGATTTACCATTGAATAGATGCAAACTTACGAATGACCTGAAGATTGTTTCACAACTTTTTCATTCAAGTTTAGTTCATTATCTTTTTTATTTCATTTTATCATCTTTTTCATCATTCTGTCTTTAAATGTTTTAAATTTCAGATACTACTTCAAGCAAGAAGAATTCAGAATTTCAGTGATTCCACAGAAATATGTTTGCTCTTTGCTAAATAAGAATTCGTCTCACCAATCACAAAGCTTCATTAGTCTTTTAAACAATACATTCGACATTTTTCAGCAAATTCAAGATATTTTTAAGTAATTCATTTCTTTTAGAACAGGTAATATGTTATTCAAAACCTTTTCCAATTCTTTAACTCTATCCATATAAACTAAGATATAAATAAAGATAAAAACTAAGATATAAACTAAGATATAAATAAAGATAAAAACTAATATATTAACTAAGATAAAAATGTAACTACAACGTAAGTTAAGGAAAATTTAACGGGCGTGAAATAAGTTTACAAGGGAAAAACGCACAATAGATAACAATCATTAAGCTGTTTTTGGTGATTTTGACACCAGTAATCCAAGACAAGCCTGTTTCTGGGTTATTACCCGTCCTCAATTGGATTCACCCAGTGTTTGCAGCTCAGTGAGATCAAAGGAAATATAAACAAAAGACAGGTAAACATAAAAATGACCCTTCATATAAAAAAAAGCTTAAAAAAAACAAAAACAGGATACAGCAGTAAGATGGTAAAAGAAAAACAGAAGAAGAAGTAACAAAACATCGCTAATTTCTAGAGATAAATTCTTAAGATGTTTTACATTTATAAACTTATACATCAGATAAAATCTATGATCGTTATGAAACCGCTTTGTTGAAAAATTGGCTTTTGGAACTATATTTTATATAATGTGGAAAACGAGTTTTTAAATTGGAGATTGGAAAATCATAAGGACTAGGCTTTAATACTACCCTTTATATATTAAGTCTGCGAGGGAGGGGGCTCAGAAAAGAAACTTGAAACTTTTTGATGCCTCCTTAAAGAAATTTCAAAATTCCCAAAACTATGGAACAACTAGTTGGATTTGATTGACATTTAAATGGAAAATCGCATTTAAATAGAAAGTATCGTTTACAATTCTCATATTTCCTGTAAAGGGAAGAACTACCACAGGGAATTCTGTTTAAATCAAGATTTAAAAGTTTGATGATGCCGAATATTTGCAGATGAGAAATTGTTATAAAATGCCTTTGATTTGAGAAGAAAATTACGAATAATTCGAAATAAATGACGTTTTGTGATAAAATATCTGTCTTCGACTTTTGGTACCGTCGGAAGAAATCTGTAAAACTTACTGCCGTTGTCAATTTAAAATATGATTTAAAACAAGTCTGATAGAAATACATAAAAAAATTAATAAGCTTCGTTTCTCAATGATCTAAATTTATGACAATCAATAAAACAATAAGATTTATTCATTGTGTTGTTTTTCATTCCTAAGAGAAAAATTGTCCCAACTTCAAAACATTCTGGATGGTGTACAGTTTGCATTTGTCTCTTACTTTAAGTTTGAAATTTAAAAGGAGCTGAAAGATTGAATGAGGTATTGACTGCAAGTGGGAGTAAAATGCACTGGTAAGGATATCTGAAGATATCCTTTTTTAAAAAACGTATACTTCCATCAGACATTTCTAAATGTTCACGAAAGAGCTAATTTTAATAAAGATACATTAAATTACTGATAAGTCAATGGTTGTATGATGTAATTATTGGTAAACTATCCAACATAATGAAATATTCATTCATCTCAAAAAAAAAAAAAAAAATCTATTGAATCAAAATCTACAACTTGTTGACGTACTAATTTCAGGAAGCTTCTGGATTTCAATGCTATGGAATAAAAAAGATAAAAGGTCTTCTTATGATGTTCTATAGTAACGTCATTTAGGTAAAAAAGCTTTTTGTCCTAAAATTTGTATATAGAACTTTGGCCAATTATACAGTATTTCCTTTCAAATATTTACTCATATCTTGAAGACTAGAAGATAACTTGGGGGCAATCTTAAAATTAAAAAGTTAAATCAAAGACTGAAAAAAATTAAATATTAAACTAAAAATAAATTAAACGATAAAATTCAATTAAAAATTTAAAAAAAAAAACTTTATTATTTTTTTTTAATTTGTTATACGATAATTGGTTAAAAAAGTTTAGTTAAGGTTTTTAACTAAAATTAGCTTCTAAATATTAACTATTTTATTTTTGAAAAATGTATCTTTGTTACTTTTTATTGTTAAAATTAAAAAATATATATATAAAAAAATAAGCACAGTACATTTTGTTTCAATGCTCCTAACATTAGCCTATAAATTTTATTTTAGAAAGTATGTCATTTGCTTTTATTTAATATCTTTCTAAACCGTAAGCAAATTAGTAACTTTTTTTAGTATTTTTTGAAAGAATTTTTTATAAATAAAAAATGTTGAAGCTTATTTAATGAGGCTGAAAACAACTGTTTAGATATTTGTAATTTTTTTGTTACATTGCTTACTTTATTCTATTTTAGTAACCTTTAGCTAGATTAAATTGTGAATGTTGACAGTATTTCCTGAAAATCCATTTCAAAGTTATGTTTATTTACAAAAATATTTATTATAATTAATATTATCACTCTTTCTAATTAATGTTCACATTTATTTATTAATTTGTGTGAAATATATCTTGAAATTAATATGAAAGCATTTAGTAGCATTTCTTTTTTAATGTATCTTGTTTAATTAAACAAGGGTTATTAAATATAGAGTTATTCATATAGAACCGAACCCTTGCTAGTTCAGAGCAGTTCGTTTCTATATAAATTACCCTATAGAAATAACGTATAATTTCATAGCAACTTTTATATGATGGTATAGTCGTTTATTTATAACAAATTCTTTTTACATTAAATGATTCTTAACTGGAATCTATTTTTTGTTTTCTGATTCCCAGACATTATAAATTAGAGATTTCTCAAAATATAATATTTCTTTTTCTTTTACAATGGAGAGACATGACAGAAACTCAAATTGGTGAACTTTTAAGATTTGTGAAATTACTGGAGCTAAAAAAAACCTTTTTCCCTTGAGAATTATATTAAACTTTGCTTCTTCCTAATGCTACTTATCTGTGTTTAATGATTTGTTTGAACATTTAGCTCAGCACCTACTTTATTGAGAAAACTAAAAACAAGATAAAACAAGTATAGATATAATACAGTATATTTAATGGAGAAAAGATTGTTTTTATCTTAAGATAGACAATAGTTAGTTTATTCCAAGATAGTGATTTTTGAAATATTAGTGTTAATTAGATTGAATTAGAAATTCAAAAACTGAAGAATACCTAATTTGATGATTTTTTAAAAATTGTCTGGAGTTAAATCGTGTCATTGCAAGCAGTCGTTCAAGAACAGACCAAGTGAAAAGTGTCAGGAGTTTTAACTTGTGTTTCCTTTTCTCCGATGTGAATCAATGCCCATTTAGGTAATTTAAGCTTTGCAAGGAAAGAATATTAGTTTCCTTTGTTTGAAATTATTCCGATTTCCATTCTAAGACGCATATAATTAGTTTTCATCATTTGAAAGTATTACCTAATCTGCATTGCATCTTCCAACTTTTTCATATCTTTGTTATGCTTAGCAAAATGGCGGCGTTGACGTTTTCATTAAACCATCGAGGATTTACCAATTTAAGCGATCGAAACGAAAAGATGCTTGAGATTGGTTGTCCAAACTAATGTGTCATATTTGAAGCATGAAATTTGTACGAAAATTGAAAAGAAGAAATCTGAGATCATACTAAACCACTGCGATCATTGTCTACCAAACACACAGTCAGAAAAGAACATTCTAGAATAACCTACAACTCAATTAAGAACAAAAGAGCAAATACATTCAAATCCCCTTATTCTGAGAAGAAAATTAATGTTCTCTGAGGCTCAGAGAGTTTTAAGAACTTTTTACAAAGAATATCCATAAAATAAATAAAGTAAAAAAGTAAATAATATTAGACTTATTTTGTCAATGTTTTTCATTCATGCTAAAAAAAAATTGTTTTTGAAGTGATTTGAAACACTTGCTGAGCTGTTTCTAGATTTTGGATTTCCCAAATTTATGTTTGGACTTCGGAGTTTGTAACTTACGCTTGGTATTATTACAATTCATTGGAACATTTAACATAAATTTAACTAAATATTTATTTTATTCATGTAATAAAAACTGACCTCTCAAAGTAATGGTATAATTACTCACTGTGATATTGTAAAAAAAATAGTTGTAATGTTCCAATGTGTGTTTAAATGTGCAAATAATCATAAAAATACTAAATATTTGGCAACCTATCTTGTTTTTGTTTTTTAATAACAAAATAGAAAATATATAAAACAATATTCATTAATATGATTTTAAATGAAAATTTCTACTATCCAATATTACTTTTATGAAAAAACATCCTTTTCCAAACAGTTAAGATCTTTCGTTTCTTGTAATAATAATAATTGTTTGATTTTCTTTTGTAAGTTTTGTATTTCTGTAGCTGTAACTGTGAAAGTTTGAAAAACGAAAATAACGAATTTTTATCGAAAACGATTTTGAAAGTGTAATTGTATTTCTTTACAATTCTTCAGTAATAAAAACTGAAAAATCTGATACACGAATTAAATTGTATATTTCAAACCAATCTTGAAGGAACAGTAAAGAAAAAATATCTTGGTAAATCAATGTAAAATTTCAAACTGAGTTTTGAAGAATAATACAATGTAAAAATTTTTTACCAGTTCCTTATGTTTGGAGATACGTGTTTAAACTAAAATGAATATTTGATGAAAAAAGGAATTCATAATTCAAAAAATATTTGTGAGCAAAAAAAAAAATGGCTGTTTGATACAAAATAGAAACAACCTATTTTAAACAAAATTCCTATTTTTTTTTTTTGCTCACAAATATTTTTTAACATAATTATTTCCAGTATATTAAAGTGGAACAATCTGCGAATATTTGTTTGAAAACAAAATTTAGAAAGTGGATTACAATAAATTATTATTATTACATTTTCTTTAAAGAAATATCTTTCCGTAAAGATGATTCGTTTCTTTTTGAAAGAACAAACCAATGACAAAGTATAATACTGGAATAAATCCTGTATTGATCCTTTGATTAATACATCAGATGAAAATTAAAATTCAAGCTTCTATTTGTTTCTAATTACTTTTCAGAATAATCATTTATTTTTAGGAGAAGGGGATTTTATATTATATAAATGAGATATTGAAAGCTTTTAAATAAGCATAACGAAATTCTGATAGATTATTGGCATTTCTTATATCTAACTTTCATGAAATTAAAGTTGAAAATTAAAAAGAGGCAATAAGTTGAAGGACAATATTAAAGGATAATAATCCTTTAGACTTTAATTTAAGAAAATTAGCATCTTCAATGAAAAATTATTTCTAATTTGCCAACTGAAAAAATGGCCTTTGAATTTGGATGATGACTTCGTGGATCGCAAATTCGTATATTCTTTATTAACTAAGCATCCATCAGTCTGCCTCTGAATTGAACTTTCAGATCACTTTCACGAAATTAAATTTTCAACTAAAGACAGAAACATACGCGAAATCCTATTGATTCTGGAATAAAATACATCTTACGAATTGTTGCTACCTCTTCTTCAAGGTCTAATAAAAGGCGAAGGACGTACATTGCTCAAATGCATTGAAAAAGTAAATATTGTTAATAATATTTCGAATGAATCATATTTTGTTTAGATTATTGTTATATCAGGGTTAGCATTAGCTTTCAAAACATCAATTGGATAACTTAAAAATTGTTATTTTTATTATTTAGTCTATTATAAGCACTATAGCAAGTATAGTCTATTAACCTTTAATCTAGAATGAGTATTTCAATGAATAAATATTATAAAATAAATAAATAAAATATTTAAACTATAAAAGAAATTATCTTCCTATATAAATAAGATCTCTGTGTGCAAACATCGGCATAGTATCAAGAAATCTTATAAACCAATATTATGAGGTAAATCCTCTTAGGTGTTATAGATCTTCGATTAGCAGTTACAAGTTTCAACTTTCTTCACAAGATAATAAACAACTTAATCTTACCATAAAGACCTTTCTCAAATTCTAAAAAAATTCAATGAAATTTATGAAATAACATTACAAGTAATAAAATCTGCATTTAATCCTTTGAAAAGATGTCAGTAATGCATTATACTTCCAATTCAAAGACGGTTCAGAGGCCATACACAAAAGGGTCTCAGTATTTTGAAAAAAATTCGAGGGAATAGCTGACACTTTTCTTACAGAGTAGTCTTAAAAATTTAATCAATGCAGATGTGACATCAAAATTCTATAGAATATCTGAATTTTCAGTAATATTTAAGAATTACGACGATAGTTTTCAACCTTTTGTGAATGCTGCCCTGATTCGTTGTGATGATGTATTTTGTGACAGCTATTATCCTATATTTTCCGACCTATTCTTATATAAATAACTTTAGCAAAGTCCTTGTTAGCTATTTCCTTTATGTATAATATTTGTATTAACTTTTCAATGAAAAATCGTAGTCAAAAGCTAGTTACAACAACAACAACAAAATATAAGGGAAAAAAATCACAATATCAAGATTAATTTAAATTAGGCTTTGTTAAAAAAGAATAGTGACTGCTGATTGTCTTGTATTTCAAAAAAAAAACCACTTCTTGTCCTGGACGTCACCATTCTCTGCTTCACCAATGCAATTCGAAACTTTTGTGACTAATTTTTGACTACATTGAATTTTCAGTGTCTACTTCCTTGCACCATTGTGCTTTGATAAATATTTTTAATGAACCACCCTTGTACTTTTCCTACAGCAGTGTAAAGTCATCTTACGCTATTTTTTGCATCACGTTTCGGTTAACTTTTTTTAGGTATGTTCTTTATCACTTGTAAATATCCAATCCTGTAAGTATCATTGTCCTCCATGTTGCTGCTTTTACTTTCTTAAAATTTTTGGATCCGTATTTTTTATTGCTGTTTTTATAAACTAGCCATTTATTTAGCATACGTTTTTTGTAAATTCTGTGTATAGATACCAACTATATTCCTAAAAGATTCGTATCTTATATGTTGTTTCAGAATTAAAGAATAGTATAGCATCTTCTATATTCTTCAGAATTAATAAAAGAAGAATTAAAGCAAAGGACTTACATATATCGACTTAATCTGACTGGAATGCTCATTAGATTTTGCTGACTTGGGTAAATGTCAATATATTGCAAACTGAACTCCTGGAAATCACCGTGTTCACCTTCCTTTAATTTTAGTATTTTTGTGATAATTCACTACGAACTATAAATCCGTTAAAATCATCCAACTGTTGCTGCTCAGTATTTTTGTTATCATTTAAGAATTTTCCATTCTTGCACTAAAAATCAACCTTCAAAAGCATAGCAATACCATTATCAATATAGAACTTACAGTGTTATTTTCAGGCATCCTTCTTATTTAATTTTCGCTTTTTGCAAAAAAGGTCGTTGCAATTCAAAATAAAATTATCATTTTCTGGACATTCATTTTGTCCATTGAAAAAGATCAAATCCTGGTATTTGTATCTGGATTTCCAGTGACTTTGAACTCTGAATAACGCATTCTATTCCTTAATCCTGAAACAAATTATTTGTTTCTATATCTCCACATTAATTTGATACATCGTATTTACTTATTTGTGTGTATTTTAATTTCTAATATTTAAGTTATGTATTTCTGAAGCATTTCCCTTAAAAAAATATGCCGTTCAAGAACTTTCAAAGCGTTTGAAAACTGCACTCTAAATTATTTCTAAATTAAAATCGTGAATTGACATCATGGAAAACAAGACAATACCTAGTTTTAAAAATAAAAAAGTAAGAAATTACATTAAGAAGAACTGTTCGCTTACGTTCTCCTATTACAATTGGAACTAACGAAATCTTTTGCATTAATTCTGTACATCACAGTTTGGAAGTAATTTCCAAACCACAGATTTATTGTTATTTATTAAATGTCGTTTATCGGTTTCTATATAGAAACAACTTCTTATATATTTCGAGACAATTTCTTTTCTACTGAAGCCATTTTAAGGTATTTTCAATTAAAGTAAATATTCAATTTTGTTTTGAAATCTTTCTTATTGTCTCTTTTACAATTTGCTATTTTTTCGTCAGATTTATTGTTGAATAATTACTTTCTGTAAAATGTGATTCCATTCTTCAAGAAAATAGCAACAAAGGAGAACAAAATATAGTAAATTTGTAAAAGAAATTCAGAATGAAATGTTAATTTTACATTTTTCATTCTCTTTTCTTCATTTATCTACTTCCCCCTTAATTTCTTTCATTTTAAATTTTATATTAACAGTTTCATTATATTGTTGTAAATTGTTCAAACCTAATCTCAAAAGCATAACTAAAACAATAACTTCATCACAGTAAGTATTCTTGTAATTTTAACATCCGATTTAAGTCAGATCTTAACCAGATGAGGATTAAAAATTTTTTAATACAAATAACTACAAAACTAGCGCTCGAGAAAGCCTTTATTTTCTTGATTTTTATTTTTTAATTACAGATAAATACGTGTGTCCGATTGTAATTTAAAAATTAAGTCTACTGTTTCTGTTTTATTTTATTAATGGTGAAATTGTTGTATGAAGAATCATGTAAATCTAAATTAATGAGAGTAGTTTTGTCTAAGACAAAAAAAAATTGTAATAAAAATTTTTATTACTTATAAATGGTTTTTGTGATTGATCTAAGAAGAGATAAGAAGAATATTAAATAATTTTAAGTGAAATCAGATTCCAAAATAGTTTCACAATATACTGTAAGTGGTTAATTTAAGTTATAAGTCTGATAAAGTAGTAAATTTTACATAGAATTTAAATGAAGAAAATGGCAATTAATTTAGAAAAAGAATTGATAAGAATCAAAACATTACAAATATCTTAGTTTATATAGTAAGTAGTCCATAATAATTTAGTTAAGCAATCATACTATTAATAGTATGGATGTTTGTTTGTCATCATAGTGGAGAGAGCGGAGACAGTCGGAGAGAGAATCTTCTAAAGACCAGCACTAGTCCAGTGGTTAGAGTTCCTGACTGCGAGGACGGAGGTCCTCGGTTCGAATCCCATGCAAGGCGAAAAAAAAAAAGATAATTTAACTTTCTCAGCAATGGAAAAAACAAATAGATCGAATGCAGCAGGGTTTATACATTTTATTCCTTTTAAAAAATGAGCTTAGAACATCTTTTTCAATCTTGTGTTTTTGAAAAATTTCACGGTATTTCAAAAATGTGAAATATGTTTTACTTCCGTGAATATTTCACGGGTTGCACCTAGTCACATATGAAGCATGAAATTGAAATACATGTTAAGATTTATTCGTACGGTTCCACCTTAAGAGGTTTCCAAACAAGATCTAAAATGGTTTTCAAAAGTTCTAGAAAACCAAAATGTATTTCACATCTGCAAATGAAAACAGGTATCATGCTATTAAAGATCGTATATACAGAGTGTATCGTTACGAAATCACAACTTCGCCGGCGTGTTCGGATGGTTATTCTAAGTTAAAAATATAATTTACACCAAGAGTCGAATCGGCTTCGCTCCAGGGATCTGTACACTTCGTTGCACGAAGTCGCAGGATGAAAGCTATCTGATGGATTTATCTGTTGATTTATTGATCTGAAATGCGATTACATCGAAATCACCACACCTTTCATTAATATTGTTCAAAAGGGACCATTTCCCAATCGACGGATAGGACTGGGTGGACCAATACCATGGCTTCCTCGGTCGCCATTAGGTTTGTGGATTTGTATGAAATCAAGAGTGTACATAAATGGCAATCCAGAAATACAGGAACAGTTACTAAAGGCTGTAACTGACGTCGCTGTTAGCATCTGCCGTGACATTGTTTATCTTCCGCGGATGCAATCACTAGAAGCATGTTTATAGCACCGAGGTTGACAGTTTGAATAATACCTGTGAACACCACCGGAAGTTTGGGAATTTTTTCCTGGACAACCACTGACCCGATCGACGTGAAATTTGGATATGCTTTAGTTTAGAGCGTCTACTATACAATGAATATTTTTTTTTTTATTTCTGCCTATCTGGAAAAATGTGGACACAGTCGACTGTGTCCGGAAACTGATATTGATATGGTCGAATAAAAATATAATAGACAATTGGTAGATAATTACTTGTCGAGCAAAAAATTCCCAAACTTCCGGAAACAAACAGTCGACTCTGTACGCATTTTTCCGGATAGGCAGAAATAAAAACCCATTCTTACGGTGTTTGGGCCTTTGAAGACGATGGTGAAGTCCATTTGCTGAATCGGTCTTCCGTTCGGAGGTTGTTAGGGCAGGACAGACACGGACGGATGGACCCCCAGGACAAACACAATAGCTCCCAAATGGGTTGTTTAAAAGAATGTCTTGAAATTACTGTTCTTAAATCAATTTAGTAGAGCTGAGAAATTTAGTGGTACAATAATGTAATCTACAAACGCAGCAGAAAAACTGTTTGGATTCTGGATTATTCTATAGAAATAAGATAACTCTGAATGACTTAAGAGAGTTCACGTAATTCGGTAAAGAATCAAATTCCAATTCAAAGATAGTTGAGCAGAAGCATAAGCCTTCTGCTAAACATTTGAAGAGATAAAAGCATGATTATATCAAAATCCCAAGAACCAAAATAGAGAAGAAATTCCAATTAGATTACAGTCAAAGCTGTATTTCCTCGCAATTTATTTTCGGTAAAACAATATACAATTTAGAATCCAGATAAAAAAATCTTTAAAAATACCAAGAATACCAAGATGTATATGCAAATGTATATACCGTATATGTTCTAATAAACGCCGAGTCTCTTATTGTCGCCGGTCTCTAATAAGCGCCGGGCTGCAGAGGAGACACGGCCAAATAGTAGCCGGTCTCTAACAGTAGCCGGGTCTTTGATATTTGCCTACCGGTACTAGTGTAAGGGTCCGTATCTTTATAGTCGTGCGTAATACCTTACGGTACATTGCCTTACAAAATGCCACCGAAACGGTCATTTAACATTGCCTTTAAGATTCGCGCGGTGGAATACGCGAAAGAAACTTCCGGTGAGGCGGCCGCCCGTCATTGTGGATTCGGACGACGAATAGCAGCGAAAGGTACAGAAAGACAATGCCATTTATCTTTAACAGTCTTATGTAGCATGTGAAATTGAAATAAAGTAGCTGTTTGTAATAATAGCCGATATTTATGTGTAAAAATATTGCGTCCTGAAGGCTTTTGTTAATAATGGCCGGCTTCTAATAGCAGCCGGTCTCTATTAAGCGCCGGGAGCCGAGGCTAGTTTTGTAAATAAACGCCGAGGGCCTCTATTAGAGCATATACGGTACATAAATGTATATACTATATGTAGCCTATATAGCAAACACATGGTTTCAGCACCACACGCGTCGGAGGTATACCTGGAGGGTGACAGGACGAGATACCAGATCGATTTTCTTTTAGTCAAACATAGGTTTCGTAACCAGGTCAAAAATTGCAGAAGTTATCCGGAACCTGACATTGACAGTGACCACAACATGGTAATTGGTGAAATTGATCTTAAGTATAAGAGATTGTTAAAAAAAGATTGTCATAAATGGAACTTAGGAAACCTAAAAAATGAGGAGGTTATATCAGCATTCAAAGAACAATCAAATAAGATTGTGTTTATTGATCATACTGAGAGCATCGAAAAAAGATGGGAAAGCCTGAAAACGGGTATAATCACTGCTGCAGATACGGTGGTGGGAAGGCAGAAGACAATAATTAAGAAACAGTGGATTACAGAAGGAATTAAGGATAAAATAGAACTTAGGCGTAAGCTGAAACATGAAAACACCGAAGAGAGCCGTAGCCTATATCGACTAGTCAGAAATGAAATTAACAGAGAGTTAATTTCAAAGAAAGCCAAACAGCAATACTTGGAGGATCGATATAGGGAAGTTGATGAACTAATCAAGTCTGGAAATATGGAGCGAGCTTATAAAAATCATAAAACAATTCTTTGGTAATCGAAGGATAAAAACACACTGAATTGAGGATGAAAATGGAAAAGTACTGTTTGAACAGAAAGAAATTGCGAAGAGATGGAAACAATACCTGGAAAAACTGTACAGTGGGGCTACTGAGTACCTGGAGTTGGAATACGACGAAGATGTCAGCCCAGAAGATATGGGTGACTCCATCCTTCGTGATGAATTCGACTCTGCAGTACAACATCTGAAAGACAGGAAAGCCACAGGAATTGATAACTTGCCAGCAGAATTCATTAAAGGAGCAGGAAATCGAGTACTAGACGAGCTTTTTCTTTTGGTCCGGGAAATGTATGAAACCGGGGAATTCCCATCAGATTTAAAAAAGTGTATTATTGTTGTGCTACCAAAGAGAGCATCTGCAATTAAGTGTGAACACCATAGGACCCTAAGCCTGGTGGCACACGCCTCCAAAATCCTGACAACAATTGTACTCAGAAGGATTGAAGGAAAGATAGATAGGAAGCTCACCGCAGATCAATTTGGCTTCAGAAGAGGAATGGGTACACGGAAGCAATTCTTGGATTGAGAGTAATAATTGAGAAAAGGTTACGAAAAGGTCTAAATACATATATTGCTTTTGTCGACTTAGAGAAAGCATTCGAAAAGGTAGAATGGAGACAGCTTTTTAAGATGTTGAAAGAAAATGGTATCAGTTACAAAGACAGGAGAGTAGTATTCAACTTGTACAAAGAAGAGATTGCAGTAGTGAAATGCGGAGAATATAAAGAAGCGGCAAACATCAAACAAGGGGCAAGGCAAGGTTGCTCACTCTCGCCCATCCTATTCAATGGCTATGTTCAAAAATCTCTGGATGAAGTTAGAGAAAACCTGGGAGATGTCGAAGGAGTTATGATCCAAGGAGAAAGAATAACCATGCTGCGCTTTGCTGATGACATTGCGGTGCTTGCTGATAATATGGAAGAACTGGAAACTACTCTGATGCAGATGGAAGACACTCTTGGTTCCAACTACAATATGAAAATAAATATTGGAAAAACTAAGATTCTGGTGACGAGCAGACAAGAACATGACATGACGATCCAGTGTTCCTTGGGAATTCAACGACTGGAGACAGCACAGGTCTTCACCTATCTCGGAAGTAAAGTTACATCAGATGGAAGATCTAAGCAAGACATTCTTAGCCGCATTGGTCAAGCAAAAGCTGCTTTCAACAAGAAGAGGAACCTCCTTGCCTCCCCAAGTCTAGATGCACACCCTAGGAAACGCCTAGTGAAGATATTTGTTTGGAGTGTATGGCAGCGAAACTTGGACAATTGGGGAGGCAGAGAGGAGGAGACTTTTGGCATTCGAGATGTGGTATTATAGAAGACTGCTTAGGATCCCCTGGGTTGACAAGGTGACAAATGAAGAAGTGATGAACAGAATAGAAGAGGGATCTCCGTGTTTTTGGTGGCTCACACAAAAAAGAAGAGTAACATGGGTAGGCCATCTTTTGAGATATGATGGTCTCATTAAAACTATAATAGAAATGAAGGTAGAGGGAAAGAACACAAGATGCAGACCCAGACTAGAATTCATCAACCAGATACTGAAAGACACTGGCTGCCCCACCTACACCGCTCTCAAGAGAATGGCAGAAGACAGAGAGCCATGGCGAACTGCTGCCAACCAACCTAAGGGTTGATAATTTAGAGAGAAAGATCCGCAAATTAAATGATTTAACAAAGAATCCATCAATTCATGCCTTCTGCAAACAAAACTCTTTATTAAAATGTCGATATAACTTCAGGATTTCATCAATTGACCTTAATTTCTTACCATCTAATTTCACTTTTAGCAAATCAAACAAATAGAGATTACAGGTTAGTAATTAGAATAATCAAAAGGGCAGTGAAAGGTTTCCGACTCTAGTTCTGTAAGTTAAATTGTAATTAAGTAAGCATTTTTGAAGTAAAAACAACTTTTGAAAAGATCTGGTTGTCATTCCAAAAGGCTGGATTTTTATCATTGTTAGTTCGTACATTACATGCTTTTCAACATATTCCTCAAACACTACAACTAGGATGATTAATTCTAGTCTGACAATTTTCAGTGAGATACGAGTTTTCCGATATTTGGTTTCTTTCTCGGTGGTACACAAAATGCGACCATTAGCGTTATTCCCATCTCGTAAAGATCTATTCATAAACAATATTCTGTTTTTGCCACAAATTATTGTTATAAACTAAATAAATGTTCAAAGAATTCCAGTCTAATTTAGAATCCAGTCTAACTTACATTGGTAGGTAAGTGAGGAATCTTTTGCGTCAGGTTACTCATTTGACTAAGAGAAGCCAAATCTTCGAAAGGATGAATAAACAGTCTGTGATGATGTCCCAGAAGAAAAAGCTGTTCTTTATATTCCTCCAGAAATATTAAACTTGGTTAAATCATCAATAAATAAAGCGAAAGTCAATTTCGATGAAAATCAAAACATTAAATTGTCAACGTGCCAACACCGTCTAACAGAACTCTAAACATTGTAGAATCCGATCAATTATAGTTTATTGATCAACTAATAAAATATAAATGATATTTTATCACTTTCAGCTATCTCGGAGCCTCTCTGCATTGTGGAATTAATGAGTCTACGATTCATCTATAGGCTTTCTTCAGTCCAGTAGACACTAGACCTAATCCTTCTAGAAATTATATATATATATATATATATATATATATATATATATTGCGAGAACAATGCTTATGCCCTCTTTGGGCTTCTTTGGATTAGGGGATTAGCAACTTAGATTTCACCCTTTTCAAAAAATATGCTGCCGTTACGTCCTTATTCAAGTATTTAATAATTTCATTTTTCAAGTACAACTATATTAGACGTTGGATTCATATAGAATAGAAAAAAAATCAAACTACACATGATCCTTCTCTTACCATTCTCATTCCAAATCATTCTCTTCCAGTTGCAAATCATTAAAACTGAATCGTGTGTACACACTGAAACTTTGTCAAGATAGATATCATTAAAACTATGGAAAATGTATCAAATGTGTCGGGAAAAAACAACAGAAACCCGCTTCAACACGCCTTGAAATCAGATTATTAAGGCACCTTTCGAGTTGTCCTGATTTTGTTTGAAGATATGGGATATACGATGTCTCGTTGACTCCTTGATTCGACAATAATAATTTGGCTGCAACTGTCTTAATTTGGCAGCAACTGTCGTATGACGCTGAGAGTTCTTCCTAAGAAATAATGGAAAAAAAGTTAAGAGTTATTATTTAAGGTTATAAAGGTTATGTTAAGTTAAAGTACCCAACTACAGGTCTGCGTGGCCATGATCGAGGGAAGTAAGGCTCTCGGCGTTTCCTGACCAGAGGTACTAAGTTATTATTAGTCCTATTATTAAAATCGATCATTCGCCATTAAATTTAAAAAAAAATTAAAATTAAAGTCCATTTAGGAAAATGAATCTAGAAAAGTTGGTTCTTGATTTTTGTTTTTGTTAATCCAGGGAATTAAACATGAAAAGAATCAGTTTTATCATATTAAAAAAAAATAAGAATAAAATAAGAAAATCAGCAATAATGATAAGGAAATTGTAACCCGATAATAAAAATTTATTAGGTTCTTATTAAAGTAGTTAATTCATTTAATGTGTGATCGATAATACTCTGATACAAAACATGAAATAAAAAAAATCAAAGAATGTAAAATTAAAAACAAACTACAACTGATCAAAGAAGGTTCACCTGTCATCCCATCATTCAAGATTACTGGCTAGTTTTCGACCAATTACGTAATTTCTGGGGTTCTTTTTTTGTATTAATATTGCGATTTTTTTAATGGAAAACCACATGCCGATGATGACCTTGCGAAGAGAGGTCAAAACTGTCCTGTATTTTATTTTTTACTTTCCTTCTATTTCAATACATGTTTTGCCTTTTACAAAACATGTATTGAAATAAAGGTAAAGTAAAATTTTACCATGCATCAAGTTTTTATTTTAAGCAAAATCATACTATCGGACTCTTAATTTAGAACAGAACTGTTCCACAAGTGACAAACTTCCTGCGTTCCTATGGGTGAGATCAGTATCGTGGCAATGGAGGAATACTACATTTCCCCATCCTTAGAATCTAATATAATTGATAAAAAAGATTCTATTGCAAGAAATAAATTAAAAATAAAATGCTGACTTTGTGAGACCAACTTTCGAAGAACTAACAGAATTGAATCTCCGCCAATTTAGAAGTTGTAAACTTCCACCTAGATTAAAACAAGTTCTAGGGGTAATTCATAAACAAGTCAGATTTACGATAGTGGATGAAAGCTTAAAAAAAAATATTCGAATTCCGATTCACGACATGTTGAGAGGAAGCGGAAGAGTCCAAATTCTTACGCTTGCATATTTTCGACTTCGAAAATATTTCCTCTAAACAAAAAAAAAAAACAAAAAACAAAAAAAAAAGCTATATAAATTTTTTGTTGATTATTTAATAAATTATGCCTTATGTTCTTGGATTCATGTCAATAGCAATGAACTGATATATTTGATATGAAACTTAAATGCTTATAAGTTCATCTTTTTGATGGAGTAAACAGTTGTAACTCTTAAATATTTCATGATGTAGATATATGTAAATGTTCGACAATGTTCTAACATGAAATATGCATATTAATTGATTAACTATTTCTTCCTTACATGTTTTATACCAAACTCTAGGGCATTTTTAAGGTAATCTATATAGAGGGTGAATCCAAAAGGTGGGTCAAAAATTTAGCCTTAGGTTCTATTCATGAAACCAAACAATAAAGTTCTTATAAACATGGGGCCGAAAATGAATAGTTTTCAAGAAAAACGTTTTGCATCCTTATTCAATGTAAGTGTGTTTGTTTCTTGTTTTTTGTTGACAGAGTATGATGCGAGAATACGTATTGCAAATATTCATAAAATGAACCTCAAATAAGCAAAAGAGAGAACGAATGATTTAATACTTGGTTTTGTAAACCAAAAACAAACAATTAATGGATCTAGAAATGAATAGTTTTCGTAAAAAATGTAGCTTGCAGTTATCCTTGTATTGTTATAAGAGTCAACACGAATAATGAAAACGACTTGGAATTCGTCATAAGAAATGTTCGAAATGCCCTTCGTTAGCTTGCACTCATGCTTCCGCTCGCCTTCTCAGTGATGAACGAATTCTTTCACAAATCCCGGGATTTTGCGGTGTCCTAAAAGCAATTCGTTATTCGTTCTCGCAACTCATCTGTTGCCTGGACTGGGTATACACTAACGTTTTTAAGCACCTCCAAATACAGAATCCAGAGGATTAAGATCATGGGAGCGTGAAGGCCGTCGCCGTGGGCCACCCCTACCGATCCATCTGCCACCAAATTGATCATGTAAATGGCGCTGGCGCACCATCGTGCATGTACCACATTGTACTGCAAATGGAAAGCGGAATATCCTCATGTAATTGAAGAAGGTCATTTTGTAAGAAATAACAATAAGCCTCTCCAGTTAGTCTGTTCTGAAGAACAAATGGTCCTAATAAATGGTCTCCTACAATTCCTGCCCACACATTCAATGAAAATTGCACTTTATGACATTGTTGGTGAAAAGCGTGTGGATTTTGGTAGGTCCAATTATGATTGTTATGAAAATTGAAGATTCCATTTCGTGTTAATTGAGCCGCGTCTATAAAGAGAATTCTGCTAAGGAATGACGGAATTACTAACTGTTGTAGTAGCCACTCACAGAAGTGTAATCGGGGCTGAATAATCTCCTTCATTTAAAGATTGAACTCTTAGAAAATGATAGGGAATCAATAGATTTTCAAGGATTCCAAATTGTGTGCTGACTAACTCCCTCTTCCATAGCAATGCGACTGACATTTGGTGATTAGTCGAGTTTCTGCAGCACCCTCTCTTCCAAATCATTTGTCCTCACATTTCTGTGCCTTCCTGGTGATTTCGGATGCTCAAATATTCCATGTTCTCTTAGACGTTGATAAACATACGTCGGTCTGGATGGTGTCGATCAGGAAATTTTTCTGCATTCAGAAGCAGCAGCTTCAAGTGCAGTTCCATCGGCCTTGCCATACATCAAATGTATATCCGCTAATTCGCCATTTGTAAATACGAAAGGCAATGCAAAATATTATTGTAGCCAGAATGACAGATATTTTTTGGCACTAAGACGAACGTATTCTGCATGCCACGTGGCGTGCCCGCGCGCATAGGAAAACCAATTAATGGTTGCTGCAGCCGTGTTTCACTTCATTCTAATCGCTAATTTATTGACATATGTTTTATTCAACACCGTTTATTAATTCATTTGTTCCCTATTTTGCTTATTTGTGGTTCATTTCATGAATATTTGCAATACGTTTTCTCGCATGCAATACGTTTTTCTCGAAAATTATTCATTTCCCGACCTATTTTATAGGAACTTTTTTGTTTGGTTTCATGAGTAGAATCTAAGGCTAAATTTTTGATCCGCTTTTTGGAATAACCCTATATATAAAGGAGGACGTTTATTGGTTTGTTTGTGTGTTTGTTTGTTCGCTATACACTCCCAGGCTGTTTGACAAAACTTTGTAGAATTACTGTTTAGGACCCTGTGGAAATAACAGGCTACAATTGAAACCTGGACACATCTCTCCCTCCCCGTAATTTAATCCCCTTCATCCTTTTATATAATTTAAGTAGAGGTATGCTACCGCTTAGTGACAATATTTTGTTTCCTTTTTTTTCCTTGTATTTCCTTTTTTTATTGTTTTTTTTTTTCTTATTTTTTACTTTCTTTCTCTTCTTTTCTTTCTTTTATTTTTATTATTTTAAAATAAATAATATTCTTACTAAACTTAAATTTAAGGCCCCCTCACAGACAATTAACAAGGAGTTTATTTAAAAATAAAAATTATACTATCGCTTTCAGGTCGTCCTGCGACCCTTTTTCAAATGACAGAATACAATAAGATTTGGGAAATAAAAAGCCACATAATAGGAAGGCTGCTACATGTGATAATTGTCAGGCAAGTCCAAACTTGATGACATAAACCGTAGAGACAATATCGCCAACAACCTGGGATCACTTCAAACCGATCTCGAGGAAGGAGGAACTAAGAATACTCACAATATAAATTTAAAAAAAAAATAAAAAAATTAAAAAAGAAAAAAAACAGTTAGACATAAATTTATTTTGTGCTGAACTATTTCATTTTATGGCTGCTAAAGGACAAAAATACGAGCGTAAAATAACAATAAAATCAGAACTATTTGAAGATATTATTACTTATGGATACTGTAATGAGAAAAAATAAAATTTGGGAAATAAAAAGCCAGATAATAGAAAGGCAGGCGAGTCCAATCTTGATGACATAAAGGGTAGAGGCAATTTCACAAACAACCTGGGATCACATCATACAGATCTCGAGGGGGAGGAAGTAAGAATATTCATAATATAAATTTAAAAAAAAAAAGGTTAAAAAATAAAAAACAAATATCCTTCATCCATAAAATTATTTTCTACTAATCTATTTTGTTTTTTGGTTGCTAAATGACAAAAATAAAATAATAACGACAAAATCAGAAATATTTGAAGGTATTATTACTTATGGAAACCGTGAAGAGAAACTCTTTGCACGGAAAGGTTGTCATTATAACAGTTATTGTCAGTTGTTATCATTACAACGATTTCCATAAGTGATAATACCGTCTAATTAAAAAAAATTCTGATTTTGTCGAAATTATTTTATTTTACGGGGTTTTCAAGTTACAAAATCAGAATATAACATTACTTTGTAATCATCATGTGCTTTTTTTACCAACAAGGGAAGTTTTGAAGTGATAGGGGTGGGAAGTTTTATACTCTCCGATTTTGATATTAATTTCATATAAAGTTCTTATCGAGTTACAGAATAGTAATATAACATTAATTTTAAATACCATGGGACTTTCTTCCAACTGGAAAAGTTTCAAAGTCATCTCACAATTTCAATTTCTTCGTCATCCACATCACAACAACTTTTTGACCTATTGTCATATAACTCTTCTGGGATTTCGTACTGTTTCATTTACAGTATATAACAATCGAGACAGAAGTTTCATAGAACACTAGAGATTATACGAAACGAACATGGATAGCTTATCTCTGATCTCAGCGATGTTTGATCCAAAATACGTAAATTGGAATATGAGTAGGACTCGAATTTATTTGATACTGTTTGTGCTGTTGTCTTCTTATAGTTCTTTTCTTTTAGGCTTCTGAATAGAAAGCCGCTTTGTCCGTCCGTCTGTGGACAAGTATTATTAAAATCTCATTAAATTATCATTAAGCACAACAATCGCAACAATTGCGCCTTTTGCATTCGCAGCAATCATATTTATAATAATAAGGAAATTGGCTAAAGTCTAGTATTCGGCACCCCTCGTACGGCCTTCGAAACAACTTACATGCTGATGAGGTCCGTAGGACCTAAGCGTTTATTCCAATTAGCTGTAGGTTCCGTTAAGTTAGGTCTGCTTAGCTGCAGGATGTATGTATTGGTAAATTTGGTAACAATTTTGGCCCTTTCAAAATTTTTTCCCATTCATTAGCCTTCCAAACAGATTTCATCCGATCAACTTCCGGTCAACCGGGGTGCCGTTAACTAGACTTTTACCAGGAAATTAAAGCAATAATTCATCATAAATTAATCAGAAGCCGTTGCGAAGCATTGTGATTGGTTTACTAATCGCTATCCTTACCTTGTTTGAATATTATTACTTCATCAGGAAACTGCATTTGATGTTGAGTTTACTGAATATGGATGTTGCAAACTGAACGGTGTGTTGATCATAACCGCATTATTTGCAGATAAGATGTGCGGTTTCAATACCGTTTTTCTGACTTCCTACTGCTTGAGTTGCAAATCGAATACTTCCTAATAAATGATATTCTGTAAATTTCACGTAATCGAAAGGCAGTTACGGTAAATCTTTATTCGTTACTTGTTCCTTTTCAGTAAAACACATTTTTTTTTCCTACAGAATATTTCCAAACACTTGTAGAAGCTTCAACAAAATTTCGGAGAAGTGAAGATGTTGAGGCCGAGTAGCGTATATGAGAACCAGACGTTGTTATTGATGAGTGGGAGTTTGCTATTTTAAGTTCGTGGAACCTAAAAACAACAAGAATTTCTTCATTTCAGTAAGAACTAAATAATATTATTTTTTTTATCTTCAAAGAATTAAAATAAAATGCTCTTTATATATTGATTTTATGCATAATATTTTTTAGAATATAATATTTCGTGCGAAGTGATAAAGTAATAATAATAATAATAATAATAATAATGTTGTCTTTGCTGGGGAAACCCAAGGTTTCATTTCAAATATTTACTAATTTATTAGATATTACATTTATCAATAAGGAAGGCGCATGATTTTAAATTACCACTTTTTCCTGTTGCAGTAGTTTTATTTTGTTCTTTTTTTTTATTCCTATTTTTAACCCCCCCCCCCCCGCTCAACCCTTTATCCAATTTTTCAATTTCATTTTCTTTTAATTTTATAATTTTCTTTTCCATTTTTTCTTTTTTGGCAGCTTTCCTTTTTTTTTATTATATAAAATACATTTAATAATTAGTCTTAATTATTTTTATTTACTATTCACTTTCTGTTTTATTTATATTTTTAATCGATATGTTAAATTTTGGAAAAGTAAACTCAAATAACTATTATTTTTCATGAGATTATCTTTGAATAACGACAAGATGTCATTGAATTACTTATCATTTTATTATTTCCTATTGATGTTTATTATTAGTAGAAGCTTACGACTGGAAACGAAAAAAAAAAAATAGAAGTAAATTCGTACACAGGAAAACATAATGAAAATACAAAAGCAACAATTTATTTCAACTTATGTAAATATTAACTTTTTTTCTTTTATTTATACAGGGTCTTGAGCTTTGTCTCTCTGTAGTGCAGGCCTTTTTCAATAAGGAGCATTGTTTCACATTTTAAATATTTTCAAATTTCTTAAATGTTCTTATTAGCATCCCTGCATTTTAAAAATCAAATATTCAGAGAAAAACAGTCCAAGCTATAGAAAATCATCAACTGAATTTATTTAAGAAGTAATTTTATAATCTCGTAATTTCATTACTCACTTTTAATAAATAACTAAATACTGTTTTAATAGAAAAATGTGCTTTATTACAATTTTTTTCAAATAATCAAAATTGAAAATTACTCATATTAATTTAAATAATTGTATTTTTATTGATTTCTTTTTCCTCTTTTTCAGTTCATATCATATTTTATGAATTCTGTTCTTTCAAACTAGGTATTGAAAAATCAATACCATTTATAGTTAGCAATAATTTATTTTGAAATAAAAATGCTCGTTGGTTGTTTTTTTTCTAAAATAGTTGTTTTTACTTTTTTTCTTTTAAAAAAGAGAGTTTGATACAATTTTATAAATTTTTCTTCCTTAAGTTCTATCTAATCTAATTTTTAATTTTAATTCTGCTTATTATAAGTAATTTTAATTTCTGGGAAAATGGATTAAAAATTCTTATTTTTTTTTTTTTCTTTTTTTTTTTTTTTTTATTTAAAAAAAAAAAAAAAAACACAGATTTTTCGTGATGGTGATTTTGAACCACTGTCCTTTTCCATTTCCCTTAGAAAAAAAAAGAAGAAAATAGAAATTGCTACAGCAAATTATATACATAGAAAAAAATAGTAAAGAAAAGAGGAAGGAAAGAGGGGGGAAAAAATGATGAGATTCTCGTTTTTATTCAAATTCTTGACTTGCTTGAGTAATACGGCAATGGTATTTGTTGTTTGGCTCCATCTACCGGCCATTTCAGGACTTATTTACGAGAAATGCGCCAGCGATGGATCATGGCGGTTGTGAATGTAGCGGACTGGACACCCGCGCATGTAGCTGAGTGGTTACGGGGTAAGATGAAATCCAAATAATGAGATTTTAAACTAAGAACATCTTTTAAGGTTGCTTTTTCGAGGCAGACGACCACTGGGGCTCCGAGTGGAGTTTTAATTGAGAATGAGACGATGCTATTATCTGACATCGTATCAGATTGGTATCGGGAAATCCATAGTTTGTGAATCCCGCAACTCTTGCATAAAAGTACGACTTACTTAATTCACATCCGATTTCAGTAGATACAAGTCATTGGTAGATCTAGATCGCTAGTTACTGTTATTTCACGGTAAGTCTCAGAATCGAGATAAGCGCTGTTTGTGCAGATGTAATCTATCTTTGTAAATGAGTTCCTGAACGAGGAATTCTAATAACTCTGAATGTGGGTTAAGAGAATGAATCATAACAGGTGTGTTGCAAATGAAATTACCACTTTTCCTATTTCATTGCATTCTTTCATGCTTAGAAGAACTTACTCAATAGTCAGTCATCGACGTACGATTATTCAAGGTAAAAAAAAAACTCAAAAGGAGTTTGTAAATAATAGGATCTTCTGCCTCTATTGAATGGAACCATCCGATTTTTTTATTCATTGTTATTATTACGTTTCTACCAATTTTATATTTCGTTTACGACAAAAAATTTTGAGATTGTAATTAATTTCATTCCATCCGTAATTATTAGAATAATAAAAACATTATTTAAATGTCATTGTATGGTAAGTATATAAACGACAATGGTTTTCATTGAAATATTACGCAGCATGTTAATTGTTTTAATAATATCAATAATTAATCGTAGTAGTAATTCCGGGGAAAAAAGTAAAAAAAAAAATCCTCAAATTCCACTGACGAACGCAGTAAAATGCCATTGTTCTAAAAGTAGCATTGTTTGAATAAGCTTTAGTTAATGAACAATAGAAAAAAAAAAAAAACCCTCGTAATATATCGAACATTAAATACGTATATTTGTATCGCTGTAATGTATTATAGTTTGCCCTGTATTTTTTTTTTTTTTCATTTTCCAAATAGGTTGTTAGATTATTATTATTTTTTTTTACTTAAAAAATTGTAAAAATACAATTGTTATTTTTATAATGAAGCTTTTCAATGATTGTAAACATTGCTTATATTTGTTTGTTTAAATTATTAACTATGTTTGTTCTATTTTGCTTTGTACGAACTATGCCTGAAGAAGCAGAAAAAGCAACTTTCAGCGAAATATAGCAATGTTTGGTGAAGGTGATGAATTTGTGTTTTCTGTATTATAATATTTTTATTGTTAATTCTATTTTTGTATTCTAGGACTTGATGATGTACTTCTTCCGTACGTCCATTTCTTTCTGAACAATGCAGTTGATGGACCCAATTTATTGAAAATAGCCGTTGATGATTTACCTAATTTAAATGTAACTAAACTTGGCCATCAAGAACTTATTTTAGAAGCAGTAGAACTTCTCAGAAATTTCGTAAGTAAAATTAAGCAAAGAAAATAATTCTGAAAGTTATTAATGTTTGAATTCCTTAAAATAGAAGCACTTTAATTTTAACTGTCCACATCTTCATGGGATTTTGTTTTTCTTTCCCTTGATAATTGTAATTAATTCATTCTTTTTAAATAAATTCAATTTTGATAAATTTCTTTACAAGAATCTTTTCTTATAAATAAAAAAGATTTTCTTCTTTATAAAAGTTAGTGAAGAAAAAATATAATTATAGTTACAATAAAACCGCCAACCATGAAAACACTGTGTATAATTAAAAATAGATCACTTTGTACATAGTAATTTATAGTGTGATCTATTTTTAATTGTACATGGTTGGCGGTTTTATTATACTGTTAACTGCACGTTAAATATTTTTTTAAATATACTTACTAGGCCATCCCCTTGTCTCCCCCTGGTAAGTATGAGATAATCCAAGAAGAATCGATTCCAAGCGATTATGGCAAAAAGTGATATTTTATTCCTTTTTGAATGAACTCATTATTTGATAGCGCGCGAACAAATAAAATGAAAGTAGGATTGGATATTGGGCGACGAGCAGTAGTCCAATGGTTAGTGTTCCTGACTCTTCAAATCCCATGCAAGGCAGAAAAAAAAAAGAAAATTTTATAATCTGACTTTCTCAGCAAAGGAAATTTATAATTAATAATTGAGCCAGACAGACAGGGAAATAAAAGATTTTAGTAATACAGATTTTGAAAAAAAAAGTTCTGAAAAATTGAGCAAACGAAAATTAAAATTTTCAAAATTTCAGATATCTTTTATTTTTAAATTTGAAATACGTATTTGGATAAAGTGTCTTTTTTTATTTCTTTCAGCATTTTGGTTTAGAGACTGAAAATGCACAGAGTTTAGCTTTGTGTTTATCCTGTAAAAGCAGGAGCCTCTTCAATGAGTTACGATCAGTTCCTTCTGAAGTCAATGCCGATGGAAAACAAGAACAAGTGTCCACCCCCACTCTTTCAGCAGTTGCTGATATTTTGTTATCTGTTAAAGCTCTTGTATCCTGGTTAGACAGGTAAAAATTAAACTTAATATCAATTACATTTGCTATCTTTTATTTGCAGATGATATCTGTTAGACTTTCTTTTTAATTAATTTTTGTGAACTTAGGCAGATGTTTCACTTTGATGTATGTTATCGTGTTTATATGTTTGTTTTCAAAAATTACACCTCAGTTCTGTCTGCATCTAATTCTGATATCAAAATTCAGTTTTTAGTAAATAGCAATATATTTGTGAAATATCTGAGTTTAAAGAATACATATAAAGATTCAGTAGGATCTTATACATAATGTAGCATATTGTTAGCCATCATACTGATATATTCTATTATTATACATAAAGCGTAAATGGCTGTTACTTAATTTATGGATTTTGGATTGATAAAATTATGTGTATTTCTGTTCATTCATAAATATGTGTTGCTGAATAGTTTAGCTTTTGTTTACTTAGGTACAAGATAGACTGCCTCCTACTGAAGTACCCGTCAAGCATTTTACAGATGGATAGTCTACAGTAATTGTCTCGTGATTAGATGGTAACGACAAAGTAGCCAAGAACCTTGGGCACTGTATAGATATGTGTAGACTTACAAAGCCGTGCTGGCATGGTTGTGCGGTCTAAGGCGGCGGTGTGCCGGTACTTGGGTTCAAATCCCGGTCGAGAGTATGGATGTTTCAAATTTCCTTTCCTGTGTTTGTTAGCCTCTTCTTCGTTTTCTCTTCGGTCTGATGTCATTCCTTAATGGCATCCTAAGGAAGGCAAACGGAAAACCACCTCAGTATCTTTCCCTCGAAATTTTAGGGGTTCGCCATCTTGGGAACACTAGCGCTCCCTGGAACACGGATGCTTCGCTAACGAAGCTCGCACTTCGGTGCGTTCCGTACCAAAAAAAAAAAAAAAAAAGACTTATAAAAAGTAAACACTTGTACACTAGGTTTTTTAGAAATATGAGTGGTACAGATGTTGTTGTAGAACTGATAAGAAGATGAAAATCGAAGCCATTGATTAGTGCTGCTGCTCTCTATTGGCATTTAATTATATACACAAAACTTGAACTAACATGAGATATTTTAATTTTTGTCTTCAAAGATAATGAAGTATATTTAAATAACATATTTCTGATGAGGCTTTCATTTCAAATTTTCATCTTAGTTTATTTGTTCCAATACAGTATACAAATCTTCAAAAAGTTCTTGCTAAAGGGACAAGGTAGATTACTATCCTGGAAAATTATCTTGAAATCTAAGTTTTGACTCTATTTGATGAACTTATATTTGTTACCATAGACCAAGATTGTTGACATATCCAATATTCTATTTTTTCAATGTATTATCTTAACATAATGATCTTTGACCACCTACCGTAATCTTCAAAAAAATTGATGATAGAACATATTCACAGATATGATGCCTTGGGCATTAATATTGGATTACAACATTAACTAAACATATTGTTGTTTTCTGTTGTTGAATTGATAGCAAATGATAACTTTCATTAGCTTGAAAATTTATGAAAGTTCCAATTATTTAATATACATTACATTAGATAAGCTATCGCTGGTCCTTTTGTCACAGATAACTTATAACTTGTACATTGGCCTATATTTCTTCATTTCGAAATAAGTACTTTTCAAACAACTGATGACTTCCTTACCATTAATTACCCTAAGTATTTTATTTTGAGAATCAAATTAATTAACTTGTTTGTTTTTCATTATAGGAGTCCATTTGAAGGACAACAGCCATACCTTGACATTCGAAACCAGTTATTACACATAAGTATTGAACTTGCCACAAATGCCCAAAGAGATAAATTTGCAGAAAGACCAGTTCACGTTATTAAAACCTGTGTAAGTTTCATGGCTATTAATTTTCTTGTCATTTTCTTTTGAATACAATGTTATAAGATGAAAAACACAAGTACACTACAACCTCGTTGATCCAGATCTCCGGATAATCCGGATCAGATTTGTAGACATTTTTTTATTTTTTTTATTTAATGTTCACATAGATAATAATTTTAACTATGATAACAAGAACATAACTGTAAATATGCCAAACATTCGCTTTTTATTTTGATTAAATGTACAGTTCCTGCATAGATTGTACAATAAATTATGGTAATAAAAAGCTCTTTGTCGAGTTTAAGAAAGCTTTACTAGTGACATAGTTTTTTTATCGTAATAAACTTATTTAAGGATGAATAAGTCGCTTATTTAAGGATTTGTTTTGCTTACTAACCATATTATCCGGATTTTCGATTTTCCGGATTGCTTTTGGTCCCAGTTAGTTTCGGATAAACGAGTTTGTAGTGTATTTGAACTACTTTGATATCAATGAAATGTAAATTAAGCATTTGGGTGTATTCTGAATAGAAGGTATAAGATGCCTCATCCCCTACATAAACACACACACACACAAACACACACACATATCCATTAAGTAATACCAGAAGAATTTTTGAATCTGAAAACTAGATCATCCTAATAAAATATATTATACTTTATATATTTGCTTAATAGTGAATGAAAGTTAAACACACAACAGCATGTACTGTATTTTATGCAGTTACTGAATGATGATGATCTACATTTCTAATTTCAGTAAATTATTACGGTTTTCATTAAAAAAGATTTAAAAAATAGATAACAATACTGAAGCCAATAGAACCTAATTATTTTAATTAATTTACATTTTGTATTTTTGTACTTAAGCTACTTTTGTTTTTCTCTCTTAGTGTGCACAGATTTTTGAAATATGTGATCACATAGTGAAAGAGTTTCAAGATCCATTCATAATCCAGCCAGCCTATTTAGACTTCGCCACAATTAAAAAGAGGCAAGATGAAGAGTTGGTAAATATGTTTTACTTGATTCAGTAACTGATAATTCAGATTTCGTGCTCAAAACAGCACCTTATAAAAGACCGATAAGCTTTAATGTTAACTCTTCCCTTCTGTAAGATTGGACAGAGATAACTTTTTTTGCAATTTGGTAATATGGTAAATCTTGAATGTCACTGCAAAATTTGCAACTTTTAGTATCTAATCCCCTTTTTTAGCTTTTCTTGTGAGAAGTTGAAAAAACAATTAAAATATTTTAGAGGAATGAATTTTTTTAAAACTAAAGATTTAATTAATAAAAGACTTTATTGTGCCTAATAATTCAACAAATGATAACCAAGGGAGACATAAAAGAAACTAAAAACATTTCGCACTCCAAGCTGTCATCTTTTTAGTTTCTTTAGTGTTTTTCTTAGTTATTATTTGTAAAAAATTAATTCCTCCTTGTTTGCAATGAATTAAAGAGTCTTCAATTAATTTAAAGGTTAAATCTTCTGTTAATTATTTTATTATATTTAGTATTTAACATTAATACAGTAGAGTCGCGCTATTCCAAAAATCTGCCTATTCCGAACAGAGTTCAGATTTATTAGAAAAAGCCAGCTGATTCGACACTTATTCACAGTTAAAACATTTAAAAGCTTAAAAGATAGAGTTCAGATTTTTTTAACTTAAAAAAAGGAGAAATTAAAAAGATGTTCGTGAAAAAACATTATACATTTATTGTTATACAAAGAAGTTAAATAGAGACATACATAGAGCCTAAGACATACACTTAATTTACGCATTAACAAGTCAGTTCGTTGATATTATTCATGAAATTCGCCTATTCCGAATTCCCGCTAAATCGAACAGTGTTCGGTCCCAATTAGTTCGGAATAGTGGGACTCTACTGTATTTTCATAATTCAAAAAATATGTTGTCTTCACATTTCAAGAATGAGCTATGAATATAACATTATTTATAGTTTTTAGCAACTATGTATATAGAGTTTTAACACCATACTTCCTTTTTAGGTCAATCCTCTTCATGTTAAGTTTTAAGATTTAAGTCAATATGCACCATCTTTTATTAAATTATTTATTAAAATAATATATGTAGCGAATTTTCGGAAATATTCCCTATTCTTTTTTAAGCTTTTATCAATAAAGACTAAATTAACAAATGAGAAAAACATGTATATGACGATTACCTACAATGTAGAATCAAATCAAAATAGTATAAAACTTAATTTACAAATCCAATGATCAAGCACAAAATTA
>JAFIDM010000001.1:131960869-131990860 GCA_023159025.1 Thereuonema tuberculata
TTAACGTGTATTTTTGGTTTTAAATTTTGGAGGTACCATATTGCTTTTGACTTATAGTCATTATTTTATTTTGGAGGTTAAATAAACATTAGCAAATCCCTTGTCCAAATATGTTAGCAGACATTGCTTAATAAGAAGGAAGCACATATTCACTACATTACATAATTTTAGAAGTACTGTATAATAGATCAAACAAGCAGTATAATTTATTATGTCAAATTGAAAAACCTAAATACTTTTAAAAATTATATTTGCATTTAATTGTTTTTGTCAAGTCCTTGATTCATTAATGTTTCCTTGTCAATATATTGATTCATTAATGTTTCCTGATATTATAAAATATAACTTTACATTAATATTGTTTATCAATATTACAAAATTATAATGAGAAATATATTTATCCTTTTATTTTCAGAGTCCTGCTCATTTATGTGGTAAGATAGAAGATGGAGATGAAGTTATCCAAGTAAATTATCAGACAGTGGTACGTAAGTCAGTTCTTCAGTTTCTATTTTATATTTATGCAGTTTATGTTTCTACAAAGTATATTAGTATAGGTGTAATGATAAGCTATTGAAATGACATTTCATCAATTAGATTGTTTTTAAAAAAAATTAGAATAGAAATTAAAAAAAAAAATAAATAAAGTTTTTTAATAAAAAGAAAGCATAAATAAATTATTATATTAATATTTTGTTTTAGGTTGGCTGGCAATTAAAAAAGCTTGTCTCAATTATGCGAGATCATGCTACAGAAGTAGTCTTAACTCTGAAAAAGAGGCCTCGCCATACGGCATTGTTTGGGCAGGTTTGTTTCTTCCTTTCCTTTTTATTTATTTGTTTATAATATTAATGTTATCTAGCAGAATAGTAGGACCATGAAAGTAAAAACTGTTCATTGATACTTAATAATAAAGGAGGTTTAACGTGCATTAATGTAATATGAAAAGGGAAGAAAATCTATAAAAATGCACAAATTCGTTAGAATTGTTTGCTTCTTACGCATTGAGTCATCATAGCAATCTGGGACAGCTGTTTCGTCCTTATTAGGACTCATCAGCCAGATTTAGCTCCGAATGTGTGAGTACCTATGATCCCGTCTCCGCTCTCGGAAGTGGGACCCAGTTCAAAGCAAACAACAAAAGAAAAAAACGCTGTAACCAGTACAGAAAAATTACCTTGGCCAGCTTTGCGCTGAGCTCGAAAGGTATTTAATAAAGGCATAAGACCTAACGAAAAGTCGAAAACTTAATAATAAAGAAGGTTTAACGTGCATTAATGTAATATGAAGCGCAAAGCTGGCCGAGGTAATTTTCCTGTACTGATTACAGCGTTTTTTCTTTTGTTGTTTGCTTTCAATGGGTCCCACTTCCGAGAGCGGGAGACGGGATCATAGGTACTCACGCATTCAGAGTTCAATCATCGAAGCTAAATCTGAGTCCTAATAAGGACGAAACAGCTGTCCCAGATTGCTATTGATGATAGCTCAATGCATGAAAAGCAAACAATTCTAACGAATTTGTGCATTTTTATAGATTTTCTTCCCTGTTCATTGATACTCATGCAAGGAATAATCAAGTTAGTGATGAATGATTGCTTTTGCATTCAGAAAGTTTTTCAAAGCAGTCTTTTTACTTTAAAATAGAATAGTCCTTGCAATATCTACTCCAAATACATTGTCCTCTTTTAATTACTTACATTTCAAGAAAAGTTTGCTAGTTCCCAATATAGTTTTGTATTCCTTTGCACAGATGCATTAAAAGAAATCATATATTTGGATGAAGATACTGACTTTTTTAATAATAGTGAATAACGATACTTAAATTTAACATCCATTATGTGATTTTTTAGAATTATATTACCAGTTTTTTTAGATTATATTAAAATTAAGTAAAAGAAATTTTAACGGATTCAAAATCCCATTATAACATCAGGATGCATCTGTTAGTGATGAGTGTTTTTGTTTAACAGTAACCTTGTTAAGTGAATCTGCTGCTCAAATTAAAAATTCCGTCAGATTGAAAATGAAGGAGTTGCTTTTAGTACCTAATAGAAAGTTCAGAAATTAGAATTTTGATGGTTTCAAGGAAGTTAAACATTAAAGCACTACTTGTTGATTTATGCTAATGTTTTTTATCAAAGCAAAAGTTATTTTTTATTCTAGTAACTTAAATTATTTTCTTAAAAAGAATTTGATTTTCAATCTCTATGCGTAGGCTTGATGCTCAAATAATTAATATGTTTTCCCAAATAAAATTTGAAAAAGATTTTGATTTGAGTGTTTTCCAGTATCTTCATTTTTCAGTTACTTTGTACATGAACATTGTTCATTAAGAAAAATTTAGGTC
The DNA here is from genome assembly GCA_023159025.1 of Thereuonema tuberculata. Taxonomy (NCBI): domain Eukaryota; kingdom Metazoa; phylum Arthropoda; class Chilopoda; order Scutigeromorpha; family Scutigeridae; genus Thereuonema; species Thereuonema tuberculata. Next base: position 131,963,217 of record JAFIDM010000001.1, read on the forward strand.
ATTCCATATTGCAAAAGAAGCTAGAGTATCTAAATATCTTCCAACCTCCATACAAATGATGTTGTTTTCATCTTGATGATTTCACTCAGCTCTGCTAAATGTACAAATAGCTTCACAACACCAAAAACCTAAAATTACTTTTTGTTTTTTTGTTTTTTTACAGGCAGTATTTAATCGCGTATAATCTAATCTGTTATTCACTCCCAAGAATAATATCAGCAATTAAAGAGCATAGGTCTAAAATTATAGCTCTTAGTGCTGCCAAAGTTGGCATTCAGTCATAATTAAAATTATCCATTTTTAAATTTATGAATATATTTTTAAACTTTCTGAACATATGCCTCTTGTCTAAATTACGAGGGTCAATTCATAAGTCATGGCAACTTTTTTTTATCTCTTGAAAACATACTAAACCACTGGAAATTGGATATATACAAAGTGTGGAACATGTAGTACATAATGTTACAACCAGATGGGACATGTGTGGCCTGGTCTGGCATTGCGCACGCTCCGAATGTCAGTCTTTTGGTGACAGCGGCATAATGGATGTAACCAAAGTTGAACAGTGCTCGTATTATGAAGATAGCCATTCTCCGGGGCTACAACGCACATGAGTGTCATGCCAAGCTTCGTGAAGCATTGGGCAATCATGCGCTACCCTATCGTACTGTAGCAAGGTGGTAGATACCTTCAAACGGAGAAGAGCTTCAACTGTCGATCTTCCTCTCAGTGGACGTTCTGTGTCAGCTCACAAAGATGTATCACTGACTGTGATCGAACAGTGCCTCATGGAATACAGCACTGGACTGTGATGGAATTAGCTCGGAATTCAGGTATTCTTGTGTCATTGGTATGCTGCATTCTACGGTAGGACTTATAGTGCGGAAGATTGCTACCAAATGGGTGCCACATCACCTAACTGAAGTAGAGCAGTGCACTCGCTATGAGACAAGTTGTATCAATCTACAGAGATTTCATCACGAAGGAAAGGACATGCTGCATCATATCATTGCAATCAATGATAGATGGGTACAAGCCTATGAACTGGAACTGAAGTGACAGTTCAATGAATAGCATCATCCTGGTTCACCAAGGTGACATAAGGTTCTCCAGAATCCGTCCCCCATGAAGCTGATGATCATTTTGGTATACATCAAGGTGTTCTGGTGTGTCATCCAGTTCAGGAGGGACACACTATAACTGCCCAGTGTTACACCTCATCTTTGTGGTACCACCTTCGTCACGCAGTATGGAAGAAGCGTCCCGAACTCTTGGGCAACGCAATAATCTTACATGACAGTGCTAGACCTCAGAAATTGTTAAATGTTGTTTGCAGCAGAAATAAAAATTTGTCTGGCGAAGTCACTCTTGTATTTTTGCACAGTGGCACAATACAATATTTATAATATCTTTTAACCTCTGAAAGTTTCACAGACACCATTTGAATAAAGTAATGCCCAAGTGCGTAAGATATGTTGAACGTCCTATTCACTTTCAGTGTTAAGGAACTCTGATGTCATAACCATGTGACCATGCTTTTCGGAGGCTTGGACAAATACGAAAATTTCAGTGCAAATTTTCCCTATTTAGAAACGACATATTAAAATAAAATTTTAACCCCATTATTATTGTGTTAATTTCTCTCAGGAAATAATTTTAGCTCAATATGGTAATTGTTCCCCGTTGTTTCCTTTCTTTTCTGTCCTTTTCTATGTTAATGTTTAATGAAACCTGCATCAACATTAACAATAGTACTTTTAATTCCAAACACATCTTTTTGCAGATTATTAAAAGTAATGGATACTTTTCCATTTTATTTCTAGGATATTTGTTTAATGTCTTTTGCCGTGAAGAATATTTTTTTTACACAATTTGAACAAAACCTAACATAACAGAAGCCATAGATTCCCTCATTCTCTTGCAAAAAACACTGGCTCTTAATACTAACAACAAAAATGAAATTCCACATTGCAGAAGTATTCGTGGTCAAAACCATTTTTTTTTCCAAAATTGAACAAAATCTGATTTACCCTTGCCTCTCCCTTCCTCCGAAACACACACACTAGTTTGTAAAATTGAAAAGTAATTGGGGGGGGGGGGCAATCTTTCTTGAAAGGAACGCATAACTCCAAAACCACTTGAGGTGGAAACACGAAATTTGACATGAGTGTTCTTTGTCATAATTGAAAAGATGCTATTTGATCGAATTTTCGATATCGAGCCCTAAGGCTTAGGACGCACTTGCAGCTGACCACAGGAATTTGAGGGGAATCTCTCCTTTTACTGCTTGCCGCCGACAGTGTACTAAACGGCTTCTATTGTGTGGTTATGCCCTGGGCTTTTTGTCAACACACAGAAAATGGATTCTCTTTTATTTTGGGAGTGAAGTGAAGACCCCTCCGGGTCCCTTAATTGACTTCTCCCTCTTTGACCCTCAAATTCCTGTGGTCAGCTGCAAGTGCGTCCTAAGCCTAAGGCAGGTAAATGGAGGGGGTGAGAGAATGGGTAAACATTGTTGAATGAAACTTCTAAAGGGGTTTTCAGGTTGCACAACAAGAATATAATATTAATTTGTACTGATCACGTGATTTTTTACCAACTGGGGAAAGCTTGATGTGAGAGGGTTGCAGAGACAAGGAGATAGGGGTAGGAAGTTGTGGAAAAGTTTTGAAGTGATCTCACAATTTCAATTTCTTTTTCATCCACATCAGGATATCTTTTTTTTTTTATAACCAGCATGAAGAATGGGGTAAAATAAAATAAATGAATAAAATTGGCCTCTTTTTTTTTTTTGTATCTATTAGTCTTCTTGTAAAAAAGACATTTACTCAAATTATATTAAAAATTGAAAGGCCCGGAATAATTTGAATGTAGTCCCCTTATGGTCTGACTTTAGATCAGAAGGTTGCAGGTCCGATTCTTGTCACGGATGCCTCATTGTAAAAAATTGTTTCTATTTAATTTCACAGGAAATTAAGATTATTTTCCAAACACAGAAGACGTGCGTTAAACATAGACAGATCTGGAAAATTATGTAAGAGATTCCTTATCGCTTCATTTTATTACAGTTACCAATTACTTGATAACACTAAATTCATAGAAAGACTTCATGGAAGTTTTTTCAAGAAATAATTAAAAAAAAAATATTTTTTAATAAATCTTTAAAAAAAATATTTTTATCCAAGGCAGTTTTTACATCAGTTTTCTTAAATTTAGGTTCTTACAAATTTCAGTTTGGAAAAGAAAAGAATCTATTTCTAGAATGTTATCCTGCAAAAGCAGAGAAAGCATTAATTGAGCTTTTTAAGTTTTGGAATAAGAAAAAACAGAAAGAAAAAAAAAATAAGTGATTGTGGCAGAGTTTGATAATACTTAAGTGATATCTTTCTTTACATAAGCAGGGTTTTTTTTTTTTCTTCCTCTTCTTATATGTAGTAATGAACTGCTGAATTATGAAAGGATCTAAGAAGATATTGTAATTAAACAAGCAAAGCGAGTCTCTCCTTTCTCAACTAGATCACATTTTGTGAACCGTTTTATTCAAAATCTAGCTAGAAATATGAAATTTTGCATGTCTACAAAGGAATTCATGTAGAAGTGCATAATCATGTTTTCAACACTTAAAACAGTAAATTTTATAAGAATTATTTGTTTTAAAAACTTGGAAAAAGCCATAACAAAAGCACTATTAGTTCTGAAACTGAAATAAGACCTTGTAATTTCTAATCCTACAGCGTTGTAGCATTAGTCTTTTTAAAATGTCTTGTCATACACTCACTGGATGAACTGGCCAAAACAGACACTTGAGGGGGTAATCATTCTTAAAATCATATACTTTTAACCAGGGTGGCCATATTTCTAAACCTGTAATTGTGGGACTATAACAACCAGAAAAAAAAAACAAAAAAAAAACACTTCTCCATTATTCAATCAAAAAAAAAAAAAAAAAACTATATTGTGGGACAATTCATTCCAAAATCGGGACGTAGGACATGCGCTTCGAAATTGGGACAATCCCAGCCATGTCGGGATGGTTGGTCACTCTGTTTTTAACAGGTTTGAAAAACTCAAAACACCCATGTTTCTTTGCCGACGAGAAACATTTATATATTAAAACTGTTAAGTTTTGTGGATTTGAAATTTAATTTGCATTTAATTCAAATTGTTAATTTGTATTGTGAGTATAAATGCTATCAAAAAAACATCAAAGTTTAAATTAATTACCTAAGTACTTAGTATTCAATAAAGTGTGCTAGTCTACTCAAAGCCCGGCTTTTTGCTAGTTTAACGAAATACGAATAATATGTTTATAGAGAATTAATTTAATCTTTTAATTAAGCAAAATAATTTATAAAAAGAAACAAATTCTAGTCTTTGCAGTCTAATCTATTTTTATAATTATTAGTATTCTAAGGTTACCTCTTAAGATTATTAAAGTTCATGAGCATCTGTAAGTCTTCTCTAGCAGGATGTGACAGGAAGCACAGAAGGAAGATTGACTGTTGGGAAGAGATCATTGTATTTATTGTAGTTTTTGTAGCCGATAGCGGTGGTGATTCTTAGCATTCATCAGTACTTGCGTGTATCTGTTAGTTGTCGATCTTCATTTATATTTTTCTCATATTTGGTAGTGCAAAAGGAAACTCATAAGTAATCAAGATAGCCCAGCTGATCAAAATGTATGTATGAGCTTTTTCTTCATCTCTTCAAAGTTCAGACTCCAATTTGGATTTCAAATTCAAATTGAAGCTTGAAGTAAGCAATCCCTGAATCTTTGTTTATGAATTTTCACTCAAGATAGAATAAATATTCCATCTGAAAAGTTGATCTTCTAATCACCAAAGCTTCAGTTATAATTTAGAGGTGCATTAATGTTTCGAGTCACGGCCGTTAGACATTCCTCTTGTTATACACAGAAGCTCGGTTATAACGCGATCTTTCGGATCCAAGATCTCGAAGATCGCAATATAACCGAACTTTTATTACTTCGCGACGTCAAATGTCGTATATCGCACCCTATTATCGCCCACACGATTCCAAATCAATTTAAAATGGTCATTTCGCGTTTACCTAAATCATTCAGAGCTATGTGAGAGAATTTTATATTTATAAATACATAAATCCTTACCTTTTCAACGCTTTGATGGGTTATGGCGCCGCCATCTTGGCATCTTGTTCAAAAGACGAGTCACGTGGTTCGAAACTAGGTATTCATATGCCTATTAGATTACATGGGCCTCTTTACTGGTTGTCATTGGCAGAAAAATAGATCTCGATATTCATTTTGGTTAAACGAAAAAGTCCGCGATTCTGGTATTTTTTAAAAAAATATATTGTATTTGACACATTTTCGTGACAATAGGGTGGGTATAGAGTCTCAATTACTGTAAATAATAAAGAAACAAGCATATTAATTTACACCTTTGATTTGATTTTAGGAGAAAAACGGTAAATTTTGCAATTTTACAATTATACACCTTTTCCAAAATAGAAGGGGTCTGAGACCAAATCGCGTTATATCCGAATTCGCAATATAAACAACCGCGTTATAACCGAGCTTCAGTGTATTAACTTATATGAATTGAATCTTGAGTTGTATTGGCGTTTTTGGTTGTTATTTTCCTTGTACATTAGTTCTCAGTTTTAATATTTCTATTTATAAATGTTATTTGCAATTTTGCTGAGCAAAATTTTAATTCATCTTAAGGATAGAGTTAAGTGCAACAACTGATCTGAATATACTTTATGTTTATCCTTTGTTTGTTGATGTTTGTTCAGTTTTTTACATCTCTGCCAAGATAATATTAAACTTTCATTGAGTAATTCAACTGAATGATAGAAATGTAAGTTATTCATACTTCAAAAGTATTTTCAATTTTTTGAGCCAAATTTACAGCAGGAAAGAAATTGTGTGTTTGTGAGTTGAAACTAAACCTTAACTTTTAAGCCAGCAAATAGATCTGCTTGAATTTTGATGATGATGAATATACTTTAAGTTACTTAAGATGTTTATTAATAATACCATAAAAAAGAAATGTTGCAGGATTTTGAGAACAAATCCATTTTCAGCTACTGAGAGTCAAAATCCCAGAATGTTCTTTTTATGATAAAATGTATTTTAGTAAACTTCTTATATAATTTGAAGTGCATTTTTGATTAGTTATCAGTAAATAGGCTAACTATGTAAATTAGCTATCTGAATCTACATTTTGAACTGAATTAAAGTCAAAGGAATAATTTTGACTTAAAACTGATAATAAATGCAGCATTTTAAAGGTCCTCTAATTGTTTTTTTTTTAATCCTTCTACTTTTAAAAATAAACTTTCAAATTCACTAGATCTTTCATCTTCAGCTTTTAAACATTATAAGCCTGGTAGCCAAGTGGTAAAACCTTGACTGCGGGTTGGAGGAGCTGGGTTCAAAGTTGAGGTCGGGATTTTTACCAATCCCTCTGAAGAATGGGTTCTTTTCCAGAGATTAAAGACTAGTGGCTGTCTCGCTGATCAGCTAACATCAACTTACAGTTCAGTTCATGAAAGAAGAGCTTTTGATGACGTAATTGCCTTATAGATTGATGTTTCCAGGACGTAACAGTGTCATCTATTGCTAAAATTCGTAACTGAATATTATAAACATTATGAAAACATGCTGGTTTTTATATTTCCTACAGTTATGAATACATAATTCATATATAATTACCTTATAGTTTGATGTTTCCAGGACGTAACAGTGCTATCTATTGCTAAAATTCGTAACTGAATATTATAAACATTATGAAAACATGCTGGTTTTTGTATTTCCTACAGTTATGAATACATAACAATAATTAAAATTTAAATAATTAAAAACGTTCCACACTATTCCCCACGCTTGGCTATGCAAAGTTTGTCCTTTCTTGGTCACGCTTATGCAATCACAAAACTACGCCATCTTGGACTGACTGCTCGGAGGTCAAGTTGATGACGTCATGACTGGTGACGTTTGTTCCAGACAAAATCGATTGCTACGTAATGACCATATATGGCAAACCATTCTTTCTTGAAAAATACTATAGTTCCCTTGGTCAAGAAATGCCAGGAATCCCTAGGGCCATATAGATCTGTAGTACGTTATCTAAATCTTTGCACTTGCATAGATTTCAAAACTTTGCAGAAAAAAATAATAGAAACTGATTCCTAAATTTTAATTTTTTTTTTTCTAATTTCCTTACTTTATTTAAATTATAATTGATTGCTTTAAAGCAGAAAAACTTTAGATTGGTAAGGATTTTTGTGAATCATTGATCTATTTATAATGTAGGTGTTCTAATGAGGAATTTACTATTTCTCCTTAAAAAGATTTCATAATTAACCTACATAAAAATAAGAGAAATTGGCTGATTAACTTTAGTTGCGTAAGTTTGTTTCCTGACTTGGAATATCCTGTTAACATTTCCTGTTGGTATTGTTTCGCAAAGATTAAAAACACTTCCTACATTCATGCAACTCAGTGGATTTTAATATTGTTAATTAATATTTAAATATTAGGTGAGTTTTCTTTCTTTTTTCTTTTTTTTTTCCTTGACATTGTTAAGTTTAAATGAAAAAGTGACTCATAAAAAAAATATAATCCTAACTATGTTTTCTTAAAAAATGCTCATTAAAAAAAATACCAGTGAATGGAAGATTACACTTGTTTCATAAAATTTTAAATATTTCATTGTTATAAACAATTTTAAATAATTATATTAAGATAAGTAATTGTTTTAATCTCTATTTTTGGGGTTTTGCATAAATATTCTACAGTTAGTTATGATACTTGTCAATATATTTCCTATATTGTACATTATTTTAATATAGCTTTTATTTTTTGTTGTTTAAAAATTTACTTTTAAAATTTATTTAGTAATAAATATTGTATTTATTTGTGATTGAAATATTTTATTGATTTCAAATACAACAATCTGTTAAAATTTTATTGCAAATATAAAACTTAACATACGAAAGCAAATGAAATTAAAAAGGCTACACAGCCATTTAAATATTTTGGGATGGAAGTTCCCGAAACAGATGAAATTTTTAGTGATATTAAAAGGAGACCAGAAACATAAAGGAAAAGGACAGTTTTATGGGTTTTTCATGTTACCTTGAGCAGAATACGCACCATTTCCTCTAATTCCTTGTATATGCTGTCTTGTTCCTTTGTGTCCCAGGTGTATTCTTTTATCTTTTCTTATTCCCCTTAAAATGAAATATGTGTAAAGTTCTGAAAATACTGATCAACATCTACCTGTAGTTTCAAGTTTTTAATTATTTGTTTTCTTAAAATATTTAGATAGGAAAAAACTCATTAGTTTTGTCCCCCAAACTGTTAATTAATTTTACCGTAAGGGTTAGCTTCAAATTCTTCTACCTAAATGCCATCAATGAATTATATAATTAACCAACAAATGCAGAAGACATTTATTAATATTATTTACTGGTGGATTTGTTCTGATCTGATTACATGTTTCCTGCCACTTCCTATAGTTTCATGATAATAAATCAATTTATTGTTGCGTAATTCCGAACTTCACATTAAATTCCAGAATATATTGTTTATTCAGTGATTAATAATTTGAGTGAAGAAATGAATTTGTACAATTTGCAAAACTTATAAAGAAAAATGTTGTATTCTGTTTTTAATTTTTATTAATATCTTGAATTTAAACTTGGTTGTTTTTTTTTTTTTTTTTTTTTTTTTTTCTTGAAGGTACTACCTAGAACATTCTTCTTTCCAACAAAAAAGCAAAATCCTTACCCAAAGCATATTGAGTGGCAAAGGGACATTTCTCCATCCCCACAGTTTGGTAACTTGAGTCCAGCTACTGCTGTATCACAAAGTAGCCCCAAGTGAGTCCAATTTTAATTCCTTCAGTTTTATTGAAATAAAGTAATAAAGTATAAAGTAATATACACTGAATTGCTAGTTTATCAGATATAGAATATTTATATGAATGATAAATATACTTAAAAAACTGGCGACTTGGTCTATGTTTGTGTTGGGGAAAGCCCAGGATTGAATGTAAATTTAACCTAATCATTGCTAGACATAGGAAAAGAGGTCACACATTACCAAGAATAATGAAAGACATTATTTATTGAGATTTAGTCTTGTATGCATAATGCCCTTTGCATTGTCTTTTCTAGGATAAAAGCGTATATTTCTATTTTTTGACAAAAATACAAAATTCTTTTCATTATTAACTTTTTAAACTATTACATTGGTTAAATAATAATGGGTGAAACCAAATTATTTACAAATGACATCCTGGAACAGCTGTTTCACGCTCGTTGGCGATGTGTTACATTGGTTGTTAGATGATAAAGCTAGGAAGAAAAAAAAAGAATCTTAGAACATATAGATTAAATAGACTTAACTGAAGACATACTGTTATCATCTCTAAGAAAGGAACTTTGATATGTTCCAGGCAATGTTTATCAAATTATGTCTGAAATTTTCCTTTAATAGTTGACACAATTTGTGATGTCATTAATATATTGTAGTAGCAGTTAAATAAATGGGATTCTGCAAAATTCCTGATAGGTCACTGATTAATGACTGCTTTATACATGCTAGAAACCTTGCCATTTGCAGCTCGGCGAAATTGGTGTTGCCTTACATGTGCAAGTAAACAAGCAAGTCTTCTTTTGTTCTCGTTGATATCTTGATTAAAAAGGATGTGCAACAAAGAGGCAAGAGGTTGGTTTTGCTAGTTTTAGTAGCAAAGTTTTACTATTAATTCTTGACTCATTCTGCAGCAGTGATATATGAAAAAAAAAAAAACCTGGAAAAAGAGAAGGTTGTGGTAGATGAATCCATTGATGTCGGAAATCCAGATTCCATCTTGAAGTTAGCACTGTTGTAGTTTTCAATTAATTTTCTTTTTTGTCCTTAGTGTCGAATTGTTTCTAAAGTATACTGATGTCACGTTGTTTCTAAACATCCTTCAAATTAGAGCATTCCAAATTTAGAGCAAAGTGGCCAGTTTTCAAGGAATTGTGCATTTTTTGAGCAACTTGCAATTTTGGGGCAAGTTTTTGAGCATGTGTAAATTTAGCCGTGGCAAGATTACATTATACTGAATTGCAACTGATTCAAATTTTTAATTCAATTTGGTTTGTGAATTTATAAAAAGGAACATTATTTGATTGATACAATTGTCGAAGGGGAAGTAAACTTTAAGATTACGTTATATTTTAAAAAAAGATTTTAAGCTTATTTCTACAATGTCACTTTATGTCATTTATTATAATTTTTTTTTAAATTTTTATTTTTTGCATTTGAGTGACTATGTACATATAATAAATACTATTCCCAAAACATGTTGGGTTGTATATCTCTGTTTTAAAATTAGCTGACTGTCTTCGAAAGTATTAGTAAATGAAGACTAGTTTATGAAAATGTTGAATTCCCTTCCTCTTTCTCAGTTTTCATTTTGAATAATGGATTATTCTCTTATGGTTGATCAGTGCCTATCAGCAATTAATAATGACATTTAAGGTATTGACTTGGTATTTTTGAATGCATTTAGGTAAAATCAAAGGATCCCATTTAATCACCACTGGGAGACCATGAAAATGTCTGAAATTGAAGATATTATTGAAACCACGAATATTCTCTTTGGATTACTTTTTACTGTTTTGTAAAAATCAAATAAATTTTGTTATTATATTCATCCTTCGAACTAATATTAATAGTTGTGTCTATTCAGAACATATTTTATATTTGAAGTTTAAGCTTTTTGATAGGAGAGCCTAATATACTCTTCAATATATTTTAATATGTACAACTTAAAATAAATAAGGTAATGGAGAGTAGCTTTATCTTGCTTATGTATATATTTTTTTTTAAATATATTCAGAGACCTTCCTGATGATGATGATGATTCAGCCTTTCTGCCTGAAGGCTCAGAAACAAATAGTCCTACTATAGACAGGCTGTTTGTTCCTAGGCATAGGCAAGGTGTACAGCGCAGAGCCACTGTAACAGGTGTCTCTCCTACAGATTCAAGACCACCTGTCAATATTGCAGAGGTAATTTGAGATATAGCATTAAGCACAGCAACTTGTAAGGAAGTTTATTTTTGTTTATGATCTTCTTTAGTTTTTGTTCTTACTTTCATTTTAATCAGAATTGTTTTTAATTAAAGAATTATAAAACACACCAATCTATTGTTCTTCAAATTCAGATCTTTTTCTCTTTAAAAATATTTTCTATTCCCTGATCTCCCATTTTCAGTCTAACCATCTTCAGTAAAATAAAAACTATCAGTTACAATATGAGGTTTTTTTTTTTTTCTATTATTATTGACTAAGTTCCTTTTTTTTTTTTCAAAAAATTCCTTAGTTTGGCACATTAATATGAAAAATAATTTGAAGTTTCATTCATTTTTAGAGATTTTTGAGACATGGAAAGGTGCACATGTATCTTTAGTAGATAGTGTTATCTAAAACTAGTGTTTGTATTGAAATTAAGCACAGTTTAGCTATGTCTCTTGTTATGTGAAAGTTAAAAATATCTTCACTTTAAAAGTTTTCTTGAGAAAAAAATACATTCCACAAATACCTTTTAAAAATAATGTGCTGTAGAGTTTGTCTTTTTAATATTGTCTTCCATATTAGCAGTGTTTTAACGGAAGTGTTGGTAAGTGATTTTTGTGTGTGTGATATAAGTGTAGTCCAAAAATTTAATTTTTTGATTTCCATTTAATGAGCCAGTTCCACTAAAATATTTTTCTCTTGGAGTAGGGATATTAATTACAGATAAATCGTATCAAGTGCAAATAATAATTCTATTTAAAGCTTTTCATTCAACATAGCACAGATACAAAAGCAATAAATCAAACCTGAAGAGATACCTTAAATTTTTATTTACTCATATTCATCTTTAATTTTTTCATTTTTTTTTTTTTTTTTTTTTGGAGGGAGGCAAATACTTTTTACTGAAAGCACTCATCATCATCTCTCCAAGCAAAGTTCATTTACTATGAAACAGATATAATTAAAACCCAAGAATTATACGGAAAATTCCATTACATCCAAATAGAGCCAGATCTGACGATCTGCTTTAATTACTGCCAAAGACTTCTGGATAGCCAAAAAGATAATAATTTGAAAAATTCATAAAAATGTTGAAAATTAATATTTATTGGGTCATTCAAGAAATTCGTGTCAAAATTAACCCCTGTTGTTTCATTAAAAAAAGGCACGAATTTCTCGAATGACCCAATAGAAAACCTTTTTTTCATTTTTTTAATTGTTGTAATAATACACTTAAAAAAATGTAAGATACACATATAAAAGATTTTATATATATACAGGGTGTTTCCGAAATACTTATGTTACAGAAGAGTATGATAGAATAGAGGGTTAAAAAATAAACAATTTTCATCACATTTTGTGTGGATACGTCAGTCGTTTTAGTCTTGTGACTGGCAGACAAATCATTCATGGAAGAGCCATTGCAATCTGCCTATTTGGAGTGTTGTACGTTAGAGAAGATGTTCAAAGTGAAGCCCCTCTTGTTCTACACAGTTGTGGCATTGCCAGAGCATTGACTGGTGTAGTACGGATGGTATTGCTAGCTTCGACAATTCATTGACACAATTTATCGACTTAGGTGTGGCGTACACGAGGCTCTTTACGGGGCCCCTACAGAAGAAGTCTATCGGATTAAGCTCTGGTGATTGTGCAGGCCATGGAACGGGACCTCGATTACCTCCTGCACATGACTGACAACCACAACACTAAAACGACTAACACCATATCGGTGCAAGACCAGACAGACATTATTTAATGAATACCCTCTATTTACCATATTCTTCTGTAACATAAGTTCAGAAATACCCTGTATATATATATAATTTATTCAAACCTAAATTACGTAATTTCTTCTTTCTTTTCCTTTTTTTTTGCCAATACATTATTTCTGCTCACTTTTTTTTTTAATATAATTAAGTGAAATTTCAATACTTATGACATTTCATAAGTTTATTTTCAACCTACAATTTTTATCATCTTATTGTTTATTTACAGTTATTGCTTATTTAAACCTTAAACATTTTAAAAATATTTTTCATGTTGTTTGTTATTATTATAAGTGCTACCTTAGAAAATAATAAAAATTTTATTACAATTAAATCTAATAAAAACCTAAAAAAATGCGCGCACACACAAAAAATAGAGGTTCTCGCACCCTGAGCCATCATGTCAGGAATCTGGGACAGCTGTTTCAGCCTTATTAGGCTTCTTCAGCCAGATTTACCCTTGATGATAGGCCTGAGAATGATATAGTTAAGAGCGCCATTCTCGCACCGGGGAGTGGCCTTCTATACAGATGGAAAAAATCACCATGACAAGCACTGCCTTAAATTTCCTTGTCCTAGCAACCACTAGGCAATAAGAAATTTAAGACTAATAAGCTTATGCTGAAGAAGCCCAATAAGGCTGAAACAGCTGTCCCAGATTCACGATATGATGGCTCAGGGTGTGATAACCGTCATTTCTTTTGTGTTTGCGTTTTTTGAGGTTTGCTACCTTAGAAAATTTTTGTTGCATTATACCAAATGCAACCAAAATTCCTTTAAATAACTTTAGAAAAGGAGATATACGTTAAATAACAGAAGATCAGATAATCATGACTTTATTGTAATACAAAAATAAAATATTTCATTCTTTGGTAATGCAATTCCAAAGAATGAAACATTTGATTTTCAGTATCTTCAAATTCATTGTTTTATTATGTTGTTTAAGTATTTTGTAGCTGCATATTTGAGTATTTTTTTTTTAAGCTTTATTATCTTTCAAAACATTAAACTTAAATAATGGTGTGAAATTTTCAGAGATGATTAGCATTTTAATTATTTAATGCTCTATTATTTGAGCATTTTAGTGATGCAGTTTTGAATATGTAAAATGACTTATAGCTTGTTAATAGTGAGATAATATTTGATTAAGTAAATTGATTTTTATTTAAGTAAAAAATTATCCCTAAAAATTTAGGAATAAAAACTGATCTCTTTAAGATTTGCTTTTTTGTTTGAATATTTGGAAGTGATTTTTGGCATTTTATTTTAACTTTCGATTAGAAACTTGATTTTGATAATAATTTAAATAAAGAAGTCTATAATGTCTTAAACTTTATATAGAAGAACTGAATAACTAATGATATAAATTAAGAGAAGATATTTCATTAATTAATACAGTGGAGCACCGTTTATACGTTTCTCGTTTATATGTTTTTTTGAATGGTCCCGGCAAAATCCAATGCATATTAACGTTATATAATTTCATTTATACGTTTTTCTGAAATCGCAAATTTTATTTATACGTTTTTTTCAATAACTCAAGAAGAGAGAAAATGTGCATTTCAACCTCAGATTCCCATCTGTCGATTGTCCAGTCTTAGAAAAGGCACGCAGACTTAGGAAAATGCACTGAAAAACCTCTGCCAAGTTTTCAACAAGCTTTGGCGGGTTTTAACACCATGCAAGAATACCTCATTAGCAGTGATTTAAATGATAAAGTTAAGATGGCACTTTTATCTGTGCACAATGAACTTTTTTCTGTGCATTCCAAAAAAGCCCTACAATCTAAAATAACAAAATATTTTTGGAAATGCTGAATGAATTTGAATAGTAGCATTAAATCTGGAATAAAAAGTTTTGTATTACATACCTCTTGTTTTTCATTTTCATGTAATATTTTAATTTACCTCGTAACTTTTGTGAATTTCGTTTATACGTTTTTTTTTCTCAGTCCCTTGAAAAACGTATAAATGGTGCTCCACTGTATAATGAAATAATAATACAGTACGTGCAAACAAACAGTACTGAAATGGCCGTGTGGCTTCTGCACATTTGTGCCAAGCAACCAGGGCTTGATTTATTTGCTAATACACACAGTCAGGTTGTAGATGCAGGCTTAGTGTAGTGTTGCAGCAATGGTTCTCACAACAGAGGAAAAACTGTTTATTGTTGAATATTATTTCCATTCGTACAGACTTGGATGTGGAAATGGTCCAAGTTTGAAACACGTTTCAAATGAATATGATGTGAAGTTTCACAAGTCCTGCTAAGTAACACGGTTATGTTACAAGTGGTTGACAAGTTTCGTCGTACAGGAAGCGGTCTCATACAACAAAAGAGCTGCACAAATCAACCAATTACGGAGACAATGAGAATCATGGATGGCTCCTGAACCAGGTGTTACATTTTCCCAGAGAAGTCTATGGCGAGTATCTTTGAAAACGGATATCAGTCTGACAACCTTAGGTCGATTGTTCAAAGGACTGGGTGGATTTCCATATCAAATACAGATTGGACAGCATTTGAGGGATGTTGACATTTGTGCCAGAGTTGTGGTTGGCTATGATATACACAGATCCAATGTTCTTGTCTAATATATGGCTTACGGACAAATGCCACATTCATCTTGATGGCTCCAACAGTAGACAGACTACTCATTTCCTTGGTTTTTAATGACCAGAGATTATCAGATAGAAACCCCTCCATTCTGCACAAGCAACGATATGGTGTGCCATATCTGCAAATGGTATATTGGGCCTGTATTTTCTGGAGACAACGATGGACATCATCTGACAGTTCTTGCATGACAAAATCGTAATAGATTCCTCAAAAATGGTGTGATAATGAGGTCTCTATACTGATATAGACCTATTTATCACACCATTTTTGAGAGATCTACTGTGATTTTGTCGTGCAGGCAAAAACATTGCACTCCCTACTCATGATTTTAACAGGATGAAGCCACCTGCCACATAGCCAGAAACTCACTCACTTTGCTCCAGGAGCTCATTGGGGAAGGCATAATTTCCTGTGGAACAAATTTTGCTTACCCACTGTGTACACCTGACCTAGCACCACCCAATGCCTACATGTGTGATGTACTAAAGGAGTCTTGTTTTTAAGGAGAACCCACCAACAACAATTGTATAATTACGTAAAAATATGTAGAATTGTAGAATTATGTAGATAGTGGCATTCTTTCACCAACTGCAGCAACCTCTATTTACAAACATGTTTGAGAATCTATGAATGAATTATGAATGTTGTTTGAAACACAATGGGCATCATTTTGAACGTATTTTTTTTATACAGAACGTCATCAATGAACATGTTTATGCTTATTAAAGCGCAATCCCCACTTTCAGTACTGTTTGTTTTGGTGCATACTGTACTAGGATTACTAATTATTAATGAAGGGAAAATTATTTTTTGAAATTGATGGCTCTATAATGGCTATCTTTCCTTTTCTTTTTAATTCATGCTTCTTTGGATTATTCAGAGCAAGAAAGGTGAAGAGAAAGGTATAGACATATTTAACAAATAATAATCACTAAGTAAGTTTATAATGGAGTAGTTGGTTAAGTAAATATATGGATTCAGATATGGAATTGGGTTTATTTAATTCTAACTTTTAATTGATTTCATGATAACAAATTAATTATTATTTTTTAAATATAGCTAAAACATAACTGAGTAATCACATATTTACAACATTGCCACCTCTTTGTTGTAATTCACAAAATTTAAAATTATATATAGCTATTTTCCCAAACTAAATCATAAAACAAAAATACTAAATAAATAAATAAGGTTTAATAGTATAAGATTTTTTATTTGATAAAACCAACCAGTGTGATACATTATACAAATAAAGGTATTTAATGATAATGATTCAAATGTTAATGTACAAATATGATGAAGAATGATTCATATCATTCTTCATATCATTCGTATCATTTTTCTTGTCAAAAAGTTTTTGATAAATCATTAATTGTGAATCCAATATCACTTGAAAAAATTGGTGCATTAGTTGAATATTTGGTTTCATGGATTGAAAAGAGAATGGAGATACTTAAAGTATTTTTTATTTTTTTTTTTTTTTTTTATTTTTTTTGTACATAGTTATTTTTGAAAATTCTGTGATATTTACATGGTGGTAATATCATGTGATATAAAAGGAAAAAAATATCCTTGATTTATATAAGGATTATCATATATTATCATTTTACAAGCTCTAAAACAATTCACACAAAAGAAACATTAAGGAAGAGCATATTAGTAATCTTCAAAAATTAAGTTAACAATGTTGTTGTTATTTTCAAAATAATATCCTAGTCTTTTATGTTTTAGGGTTTCATTATAATTAATTTGACATAATCTTTAAACTTGCCTAGAATTGGACCTTTTTTTATTCAGGTTTTGGCTTTTTGCTTTTCCTTATTATTTTTTATACCTCTGTTCGTTAATTGTTGCCATTTGAAATAACTATTAAAATTTGATTAGGCTAAGTATTAATATTTCTTATGGTTTTTACATATTTTGGGAAGCCATTGCTTTGTTTAATTTAAATTTCACTATCCAAGAGCATGTCACTGTCAGAATGATTAGTAATCTTAGCCTAAAAATGATTACAGCCTCATAACTGTTATTCTGAGATTCTATGCTAATGACTTCACTTTTGTTTGGAAACATTATTGTTTTTTGCATCACTGGAGATTAGCTTTAGCACTGGATATTTATTTTTCAATATATTTCTGTCTACAATGGAATTGTAAGTTCTATTTTGCTACTGAGCCTTCTTTTCCATGGATGCACGACACAATCAAAATTACCATCTCTTTCTCCTATTCTTTAAATGCTTATACAACATTGACAACATATTCACAATATTTTATAAACCCTACATTTACAATTTATATTTATAATTCTTTTCAGTTACTGCAAGCTGCAAAAAAAGAGCAAGTGATGCGAAGTGTGTCGCATGATCCTTCAAAACTATTAAATCCATTTTCAATGAAAGAAGACCCAAGTTACAGCCCTCTAGCTTCGCCTTTTGATCTGCAAGATACTTCTACAGGAAAGTTTTTGAGAAATATACCACAGTTACCTGTGAGACCTGCTACTTGTATTGGTACTTGTATTGGTACCATGAATTCCTCTGAATGTGATATTTCTTTGTTGGAAGACCTTCCTACTAAGTCAATACATTTAAAGAAACTAGAACAAAATCTAACTGATGATAAGAATTGTACTCTTAATAATAATAGCCAGTCATCAGACAGTGAATGCAAAGATTTCTTAGAACTAAAGAAATCTATTTCCAGTAAAGCAGATTCAAACAATGCCAATGGAATAGGTAAGTTTTTTGCTTCATTATTGCTAATTAAATTCCCAATTCATGTCAAATTCCCACTAACTGTCTTTTCAAAATTTGTCTTTAATGGATTGCTTTCTATTTCTTGCTAAAATTAAAATTTGTTTGTACTATATGCTTTCATTTTAATATATTAAATACATTTTATAAATAAAAAAATACTATTATTCCTACAGAACTAAACACAGCATGATTGAACATTACATTTTTTTAATATGTTAATCACTAACTTATCATTGTTGGATCTCCTACATTAAAAAAATGCACTTTTATTACGGCCTTTGTTAAAACAAATGTAATTGATATTCAGTAGCATAAGTTTCTTCTTTTTTTATGCATTAGATTATTGTAGTTTTTAAAACTTCATTTTTAAAATTTACTGAACTCTAAAATCTAAAAGCATTTAGATTTACTTTACAAAAGTTTTATTCAGTTTATTTATTCGGTCCTTTTGAGAAGTATCTTTTGAAGAAAATGACTTAGTCTGCTTGAGGAATACATTGTTGTGGCTTAGTATTTCCTATTTCCCATTTTAACTTTTGTCTTGAAAGTTTTAAAGTAATATTTACAAGCCTTTCCACCATGTTTCTATACTTCTTTCTCTTTTTAGTAAAATTGACTAGGAAAAATCTGTCTGCAACACATAGACAAACATAAGATTTTCTTTGCACAAGAATGTATTACTTTAAATAAGTATTTTTTTTTAATTAAAAGTGTATAAAATAAATAAAATACCACCAAACTGTAATTTCCAGTTTTTTTATAGAAACAAGTATCCAGTTTTTTTATAGAAGCAGTAGTTTGAACATTTTGTTCTGCCTTCCTTTAGTTTGGGAAAATTAATAAATGGTACAGATTGAAGTTAGTGAGTGCACAGAAGGTTACTCTTTTCTTTTGAGAATTTCCATCAAGTAAATCTTGCATTGTATGAAGAAAAAAAAAGCATAATGACTCCTTTATTGAGCATCGAAATTACATAATAATTTATGTATATTAACTGTTTGTTAAAATGAAAACTATATTTCAAAATATTTCTACATTTGTGCTAGGAAATAAATTTTATATCTTTTATACTAGAAAAAATACAAACAAGTAATCTGTCGAAAAAGGAAATTCTTGATTTTGATACTGGAACTCCTCCCAACTCTAATTCAAAACCAGAAGAAACCAGTCCAGTGAACTCTGAAAACAAGTTACCAAACAACATTGTTGCTCTTTCCACCAATGAGAAGACAGCCAAAATAACTGAGAATACCTCTGCTGTAGTTACTATTCATAATGAAGAGAACAATGACAGTGGCGTTAATCAAAGGTAATTTCTTGTTTGTTTGTTTTTTTTCTTTCTCCAAAGAATAAGCAATAACTTTTAACTGATATTTAAAGGAAATTATTACAGAAAGTTTCCATTATTGTTCAGTTGAAACCAAAGAAAATAGGCCAATAAGTAAACAATATAATAAGTATATAATATAATAAACTTTATTTAATACTCCTTCTTCTATCAATTACTATAATCAGTTATCCATTTTTTTATCTTCTTCAGGTATCAGAATGGCTGGAGTAAGTTTCCAACCTACTACCAGAATTTGTTAATGTTTTTAAAAATTTTAACAAATTATCAGCATAACATTCAACACAAATTATATTCAAATTGTCATAATAAAGCATTCATATTATATGCTAAATTATATGTAATATCTAATGTGAATACTTTATATAATAATAATAATAATAATAATTTATTGCCTATAAAAAATATTTACAACAGTATATATTGATTACAGTTTTGACATCCCAGCTGTCTTAAGGGGGATCCCATTGAGAAGCCAAAAGGGTGTCGGCATCGAGGCAAATTACAGATGAAATTAAAGCAAAAAGCATTACAGGGGAAAAAAATAAAAGACGAAGAAACTCACATCTTCTAATAAATTCAATATTTCAGTTTTTTTTACCAAAAACTTTCTTCAGGAAGGACTATACAAATAGAAGAAGAGGAAAAAACTAATGTCCTCCTCCTTATCAGCGAACAAATTTAAATAAACAATCATGAACATGAACAAATAATAACCAAGAATGCTACTAATATTGTATTCTTGGTTATTATTTGTTCATATTCATGATTGTTTATTTAAATTTGTTCGCTGATAAGAAAGAGGACATTGGCTTTTTCCTCTTCTTATATTTGTATAGGTTTTCCTGAAGAAAGTTTTTGGTAAAAAAAACTGAAATATCGAATTTATTAGAAGATGTATGTGTGTTTGTTTTTCCTTTATTGAGAAGATATTTTATTTTAGTATTTCTAAGAAGAAGAAACTGAATTATTTTTCTTTTTTTACAAATATTTTACAGTGTACATTTTGAAAGGGGAAAAAATTCAGTTCATCATATTTTGGAGACATTATATGCCGAGAAAATTATATAATATAAAATTAGACTGATGGCACTTATCTAGATAGAGGAAGGAGAAAAGAAGAAAGGAGGGAGTGGGAAGAAAGAGGATAGACTACAATCAATTATTGGGTTCATGTAAAAAGAGGAATTATATATCTATGAGGATTGATTAGGATTGAGTTGAGTAGACAAGTGTTTAAGTTTTCTTTTAAATTGTGCCAGAGAACTATTTAATTATGACGTATTTGAATATAAAATGTATTGAATATTTTGCTGATAATTTGTTAAGAATTTTGAAAACATTAATGTATGTTGGAAACTTACTCCAGCCATTCCTGAAGATGATCAGAAAAGGGATGAATGATCGAAATATTGCAGTAATAAAAGAAGAAGGAGTATTAAATAAAGTTTATTATAGGTCAATAAGTAATTTACATAAAGCATAATTTAGGTGATTGCAAGTGCATTATGGCCAAAAGTAGTTATAATGTAACTTTTTATAGTAGAGTAGATTTTTTTTTAATTCTTAGTTTCATCATGTCCATCCATCCACTATGATGTAGCCTAACTGAAAATATTTCTAATTTAAAATTAAGCAAGAGAAAGAAAAGAAGATCACCATCATTTCGTATCGAAATTAAATCTATCATTAAGTTTTCATGGAATGATGCCGATGCTTCTTCATTCTACAGTATCTCATGTATTTAATTAAAATATTTGTTGGAATGTGCAGGTAAAATTAAAGACTTAAAACAAATATGAAATTACTGTAATGGTTAAGTGAGAAAATTCTCTCTTTTTTTTTTGCAAGATTCTTGTAATCAGCTTCCATAAAAGTCTTGCAGGTGAAATTATTTACAACCTATATTTTATGGGCTGTAGATTTCAATAGCCATTAAAGTAAAATAGACTTTAAAAAAAGATACATGATTTAGAGAAACTGATGGAATAATCCAGAGTAAAAATTTCATTACCTTTAAAGTTATTGTTATTATAGAATTTTTGAAAAAAAATTGAGTAAATATAATTAACAATATAATGTTATGCAGCAGTGAATGTTTTTTTTAATTTTATTGTTTGATTTCAGTTATCAAGTAATAATTGCTGGAGGTGTTCCTCAAAAATCCTTATCATTAAGTAGGGATTCTTCAAAATCTCCAGTCCAGGTAAGGAAACTATGAACCATATTGCAAGTTTTGTAAGTTTTTAAAAGCTACCAAAAAAAAAACTAACTTTGTCTTTGACAACTATCAAATCAAGATACATCTATATAAATAATGTTATTCATTAAGTTATATATCTTCATCTAAAACATTACTTTCCCAGTAGTGGTTTTAACCTTGTACTCCCTTCTTTTTGATTTTGTTGAAAACCTAAAGTATCCTATCACCATCATTCTTTTGGAGAAAAAGTTTTGGACAAAATGAAAATCACCATTTTTAAAGTTTCTATTACAAGCTTTCAATACAAACTTTAATTGTACCTAAGCAGGTATAAAACTTCTGGTATATATAGTTCCTAAATCTATATTCTTCGTTTAATATGAGATATATAATACTCCTAAAATGTATTCTTTAATAACAACAACGATATTTCATTTCTTTAACAGAAAACTTCTCGAGGTTGAATAACTGACGACAAGAAATCTCTTTCTTCTTCCTCAACTGAATTTGTTATGATACATCTTAAAAAATGCTTACAATACAACATGTAGAAACAACATATAAACCGCCTGTGTCAACTTTAATAGTGTTAAAATTGCGATTTCTGTATTGTAAACAGACAATTTATGTATTGTTTGTACGTGCTGAAGTAAATTAGAAATTGAATTGTCAGTAAACAAGTTAAATATTAGTTTGGGAAAAGGAGTGAGATTCTCTTTTCCTAAGAATTTTGTTTATGGTATGAATAAGTCTTTGAAATAAATAAGACGAAATATCGCCAAGAAGATAAGATGTTACAGTAATTTAATAAGAAGTTTTTAATATTTATAGTATGGCATTTTAAATATATAAGTTAAATATTCGCTTATATCTCAATAATAGTATAAGAATTGACGATTTCTCTATTGTAAAATGGACGATTTATGAAGCTATAGATGTCTTTGCCTACACACCTATAGCACTAAGATTCTTCTAAACAGGGATTTTACATAGCACACCTATTTTATTGAATTAACACAGCTGCAAAACGTTATTTATATTACAAGCAGAGAAAATACACGGTAAATATTTTCACATCCTTCCACTCCTTGAAATTTCTTCAAGTTGTCCATTTCTCCCTCTCCCAGTTTCAATCCAGTAATTCTTTTATCATCATTTCTGATCCGTTAAAAGTCCAAGGTTGTAGTGATTTTTCAAAATATTCTTCTAGTTTGATATAGAAACACAATATCATAAGTAAGTTTATTTAAGTAAGTATGGGATAAATTTACTGTTTTGTTTTTTTTTATTTGTTTTTTCATTAATTAATTTTCATACCAATTTTCTTATATTTGCTTAAAGAATGGTTTTAATTGGTTTTTTCTTGCCTGCTTACCTTTCTTTGCAGACAATGAAGAAATATTTCAATGACAGATATAAATAAAACATAGTTAATTGCAGTAGTTGGCTTTTTAATTTAATTTTGAATTAATTGAATAATAATTCATCTTATTCATTTGAACCTATTTATTAAGAAACTTATAAAGAAAATGTTCTTTGCAAATTGCATTTTCTTATTGCTAATTTTCCATTAACAAGTAAAAGTTTTTTTTTTAATTTACTTTCAGTCCCCTGTCCTTAGGAAAAAAGTCCGACCATGGGAATTTGGTAAAAAAAATTTTCCCAATGACTTTTGCTATTATTTGAACCATTTTTAGATGTCTTAGATCTAAAACATCAACTCTTTAATTTAATACCATATTATTTTCTTTCTTTCAGCAAGTCGTCGAGTCTCTTGCAAAGACTTGGGAATGGGCGATTGCCAAGGTTGGTTGTACAAACGCAAATTAGAGAAAGGAATTCTCGTTGGATCAAAATGGGTCAAATACTGGTGCATTTTGAAAAACTTGAACTTCTTTTGTTACAAAGATAAAGAGGTAAGTTGCTTTGTTTATAAAATTTAAGTTTGAAAGTAATTTCTTTTAATTCAGTTCTTCAGCATTAGAATGCTTATAGTTACTTTTGCCAAAGATATAGTTAAGTTTTTTCCTCAACTATTGAAAATGAATCAACCCAATTTATTTCTATGATTTGTTTTATTAAAAAGTTCTTTCTCTAATCTAATAGATTGGTAAAAGTAATTTCATTTAATAAAGAACAATATTTCTTTTTTCACAATAGGATTTAAAAGCAGAATGTTTACTCTATTTACCTGGTTTCAATGTTTCACCAGCCCCAGAAATAAAATCCAAAAAACAGTAAGTAGAATATAATTAACATATTTTTTCTTAAATATTATTACTTGTAGTCTGAAGAAGAGGTTTGTATAAGATACCTCGGAACATGTGCATGTGACGAATATGAATTTTGTAAATGTATTTACATTTACTTTAGTGTGTTTGGTCCCCTTTCTTAATTTTAATTTTAATTATAAAATTTGATTGTTAATTGAATTTACACGGAAATATTAATATTTCTCATTTTCTACCCAGTGTCTTTAGGGTTTATCATACAGGAACAACATTTTATTTTGCCAGTGATTCACAGCAAGATATGTCCAAGTAAGCTTTTTGTTTTTAATGCATATTTGTTATTTTAATAAATAAATTTTTATAAGTTAATTTAAAATATATTTAAAGTATGATTTGCACTCATTTCATTTCAGTTGTAGCAATAAGATATTGAGTTTTATTGGGAACTAAATGAGAAGTGAACTGAAAAGTGTTTCAGTCTGGATATTTTCAAATAATCCAACTTATTGTACTTATCGTCCAATTCTTTAATGAGCTTATAGGGATCAGATTGTTCTTTTACCAATAACCGGAAACGTAATTTTAGCATAGCTATAATTGCAGCATAAGCTTTTTCTGATTTGTCTTTCACCTTTCGCTTTTCTGCTTTTTCTTCAATGCTTTCAATCTCTGATTGAGACATATTTGCAGCTCGCCATAAGCCGTCTCTCATGAGGGTATTTTTCATCCCTATGCGCCATGTTGAGTAGTTTGTTCCGTTGAACATATTTGTTGCACAACTTGCACTACTGATTTCCGCCATTTTGCTAAAGGCAATCAATGTATAAGTTGTATGAGTCACCTGCACTTTTAATTCGTCCAGTTCTATACCTGTTTTCAATAGTTTCACTTCAGTCACTATATAAAATAACTTCCAAAATCAAGGTAATTAGCGCAGTGGAAGCGTGCTGGGCCCATAATCCGGTAAATGAGAAGTGAACTGAAAAGTGAACTAGAATAGGATTTTTTTTTTTATTTACAATTGATATTTACAATAGGTTGAATTAAGCAACCTGATAATAGGACGAATGAGTGAACAGGTAAGTGATTTAATTCTAAGTCTTTTAGATTAAATTACTCAACACTTAGTATCAACACTTGTAATCTTTATACAATGTTCGTACGGTACGATGAAACACTTCCGGTTGAAGTTTTCTGTCTCGCATGTACTCGGGGATTCAGCACTGTTGTAACACCTTTGTATTCCACTTGAGAATTCCGGTATTCACGTAATGTTCCTTTCACAACTGCTAATAAACTGCAATAAAACACTTTCAACGATAATATATTAATTCATACTGTATTCGCAAATGTCACTATATTAATACAGACTTATTTTTCAACTGATTTAAAGTATCACACTAAAACTCAATAGTAATTGCTCAATTAATATTTCATTGTAGCTCTAATATAATTATGCATTTAATTCTATAACATTCCTTCATTTATGGCTGTTGCATAATAATTAATTACTTTTCCATTTCGACGTTTGCAATTAACATTAATTCTCTATTTCACTTGTATGAACATTTAGCTTTAATATTCAACTTCGTTACGTTTCATTATTCTTTAATACTTAGCGATTAATGGCTTTTCAAACTAAGTAATAAACTGAAATATTACTTACTGTTTCTTGTGTGATATAGAGCTGCAGTTGCGACGTTCATGAAGTCCCGTTGAATTTGCCGCTCGTAGCTTTCGTTCCACCACTTGCAGAATTGATTCTTATGAATGCGCGGATTTCTCTAATCAATCTAATGAACTTTATTCCGTGCCTCCATAACTTCTTAATTCTTCTGTAGGTTTCCTTTGCTTCTTACGAATCACATCGCTTCGTATTCGAATCATCTCCTGTCCGCTAATCGACAGCTAATTCTCATTATTTCTACGCATTCGCTTTTCTTGACTTTGTCTGAGTCTCACTTTTGGCTTACGTCATCATGACGACATTGCTTCATTCCTACGGGGGAGGCATCGTAGCTTTTAACTTCACGCACACGTGCTAACTGGTGGATTGACCGAGGGAGAGAGAAAGAGACTGGAAACGAGGCGGGTCGGCACTTATATAGGCGATTTTCGTTACGTCATGTATTTAAATTTAATTTCCGTTTCTTCTATTATTAAATATAAAATTTAATTTGCATGAGAAGCTTTCTTATAAAAAACACTTATTAATTAGTCCAAGAATAATCACTTCAGGAACTGTTATTACAAGAAGCAAGATTAGCAAGCCATGTAATAGATGAAGTAATATTAGTAACAATAGAATCAAACACATGTAAATTCAGAATCAAACACACAATAAAATAGGCATTTTTTTATTACTTAGTGGACTGTTGTCGAAAATAAAATGAATACAAAACATCGTATTTAATAAAGAATTCAATATAAACTTTTTCAGTTCTAACGGCATTGTTTACTATTCCTGTTGTCATCATTTTTTTAATAGAAAATAGGAAACTCTATACAAGTTTGTGAAGTCGAAGTGAATAAAGGGCTGCAAAACATAGTGCGAGATCACAAAATGATTGAATGGAGAGTTTCCCATCCAATTAAGTTATTGTTCATTGGATTTACAGGAAAGAGAATTCCAAATAGGAAAACATTTATATAAGAACACAAAGGAAATAGAAGCAACATTGATTTAGGAAACGGGGAAAAGTCACAGAAGCAGCAATGGTGACTTTTCCCTTTTCCTAAAATAAAATGATCTTGAGGGATGATGTTTTCAGTCGTCAATTGGAGTTTAGAATTCTGTTAAGAAGCACTTAAATAGTGTTGTAAGTGTTCTGTTGCTTCAGCCCTTGATACTGACAGCAAAAGTTTATGAGAATTGAAGGCAAAGTATTTTGAAGGTATCATTCTGTAATGAGTATTTCTGATTTCAGGCATTGTAATTTAATTACATATTCCTTGATTCCTTTTGTTATAAATTGTGGGAATTATTTTAGTATTTCTACAATACAGTCTATTACAGAAGTAAG
Organism: Thereuonema tuberculata; assembly: GCA_023159025.1. NCBI lineage: Eukaryota > Metazoa > Arthropoda > Chilopoda > Scutigeromorpha > Scutigeridae > Thereuonema > Thereuonema tuberculata. The sequence goes on from JAFIDM010000001.1 coordinate 131,990,226, forward strand.
AATATCATAATTAATTACATCTTGTATTATTAATTCGTAATTTGAAATTTAATATGATTAAAATTTAATTCAAATTCTATGATTAATGTAACAGTCTTGTAATTTGAAGTCATTACTGCACAGAAAAGTGTGTAAGGGTTTGAATATAAAAGAACAACATCGTATATTCTTAAACTTTTTTTTTTTTTTTTTTTTTGCAGATGGATGAATAAAATGGGTTTGGCTGCTATTTCATACAGTGTTGATCAGAATTCTACAGTAAGTGGATTCACTGCTCCGGATCCAAATCTTGGAGTTGAAAGTAAGTAAAGTTTACTGCCAAATTGATTCTTGTAAAATCTGTTTGATTGGAAAACAGTTTGGTAAAAATTGTATACTCTTTTTAAAGCCGTTTTGATGTATAAAGAAATTTATAAAATTCATAAACCGTTAATTAAGATTTTATTTGTATAAACAAGAGGGTTGAAAAAGTATCTATCTTCTAAACTCTAAAACTTCAAAAAAAAAAAAAAAAAAAAAAAAAAAAAAACAATGAAGAGGGCTTTAAATATATTAGTATTATATAACATTTAAGTATTATATAATAGCATAAGAAGGGAAAAGAATGGGACCTCCAAGTATAAATTAAAAAACAA
>JAFIDM010000001.1:131991260-132005110 GCA_023159025.1 Thereuonema tuberculata
TTGTTTTTTAATTTATACTTGGAGGTCCCATTCTTTTCCCTTCTTATCCTAATACCAACCTCCGTAATTGGACCTAGGTGTTTATAGTGACTACTCTCCACTGATGATCAGCAATGTACCGAGAAACAGCTGCTTGGAGATGTCACTACTGCACTGATAAGGTCCACCTTTTAATATTATATAATAGCATTTAATGTACTTACGTAGCAGAAGAGAATAGGAGTATTCAGCAGAAGTAAACCCTCTTGTTTAGTGCAAGAATTTTCATGAGTACTTCCAAGCTAAAATTTACTTTTGAAAAACTCAACTAAAAGTATTGAGTAAAATATAAATAATTTACAAATTGGAAATAAGGATATTTTAACTTGATTATTAGGCTATTTTGACTTTAGATTTAAATGTCTTCTAATCTGTTTCTATTTTAAATGCCTTCTAATATGTTTAATCATGAATTTTTATAATTTGTTAATTACAAGAATTCATGTTGCTGAAAATAATGACAGAAGAAAACCATTCAGTAAAAGACTGCTGTTGATTTAGCAATTATCCATAATATATGACATGCATAATCATAAAACATGAAAATATTCTTATAAAACGAAACTTTTAATAATGCTATACAGTGAAACTTTCTTTTTTCTTTTCTTTTTTTTTTTTTTTTTAATTTATAAACTTTGAATTCTATTCATAAACCTAAATAAAATATGTAATTGTATTTCAGATGTGTACTTCAGTGAAACAGAAGATGATGGTGAAGAGACAAGAAGTTTAATGGATGACAGTTCTCCTTTACTGCAGAGAATAAAAAAAGTTGAAAGGTAATTAGTTCTTGATTAAATCAATAACAACAGCATAAATTGTATTGAAACGTAATAATTGTATTGATGTATTAATTCTTATTAATAAAAAAAAAATGTTACGCTGAAATTTTTCTGATGATGATTATAAATGACTTTCGTCTATTTCTAGACTATAATTGTGTGAATCAATAGAACTATAATATTTTGAAAAATTTAAGTAAATTTCAAAATATTTGCAAACCCCTTATCCTGTAAGGAAAGTTGTTAAAGTGCTTTTCATAAAAAGCTGAAATAATGAATCAGTGCCAACCTGTCAACAAAGGCTTTTGATAGCAGATCCTTTTATTTCATTGAAATCTTAGAAGTACATTGTGAATAACTTAAATTCATTTCTCAGTAAAAGTCAAATTCCTTCTGTCATTCTCAAAAACTACTTATTTGCTTTCAGCAAGCATAAACCGATAAAATTGTCTTATTTTACTGTTGGTACACACATAGCAGTTATTGATACTCCTCCATTTTTATAGAATAGAATTGGAGAAAGAAGAAAATATCAAAACTCAAAAATCTCAAGGGGGATTCACTGTAGGCACAGATTAGCAGATGGTTTCCTTACTATTTAAAATAGATCTGCTACATTCTTTAAACTATATTTATATATAGATACAAGAAACCAGGCAACAATCAAAACATCTATGTGTTTTGATTTGTTGCTTGGTTTCTTGTAGAGAAAATTACATATCACAGTAAAGAAGAAGAATCAAAATGTTCAGATGTACAATTAGAAGTAAATGATAAATATTGTATGAGTTATTTAAAATATATTTGTTTTACGTAAATTTAATTTTTACGCACAAAACATTACACATTTTGTTTAATGAATTATTACTGTTAATTTAAAAGGCTATTTTTTTCTAGTATATTTAGGTTAACTAAATATCAGTTAACCTAAAAATAATAAATAAATAAATATTATATTTTGTTGTTAAGGCTTCTAAATTATGAAATAATATTTATCTTATTTATTTAGCATTTATTTTTATTTCATCTTTGGAATGTTGTTGTTACTTACCAATTAATTATATTTTAAAATAGTCACTAAAAAGGCCAACACACTACAATAAAATAAATGTAATTTAAAAAAGACGCCAGACTTCGTCGTGTGCTACGGGAAGAAAGAGTATCTGGCATCTTTTTTAAATTAGTTATTTTATTCTAGTGTGTTGGCCTTTTTAGTGACTGTTTTAATTCTACGAGCATATGTAAAACATCTTAATAATTATTTTTTGTAAGCATCATTTTTAATTATTATTTTATAATTTGGGATTTTATTTTAATGTTTGTAATTTGTTCTTTTATAGTTCTGATTCATCTCCAGAGCCTAGTCGTGGGAAATCTTCTGCCTCTAATTCTAGTCCAGAATATCTTCAAGTCTTTGTTGAAAATAGCGGAAGTTCATCTAGTCTGGCAAGCAATTCCACAGATTCAAAACAAGACGTTGGAACATCTATTACCAGTTCTGTGGAATGGGGAAGTTCAAATACAATGCCAAAGTATGCATCAAATGTAAATCAAAGAACTACTGATTTCACCTCATTATCAGATGTGAATATGATGACATCATCAGAAACTACTGCAACTCAGTCGGAAAAATCTATGTATCAACACACGAAAACATTATCACTACCAACAAATCATGCAGTGTACGAGTCCACCTTTGTTCAAACTGATGATAAGCCAACATTTAGTACTTCAAAAATATTTTTTCATGATCAGAAGCCAGTTTCAAAAAATATTTCTAGTATAAGCCTGCAAAGCATAAAAAAATCAACCTCAAACCGGAGAGGAAGCACTCCTGTTGTTATGCTGCACAAGTCAGGAATTTCATCAACACCAAACAAACGTAAGGAAAGCCTCCCTGCTATTAATTTTTGTACTGTAGGTGTAAATACAAGTCCTGCTATCAGCAAGTCTCTTCATAGTGTTACTTTGACACCAGCTTTTGAGATGAATCTAGATCATTCTCCACCAAGAGATCTCAACGGCCAAAGAACAAAATCACAAGAAACTGTGAGTGATCAGTCAAGAAGGTTTTCAAAATCCATGGCTCGGTTACTGGGGTCGCCAAAAATCCTAAAAAAGTTAGCTCCAAGTTCAAAATCAGGTGCCAAGCGTAACAGTACAGCTGCAGACATGACTTACTCTTCCAAAACAGAATCAAGTCATCATTTGGAGCGAGTTAATGGTCAAAACGTCAGGGGTGTATCATACTATCCGACAGAGAGTTCATCAGCGTCATCTTGGAAAGAAGATAAAGGACTTTCTTTCCCTTGGTACAGGAAGAGTCATGCTGAAAAGGCTGCAACATGGGATTTCAATATATCGAGATCCGGAACAACTTGGAATAGATCAAAGGCCAACCAAATTCAGATGAGTTCAAACAGGGACATACATCTTGGAGATACACATTGTAGAACTAAAGTTTCTGAAGAACATAAAGAATTCAATTCTGGAAAAAGGACCTCTTTAAAACCTGCAATGGGTATTTCCATGATTGGAAAGCAAAGACGATCATCTGTATTAAGTGACAGACAAAGCGAGCCTGGTTCACCAATTTGTTCATCATCATCTTCAGTTATTTTGAACACAAGAGGAACTCAAACTGATGAAGGTAATGTCTATTTTCTTTTTGCAACTTCTGTGTAATAAAGTGGGTGTAGTAAAAATCTTTATCTGTCTGTTATCTTTATTTTAGATTCTTATTTTGATTAATCGTAATGTTATTTTGAATAATTTTTGTTTTTATTTTAAACTGTTTCAGAAAAGCAAGCTTTTATAAGAGTTGATTTTAGTCAGGAATGAAATCACAAAGCATTTCAGATCTTATTTTTACTTATTTAGCCGAAAATAGTAAATATTGCACAGTTTCATGAAATGCCATCCCTTAATATTTCATAACTGACAGAAAATTAAAATTGTGAATTTATAGAAGAAACGTTAATTTTATTTTAATCCTGTTGCCTTCTAATACTGTTTTGAAATCCGTATTTAAGTCTATGTTACAGTAAATTTCCATGTTGATCTTCAATCGTTTTTACTATCAAGATTTTATCAAGGTTAAATTTAATTTCTTAATACTGGTTTGTTTTTGTTAATGAAGATAAAATACCAAATCCTAAAATATATTAGGATTATATATTTGATGATCATCTTCTTCATCAAGAGTCTAGAGCAAGGGTCAGCAACCTGTTTGACTATGAATGGTCATTTTTCAAACAATAAAAGACAGTTCATAAATACAAAGACCTCCAGTGCTCCCTTCCCTCCTGCCAACTGAAAAACAAAAGTTCAGCTCACAGAAGTCAAATAATAATAATAATAGAGAGAGAAAAACATCATCAGTATCATGGAAGAAACAACTTTTGATGGTCGTGTTCTTCTACGACATGGTTAGTATCTGGCAGCTTCAGATAATCTTTCAAAGAATCACATGTTGCTCAAGAGCTGTGGGTTGCTGATCGTTTATCTAGACAGTATAATGCAACAGAATAATTCAAGAGAATATATTTTTATTTATTATTTGAATAAAATAACCTTACATAAATATCTTCATAATCTTCTTATGATTGCCATGGAACAGTTGTGGCAGCATGATTGTTATCTTTTAAATACTTATCCTGTCTAAATTGTAAAGTATTTTCTAAATTTATTAAAGCAAAAACAAAATTCTATAGTAAACATATACCGTATATGCTCCAATAAATGCCAAGGCTCTTATTGTCGCCAATCTCTAATAAGCGCCGGGCTGCAGAGGGGACACAGCCAAACAGTAGCCGGGTCTTTGATGTTTGCCTACTGGTACTAGTGTAAGCATCCATATCTTTATAGTCGTGCGTAACACCTTACAGTACATTGCCTTACAAAATGCCGCCGAAACGGCCATTTGACATTGTCTTTAAGATTCGCGCGGTGGAATATGCGAAAGAAATGAGGCCACCCGTCATTGCGGATTCGGAGGACGAATAGCAGTGAAAGGTACAGAAAGACATTGCCATTTATCTTTAACAGTCTTATGTAGCATGTGAAATTCAAATAAAGTAGCTTTTTGTAATATTAGCCGGTATTTATGTATAAAATATGTATTGCGTTCTGAAGGTTTTTCTTAATAATAGCCGGCCTCTAATAGCAGCCGGTCTCTATTAAGCGCCGGGAGCCGAGGCTAGTTTTGCAAATAAATGCCGGAGGCCTCTATTGGAGCATATACGGTATGTTTCAATTATATATATAGGCTACTTATATTTTTTTAAGTTAAAGTTTTGAGGTAAAAAATATGTAAATAATTAATAATCCTTATTTCCCGGAGAACAGATGAATTAAGTTTGTCTGCATATAATAGTCTCAAAGATCATATTTAGTCATTTTATTTGAGTCTTATGCTGTTTTTGAATGTTATTAAGGCAAATACAATGGCATTAGAAATATTAAGTGAATATAACTTATATTAAAGTAATTTAAGAGGCATTAGGATTATCTGTTTTTTGCCTAATGAATTATAATACAAGTTTGAAGATTATTCATGCAATAAAATAATACATATGCTTGAATAATTTTAAAATGATAGCTATTTACTGCAGTTCTTTGTACTGAAAGCAAATGTCTATTCAACACTTATTTTCAAAAACCGCGTCACGACTTTTAAAAATAAATAGAATTTTCCATTGATTTTCTTTTTAAAAAAAAATAATTGAAATTTAATAAAGGTTTGAAAACACCTTATTGTTTGATAAAATAATTTCAAGCAAGAGCACATCTTTACACATTTGCTTTTGATTAACTTATGCATGTTTTTAAATAAAATTCACACGGTGATGGGATTCTTTGCTTCTTTTGCTATTTAATAAAATAATTGTTATTATAACTCATTTTCATTATTTATGAATAAAAAAACCAATTAACTATCAGAGCCAGATTAACTAAGATGAGAATTATATGATTAAGATCCACAATATTTTGAGGATCTACCATTTTTATAATTTATATGCGTAGATATTGAAGATAGATTTTTAAGAATATTAATAATTTGTAATTAAGGAAATTCTTCAGGATTAACCTTGGTCTCATTACCATTTAATCTGGCCCTTTTAATTATGCAGTGTATGAAATTATTTGCCATTTTACTAACAAAATATTTCATGTCATTTCAACAATAAATATGTGTAGTGCAACCAACTATACTTTTTATTTTACTTTGTTGTTAAAAAGTTCCTCCACCAGGAAATCAGGGCTGATTTATATAAACTCTATCTATCAGGAACTTTTATCTCCTCTTTCTGCTGGACTTAGAAAATGCTGACCAAGGATGAGAGACTCAAAAGAATTATCTACACTTATATCCGAAAATTTCAAGTTCCTCCAGAGGTGTATTAATATATCCTCCAGAACAGAATATTAGAGAAATGTCTAGGATTTCTTTTATTTTTTATTTTTTTATAAATATATAACTTGAAAAATCTTTAACTTTTTATTATATGTTAGTATTTGCACCAAAAAATTAAGTATTTGAGATTTGAAACTTTCTTGGCGAAAAATTGGATCGTCATAACATCCACGATGTGGACACTATGATGGTGTTCAAAAGCTTGGACCACTCCAAAATTTTTACTTGGCTGGAAACTTGAGAAGAATTCTCCAAAAAAATATCTATAATAAGAATATTTGCACTTTGTATGAAGCAGCACAGAAATTTCTTCTGAAAATGTATAACATGAAATTTACATTGTTATTATTTTATTCTGTATTGCTGTACAGAAGTAAATTTGAAAACCATAGATTAATTCTGACAATATATTCTGCCTATCCCTATTATATCACATTCAAATCAACACACTTTGCCATGTAACACTCAATTCTTTGGTCAATACCTTATATGCCAATGCTGTAGACTGCTATAGCTGAGATGTTCCAGAAGTATAAGGAAACAACAGAACAGCATTTGCTGGGTTAATTGTGAGAGATGCTTGTTGTAAATAAAACTTGCTTTGCTTTGTACTGGCCCATGGATAAAATTAGCTGTAGGATGTTCAATCAGGAGATGAGCATTTGGTATTTTCCAGAACATAAATCAAAGGATCCTCATCCATGTGTGTTCGGAAGTAGATATCCAATAAAAATATGATATATTCTTTCATCTAACTATTAGTGACAAAATCAGTAGTTTTCATCTGAGGGATTACAAAATTGAAAAAAAAGATCTCTTCAAATGAATCTCAAATGGATACTATCAAAGGATATGTGGAAATCTTGTGATGGAAATTCACTCCTTTTCATGGTCTATACAGAAGCTGATGACATGATGGTAAAGGAGATGCTTTCCTGGGAATCTTTTGGAGTTCTAATAACCTTAGACAGTATTTGAATGTGATAAAGTAATTGTCTACTGTAGCTGATCACTGGTGACTATCAGCCTGAAAAGAACAATTTTAACATCCTCAGGATAACTCCCAAGCCACACAGTCTGATTTGAGATATTCAGATGTCCCAGATTTGTTTAATTATCCAGCTTGGTACCTGGGCTAGAATATTAACAGTACTAGATTCTAGATCCTGCTGTAAAGCAGCAGTTCTAAAGGAAAGAAGACCTCTCACTTGGGAAAGGGGTCGCTGCTACTGTGAAACCTTGGCCCCACTTGAAGGGGACCAGAGCAGGAACAAACATTTTTTGTTACAATAGAACCAGAAATGAAAAATTATGGCATTATTATTATTATTATTATTATTATTATTGACTAGGCTTTCTTATTCTATTGTAATAATATGAACAGTTTCTCATCCATTTAAGTCAGGGATAAGCACTTAAAAAGTAGCATTACAATTCCATATAAATAGAACTTGGTCTATTGGGGGGGGAGGGGGCTTGATATATCCAAAGTCCATAATGTAATCTGATTTCTTGAAGAGGCATCCCCCTAATTTGGGTATAGGAGCCCACACTGCAGATTTGGGAGGCCTGAACTCATCCAATATAACATGGTGGTCAGTCATAATTTTTTGACTGTATATATATTGTTTAGTTACTTGATATCTGCTTGAAAGCATTTCTGAAACTACATTCGTGAATTTGAAGGGTCTGTGGAAACTTTTAAAATATTTCAAAATGAGTAATTTAAAATAAATTAAACCAATTTTTCTTTTATTGTATTTTTTAGTTTGGTCAGCATTCATTGTAGCATGGCAAAGTTGTATCAGAAAGTAATGTTGAAATGACATGTATTAATCATATAAGAAACTCTTTCTTAGAGCACATCTTTCCCTAAACAATCACTATTCATTAATACAATAATTCATCTTCTTAATGGTAAATTTTTATAATCTGCTCTTCTTGCATGTTTTACAATAACTTTTTTTTTTCTAATAACTTGCACATGCATGCCTAATTGCACACATAATATTTTCTACACTTCTATATGTTATCTCTTAAGAAGATGATGATGAATTCACTTGCATGGCTGAAAATTTATATAAAAGTGATCTGACTATTGACGGGACCAATGTCCACGTACGTCGCAAAGCCGCTATGTTGTCACCATATCTTGATAAGCGTCGCAGTCATCAGTTGTTAGAAATAAGAGCCCTTCAGAGAACATTAAAAGTAAGTTTCTTAATTTTAGTTGTTTGTTTGTTCAGAAATTATTCACTCATCTTAATAAAGTTCAGTTTAAAAGTGATTTATTACAATGGAATAGTGGGTCAGAAACATTCTATTCATTCTCCAAACTATGTCAAAAGTTCAAGTGTGAAAGAAAATAATTCTTTACGCTTCTTTGTATAAGGTTTTCTTAAGAACTGTTTTTCTTCCTGATCCTTATAAAGATTCTTTTATTAAATTACCTCAACACATTTGGAGATATTTAGTCACTTTTATTCATTAAATTAGGTTCTGAACGATTAAAATTACATAATTTAGAGGATTTTAGGCTTTGTGTTATGTATTTATAATTTGCACTGTAGCTCAAAAACCTTTATCTGTTTGTCTGTCTTTGCAGAGTTGCATAGTTTGAAAGAATTTTTATTTTCCCTCAAGGAATATATTGACAAATTGTAATTTATATTTTTTTAGTCTTCTGATCTAGATCAGCAGATTAATATTCCTGTTTTGTCTGTCCGTCTGTGAAAAGTATCATTAAATTATCATTAAAATCTCATTAATCACAACAATCGTAACAATCGCAACAATTGTGTCTTTTGCATTTGCAATAATCATATTCATAGTGATTGTTGTGATTGTCAAAAGACGCAATTGTTGCGTTTATTTGAAATAAACACAAGGAAATTAAAGCAATATCAATGATCAAAGGACATTGCGAAGCATTGTGATTGATTTACTAATCGCTTTCCCTCCCTTGTTTTAATTTCAAATTTAGATATACAATAAAGTGTTGATTTTTTTTTTTTTTTTTTGAGTCTACATTTGAGTCCCATTAGGAGCTCAAAACTCTGGTCATCAGGTGCTACAGATATGTCTGTTAGCAGTATTTGCATGTATTTAAATATAAGAAAGATTATATAGATAGAAATGATATATAGTGCAGATATATAAAAAAATTATGCTGATATATCATTATAATACATGACATAAGATAATACTAAGGTATATAAAATGTATTTAAATTGTAATTACATAAATTGAAATTATATATGCATATAGATTTCTTTTTCTTAGATTTATCTTAAAATTGCCACTATCTGTGGTGCAGTCAATTTAGTATCTGTAATTGATTAATATTTTTTTATAAACAAATTAATAAATTGTTAATAAATTAACAAATTCCTACCAACAGGTGCTTCATTTACATCATATACTGTATAAGATAGTAGGAAAATTAAAATTGATAGTAAAATTAATGTAAATAAATATTTTCACATTTAACATCATTTGAAATATTTAACAATTATTGCATGAGATAAATGTAGATTAAGATATAAGCATTAATTAAAAAATAAGATATGTAATGTATATAAATAACAAAATGGATATTATGTTTTATGCTATTCATTACAAATAAAAATATATATAATTTAAGAAGTATTGAAGGTGTTTTGCTAGAATATCCTAAAATTAATAACAATTACAAGAAAGGAATAAAAATTTTATTTTAGAAAATTTATTCCACCGAATAATAAATGATGGAGTAACAAATAAAAATGAAATGATATAATAATAGGTAAAAAGTAATTAGATAAATAAAAAACTGATGAAACTAACAATCTTTATTTTACTGATTTATTATCGTTTTATTGAATTGTATTTCAACTTTTTATTTTTATTTTCAAAATAATAACATCTCAGTTATAGATTATTTTTTCATTTATATTTATTATATCTAATTTAGTTTTCTAGTTTGCTGTATACCATCTATTTTTTTTTCTTTATAATTATTATTATTTTCTTTTATTTTAAATATCAAGTATGTCTTATTTTATAAAATACCTGATAATAATTGTTTAAACACTTGTTTATAAAACAGAGATTTTTAAAATCTCTAATAGGACTTTGAGTAGATCAAGTTACAACAGAAAATAATAGAAATAGTAACTTAAATTAAGTTCATTTTTTGATAAGCAAATGAAGCTGATGGAAATCTGATACTTAATATGAGATTAATTGGAAATAAAATTAAAAGCTTAAATAAACTTCAGTATGACAAGAGGATACATTTAGTACAGTAACTATAAAATATTTTTCAGTGAAATTCTTTGAAAATGAAAAACAAAAATTTGTTTTAAAGACTGAGCCAAATATTTGATATGATATACAAAGGCATTTCCATAAATAAGCTTTTTCATGCAGGGCTGCCCAGAGGGGGGGGAGGCAAAAGGGGCAGATTGCCCCGAGGCTCCACAAAAATAGCTCAAAGAGGGGCCACATCAGGCCCGGATTTCCGCCTAGGCCCATTTTTTGATTGTTGAATTGGAGATCCCGTTTTTTTTTGGTTGTAGATTTTCGGGATGGGGGGGGGGGTGCATATATCAAGTGCCTAGGGGCTCTGGGTGTTTAAGTCCGGGGCTGGGCCTAAAGCTACATCAATGGGGGGGGGAGGCACAAATCCAAACGTTGCCCCGGGGTCTCTGGGCGGCTCTGTTTTCATGGGAGCAAATTTGTTCACTATGGATACTGGCATAACAATAATATAGTCTGCGACATATTTCTTTTCATATTATTATAAATAACCACATCTTAAACCAATAAAATATATTTAATATCCACAAATTTTTGGAAAGATAAATCTTCTTTTCTTTTTCAAGCCTATTTAAAAAAAAAATGATGTTGAAATAGGCTTGAAAAAGGAAAAAAGATTTCTCTTTTTACCCTTCAAAAAAAAAAAACCTGTTAAAATTCCAGTAAATCAATCATAAAGGAAAAGCTCAATTCTAATATTTGTTTGAATGTAGGAGGGAAATATGTTAAGGAATATGCTCGGAACTTCCTCTTCGGTCGGTCTCTGGGAGAGAGAGCTAGTCGCATAGTTGATTGGCCTCCCGGTTCAGCCAATCACAGAGCAGATTAACTGACCAATCCGGGAAAGTTTTCAATGTTGCATCAATATATTAACAATTAAAATTAAAACAAGGCAACATTTCAAAGTTCCAGTATTCTTAATCATTGAATGCTTCTCTGACTACATTTATAGTCACTACTTGTTGATTTTTACTTGAACTTGATTTTTACAAAGAGCAGTAAATGTCTAGATAATATAAATTTACAGCAAAAAAATATAATAATGAAATGACAGGATAAAACTGGTTGTTAAATGATAAAAATGACTAGAAATAAACTGATAGAATAGTTAGTAAAAAACATTACTATTAAATATGAAGCGACTGTTTGCACAAAACATTATAAAAAGATTAAAGAGAAAATAAAAATAAAACAAGTTACAAGTTTCTATATTTATATATTTTTGTAGTGTGATGATGAAAACCGATACAGGTTTTCGAAACATAGTTAATATTGGTAGTATTAATCAAAATCCTCTTAAGAACATTCAACAAAAATTTTAAAAAGAAAGTGCATTGAAAGCTTTTGGATCCATTTTTCAAATTTTTATAATAACCAGTTATTCTCAAACAAACAATGAAGTATTACTTCAATCATCTAAAACCGTGTTTCCCAACGTTGGGTGCAAATGGAGGAAAGTATTTTTTTTTTTTTTTTTTTTTTTTGTGTAATTAAAAAAAGTTGGGTTTTTTTAAAAAAAATAATTTTTTTTTTTTGAAAGTTATACCTAATTTGGTAGGGCATAGCATACTTTAAATACTTTAGGTGGGGCACAGCACAAAAAAGGTTGGGAAACACTGATCTAAAAGATCATAAAAAAGAAAATCAGAAAGATTATATCTGAATTGATCGTAGCTATGTTTAGTTTCTCTTCATTCCCGTGATCAACACTATAGGGCCCTTGTCCCCTATATGCATTTGTTTACTTTTCTGATCTACCAATCGTAATATTACACCTCTTAATTAGTTAATATTTACATAACCTCTGTACAATGTGAGCTCTGTTTTGGGAGAATAACAAAAGAAATTTATTTGAAACAATTAGAAAGAAAGAAAGAAATTCTTTACTAATAAGTATAGTTAAAATTAACTTAAAATTTGTCTAGATGCAATTTAAATTAATAATTATCTTTTCCAATTATTTTTAGGCGAAAGAACTTGAACTTGATGCGATCGAAATGTTGCTGTCTTCCAGAATAACATCAGAAACTTTACAGAAATGGATGCAAGATCATTCTTATATGTTTCAGTCATCAGAGTCCTTATCAGAGGCATATGATAGCGACTAATGTGGTTTGAAATCTTAAGTTGCTATTAATATCCCAGAATGAAGTGACTAATCAGAAAATTTTGAAATTTATGGAGTTTAGGCTATTAGAGCTTTTGTAAAATTTGAAATAAAACCTACCCACCTACCCCACTTAAGCATTTCCAGCTCCAAACCCCTTTTTAACTGGCATATGCAGGAAGCAACTTATGAAAGAGATGCCTGCATTCGAATTTTTTTCTTACAGAACATCCAAATATGTGGATTTGGTCCTTTATTGAAGCAGTAAAAGTTTTGACTCAGATTTGTAATGCACATGTAGAAAAAAAATACTTGTGCATTGACTACAATGCTGTATTTGTTATTTCTTAATGAGAAGTGACTGCCTTAACATCTTTCAGTAGAGTACAGCATTGATAGTTCATAAGTTATGATCAAACAGTAAGAGGTAGATAAGTATTAAATTAATGCTGAAAGTTAGATATTTGTAATACCCTATTCCTAGTTCAAAACTCGTGGGTAAAAGTTAAGCCTAAAACAGGTATTTGACAAAGATGCCAAATTACCAGAAGAAGACTTGTGTAACATGTAAATGTTCTTTGGGAGAATGAAAACTTCAGTTGTTATGCAAAGAATTGAATCTCTTGCTAGAGATATTTTTGAGTCTTGCAACTTGGAAATTCCCATTAATCAGGTTTTTCTCTTTTTTTGATAAAATGGGTGTATTGAAGTCACTTTATTATAAGTCCCTCTTGGTAAACTACATGTTTTTCAAATAAGTTATGAAGAAAACCTCAGAAGGTTTTCATTGTCTTAATTAAGGATTTTCTATTTAAGTGAAATGATGTCATTTGTAGCTCATTATAATGTACTACCTTGGTGGATTTTTAGGGGATCTTTAAGTACTGATATTATTATGAAATATGAATTTTTGGTTCATAATTGATTTGATTCAAATACTTAACATCCCTCCCCCAAAGAATCCATCTAGAAAAGAAAAAAAAAAGTAATCTGCAGGTTGATATAAAGAAACACCAAATATGCTCAAATTACTGTAATGTAGAGCAATTTCCCAATAAACCTGACTATATTTTATGAAATTAATATCACATGGAATGAATGTACTTACTCTTTCTATATTAAAAAAATAGTCAGTTTTGTATTGTTTAAGCAAATTAAAAGCCATTTAACATAATTCATTTAAGAGATTCAAAAAAAAAATTGAAAC
>JAFIDM010000001.1:132017551-132048221 GCA_023159025.1 Thereuonema tuberculata
AGACTTTAAGTTTCACATAGGGTGAAAAAGGGAACAGTATAATAGTGCATCTGTTATAGTTTATGCTACAGGTAGAATAGGATTTTATGTTTCACATACGGTGAAAAACCAGAATAGTTTATTATTAAACTACAAGAACTTTATTGATATTAAAACTCATTTATCCTGAACTTTTCATTGAGCATAAAGACATAATTATTTTCATTTAGGATGATGTATTTGAAACTAGAACCAGTTATAAACTTTCTTATTTATGAATGTGTTTGAACAATTATTTAAACATAACTGATAGTTACACCACATTAATATTAATAATACTCTCAATCTATTTATACATTACTAGTTGCCTTCCTGCTTGATATTCTAATATCATAAACTTTACTATATATTACCAGAAGTTACTATTAGTTATGGATTTTTTTTTCAATTGTTCTGCACAATAGTGCTATATATGCATCCGATGGCGACAATGCGAACTATACAAATAGTGTTGTGCAACAATTGGAACTAAATATTGTTGTGCTTAATAGCGACGGGGTTTTCGGGTTAGATATAGATTTGTAATGATTAGATGATTTTTTACGAACTAGGAAAGGTTTGAAGTGATAGGGTTATGACGTTACAAAATTCGAATAACCTGCAACTAGAGGTGTACACTGGGAGGACGGTGAGTGGATGGACAAACATGGTTCAAAGATACTTTTACGAGGTTTACGGGATAGATATAGATTTGTAATGAGATCAGACCTTTTGAGTTGTTGTCGTTTTTGTACCAACAGGGAAAGTTCCAAGTGATCTCGCAATTGCAATTTCTTTATCATCAACATTAGAACATTTGTTTTTTGTAACCCGAGCGAGTATGTTAGTATGTGATAAAAATGTTTTTATCGGTAAAAAAAAAAAAAGTATAATGAAACATACAACTCCAAGAATCAGATGAAACAATTTCATTCTCTTTAAATTTCAAACAACAAAAAAAAAGCAATGAAATAATCTAATAATATTGCTAGATTTAATATAGATAAAGTTTAAGAAGCCTGATAATGTATTATTGAGAAATCTATTTAAACCAGAATATTTAGGCTACATTAAAAAAAAAAAAAAAACAGCAAACATGGATTCAATGAAATGCATTTTGTTTTTGGTTTTGTTTTACTTACGATGAGTTATACAGATCTTAAAGATTTTAGTTCAATCAATGTATTTTCATAGAATATAACTTAATATAACATCTAAAACAATTAAGTAAATGATTAGAAAAATTATTTTAAAAGAGATTTCGATATATTCCAGATTACTTGATAAATGTGATTTGATACAAAAAAAACAAGTTTCATGAAAATTAGTTTAGTAGGAGCGAGTTATGCCATATTAGATCTAGATGAGCACCAGTCAACATTTGTCGTGCAGTTACATGGACATGCCTAATGGAACGTGCTTCCTATGACCAGCAGGATAGAACATGTTCGAACATGCTTGCCACGAATCCAACCAATTAGGGTGCAGGATTTGAAACACGTCACTGATATATATTGCATCATTTCGAATTTCTCTGCTTTTGCTTCGATGAACGTTCTCAAATTAACTGCTTATAAATTTATTTTTGCAATTATAAACTCATCATTCGAAGGGGAAAACAAATCTTTTCACTGAAATACATTACTTCCATGTAACAAAATACGCTAGAAAATATTTGAAGAGTGTTTAATGATATTGAATAAATACAGTGACTGTTTCAACTCTGTGAATCAATCAAGGAAAGATTTTTTTGAAGTTTTGAATTTGTTAATTATTGAAGCCTTTAAAAGTGCCAAAATCCACATTCGAAAATTAAGAGAACTTTAGCCAGATCTATCGTGAGGCATTTTATTTTTGATTTTTTTTCATTTGTTCCATTCTTCAATTCTTAATTAGCGAGTGATCAGTGATCCCAAAATTTCACTTGAACAGCTGAGGCTGTAAAATTTTGAAAACATCTTTTTTTTTTTAATACTCTGGCATATTCTGACGCAAGAAATTAATACATTTAGTTGTAAGTTTTATTTTCTTTAGAATGATAATCTCAGCACTGTGATGATAATTTTGTAATTACTCTCCGTTCAGCTTAATGTGCATGACGTCACGAATAATGCTTAATTGTAATTGGTTGTCGGAGTTGGAGAAGATGAACAGTCTGATAGAACATTCCCAACTAACCAGTTGGACAGAAAGGAATTTTGTCGGCACGCCGCTATCGCCTGCGACCAAAGTTTGCGCAACAAGTGTGCTTTGTCTTATCATGTTCACCGGGCTTCAGGCTAACTCAGTTGTGTCAAGTCATCAGATTCCGGTATATCTAGAGTGAGAGATGATACGCGCTCGAGGTATTTAGTGGAAAATTGGCCTAAGATTGTAATTTGAATAATCGAAGCTATTCCTAACATTTACATAATTTAGCAACAAATTACTAGGACACGAATTTTTATGGCTTAGAAACTTTAGATATAGGCATGCACTTTTGATTTAATTTGAATACTTTTATGATCTAAAAAGACGTCATTCTAACAAAAAAATAAAAGACTAGAATCAACAAAAAAAAAAAAAAAAAAAGACTTAACATTTCGTCTGATAGAAAGCAGGTGTCGGCAATATTCCTAACATGATGAACTAGATATAAATACTTTAGAACTAAAAAGAAGTTAAATAAATGCGATTTAATCCCAATAAAGACCATATTACTTGAATGAGCATAACTTTGAAAATATTTATATTCACTTAAAAATGGAAAATAAACGTCAAAAAAAAATATGTCATAAAAATCCTGGCCCTTGGATTACAAATACATCTATACAACAATTCTAGGGAATTCTTTATTTCTAGGGAAAAGCTATGGTGTTTCTCGAATGCAACAATAATCTAAAAGAATTTGCCTCAAAGCAATATTTGTATTTCAATTGAATTTCGAAAATATAATAAACAGAACTATAAGTTCAAACTCCAACAACTCAACAAGTAATTTGAGGAAAATTCTCAAATTAAACACATCCAGCAAATTTGTCTTCTAAAACACCTTTCTTTACTTGTAAACATATTATTTAAAAGGCAATCAAAACGATGCTCTTCAAGTTGTTTGAGTTGTTGAAGATACTTAAGACAACTGGCTTCGTGAAAACTTCGTCCTTTCATTAAAGAATCAATTGTACAACTTCATTAATAAGATTAAAAGTTTCATTGTTCGAAGGACAGAAATAATTTGTAAAGGGGAGGGGAAACTATTCTTCTCAAAAAATTTTTTTTATTGGCAGTCCTATAGAAGGGAAGTACAAACAACTACACTCGACTCTCATAAGAGCAACAATAAAATAGACTCTTAATAACTCGAATGCCAAAGTTTTTTAACTCCCTCTTTCCTCCATTTGCATCCGAAAGTGGAAGAAATTTGGATCATTTTTTTTTCTTTTCTTCTTGTTTGACTGTCATTCCCTCTTATTCCAAATTCCTCTGATCCCTCAGAATATGTCTTTTAGAGTCGAAACTTCATAAACGAGGCGAACAGGCCAAGATTCGGAATAAAAACAACTTTTCACCTCTTCAGTTAAACAACTCAATTTAGAAGTAAAAAGAATGTTTACAGCCTATTTATAATAGCAGATTTAATATAGATAAGGAACTGATACTATGAACGATTTCAACCAATATTTTTTATCAGATACAGAATGATCTGCAAAATAAATTGTCATCGTTTGTTCATCTACTGATGTTTAAAATACGAGTGTAGCTGTACATATACTCATTATAGAAATTCTCTGTCAATTTCTGTAGGAATTAAGATTTCCTTTTTGATTTCACTTAGGCTTGTTTAGCCACAAAAAAATTAAAAAATACGCCTATCTTATACTTGGAAATTTCAGAACAGAAGCAGAAGACCTTTACCTTTCAATAAACAGAGGGAACAATGATCTCCCCTATCAGTGTATGTCCAAAAGTAAAATTGGACAAGGTCTGAAAATGCTTGTAAACATAGCGAGCAAAACGATTAGCAAATTTAATCAGGGCTTCAATTCTGAATTCTCTTTCAGATGGGTCCTATCGTCCACCCAGCCGTCTGTTAAATGAATATCCCAAGGGCCTACATAGGTCTGTAATCGTTTACCTTTTCTTTTTACTTTAACCTTTTTTTTTTTTTTCAAATGGTCATAAAAAAAAAGCTATTCAGTAGGGTAATGATTTTCAGTTGGGTTTGAAAATAGTTGATGAAGCACGAAAATTTTAAATAAAAGAGAAATCCATTATAAAAACTAAAGAGAAAAAGAAGTTTAAAGTAGAAGAATATTACTTACCATGTCACCTCTATCAACTACAACATGATAGATAAGCATGACTCAGAATTTTAAAAAAAAATTATATAGCGTAAATACGATTATATTAATATTATCAAGATATTAAGGGGATATTACCCAAGTAGGTCAGATTTGAATAGAGGCCTTTGAGTTTTAATAAAGTCAATTGATAGATAAGGTAGAAAATAGATTTGCTTGAATTAGTTAGAAAGCTTATCATCTCAACAGATAACAACACACCAGCTTTTCAGATCAGTTGGTAAAGTTATACTACGTCGACCATTAGCTGTAGTGTGTTGTATCTCTAACAAAAACCTTATTGACGATCGAAAGCCTATCTCAGGTAAGTTGTTCTTGATTTCTAAGCTGTTCGCGATTTTAATTTAGTATTTTCTTATATTTATTTTTTCCCCTTAAATGTAGCTGTGCAGTGTTCATTACACATTACGTTAGTTACTGAGTAAATATTACTAAATATTTTATCTAATAGATGTATGAAATACAAAGAAAGACAGTATTGGATGACTAGAATTTCCGATATTCAGGATGAATAAAAAATAAAATCTGTGCAATAAATCCATAATAGAAAAATAATAAATTCAATCTGTAATTAGAATCACCGAAACCTGAAACGAAGTGGAAGACACCAGAGATAGATTCCTGTGATTTCTACCATTAACAGGATGACTTATATTAGAGTGATGGTCCGATGAGATTAATTAGCTTTAGTCTCGGACAATGAACATGGTATCCATTTGATAGACGATTGTGTGAACTCTAGGACCCTTTTCCAAACAGAAAAAACAAGTCTTCTATCATCATGTGCCCTCGAGCCCGGCTCTTCCAGCTCGTAAGACTAAATTACCGGATCTACTTAATAATTTATTCAAGGTTTTAACCGAATGCTTAGAAACCCCAAGGATAAGCGAAACGGCCGTTGTTCTCAGACATCATCGTTAGGTTCTAATGCCTTTATATGGGAATTTTTGTTACCTTTGATTTCTCGAAAAAGACCCATTTAGAATAAATTTCAAAATATAAAAATTAGATGATCTAATATTTCATTGTTAATCTACAAAATCTCTCCTATTTGTTTGAAGGCAGATATTAATTGTTAAATGTGTTGTTTTATGATGAATTCTGTTGACTTCGGGCGCCACTTTAGGAGGCCTTAGTAAGCTTCATCAATAATTTTTTTAATGGGGGAATGACCCCTTCAATATCGGACATTTAAAATAAAACTCTTTATTGAAATAATTACTTGCATGTACACTGTGCAATCAAAGTATTGTAATCTCCCCTGGCCCAGTGGAATATTTCACATTCAAACGTGACGTGAACAAATAATGCTGTTTTACACAGAGGACAGCAGCATATATTGATATAAAAATGAATTGATGAGTACGTGTAAAATGAGAAAAGTTATGTTTAAATTAAAAATGTTTAACAGACTTTGAACGTGGGATGATCGTAGGCTGAAAGACACAAAGAAGTACGACTGGTGAACTATTCGTGTTCTATTGTTGTTCAGGTGTACAATATTTGGCAGAATGATAAACCGTTCGAGCCAAATGTGGCGACTTAGCTCCGTTGACAATTGAAATCGCCGAAATCTTTTCTATAAATTCCCTGCTCAAAATAAATAAATAAATAAATACCGGTATTTGAAAAGTATTTAAAAAGTTTTATCTCCAAAAATTTGTCTTAACTGTTCAAAAATAAGAGACTATGGAATTATAGAAAAGTACTACAACTGAATATATTTTCTTTTGTAGTCCTACTCCAAAACACTTTTTTTAGTGGTTCGTTATTTACTGCTTTTTAGCTTCTTTTTCCAAATGATGCTACGTCTCTTACATCTTTTTCAGTCCTTATTACAACTTACTACTTTGATATTTAATTTCATATAATGCTGCTAATGTAAGTTTTACCACAAATCGCCAGCGAAGGAATGAGAACACTGGAATGCCAAATGCTTACATCAGTCACTAAGAATAGTAGCAAAATAACTATTTACTGATTCGTCGGGAAACGTAACAAAATAAGGAGGTGCTGTTAATGTTTAGTGTTCAGTAACGATTTTTAAGTGGTGAAGTAGTCTACATTAGCTAAATCTTAATTCTTCAATTAAGAAATTCTTTTAATGTATGCCTAAAAAACATAGTTATAATTTAAAATAAGTTTAACAAAATCCATACAAGAATATTCTTTAAAAATTGAATTAAAACATTAAAAATACATTACGGAAACTTTCGTTCTTTTTTGTAATCTATTTCTAAAGTTTTGTTACAATTTTTAAAGAACATTCTTGTGTGTTTTGTCAGACTTATTTTATATTAATTCTTCAAAAGAATGATAAAAAAAATTGAACAAGCTAATAGTTGACATTCTATTGTTTAATAGTTATATGTGACGTTACAGCAGCGGTTTCCAAACTGCGCGCCGTAGCGTTTCATGGCGCCGCGTGATATTTCGAATTTTCAAGATTTTGAATTTTCAAGTTTTTTCTTACAATTAGGTGTAGTTTTCTTTCAAACTATTACTAAGTTGTTAGGACATAAATACTTATTAAATTTGAACCTAACTGCATTATAAACGGAACTGTCACGTATTTCTTTTGGTTTAAATGGGCGCCATGACCCCTGAAAGTTTGGAAATCTCTGCATTATTAAATATTGAAATTCTTTGTATGAAATATATTATTCTTTGTATTAAATTCTTTGTATGAAATTCGTAACTTTGTGTCTTACTTTTGAAATTATTTTAGAAATGGACTGGAAAAACGTCTTACGTTTGGTTTACATCATTGCAAGCCTACATCTTATTTCCAACGTAAAGTCTGTGCCAGCACCGAACTTTACGATTCACACATGCGAGCACAAAATCAGTGAAATGGGACGAATTGGAAGTCAGTGTTCTGCAACCATGGAATGGTGCGTCAAAATTTACGATTTCAATGGAAAAGAAATTGGAATTGATAGTAAATTCGAAATAGAAACCAATACTGCAATGAAAGTTTCCGATTTTCTATCAAGAACTGTTGAATGTGGAACATTAAAGAAAGTAACATTATCTTATGATGATAGTCGACCAAGCGAGTGCTCCTTTGATTCTGCCAGAAATTTATTAAAAGACTCATTTCTTTATTCAGTTATTTCACTAAGATCTTTAAAAGTAATCATCCAATATCCCAATAAAAACCAAATGGCCTGTTATCATTTTGATCCTCAGTGTACTAAAAATCTTTCCCAATACAGTAATAACATTCACGACTTTCATGAGTGCATAGAAACAGTAACGGTAGCTAAACCAAGGAGATCTTATGAATATGGCAATTTTTCAATAAGTGATTTAAACTTCACTCAAGCCCTAGATATTGTAAAACAAATGACAAACGATTGGTTATTTTCAATGAAAGGAAGAGTATCTTATCTGCAATTGAAAGTGGGTTCTACCGGTGAAATCCCACCAATGTATATGACGATTGCATATCGAACTGGTGCAAAAGATCTTGTGGAGAAACTAGTTTTGAAGGACATTGGATTTGTAAATGTCACAACTACCTACATAACCGAACCATTCAATTCTGTCAGAGAGTTAGATTATAGCAACAATAAAATTGTAACGATGGACCCCAAAATTTTTACAATGTTTCCTAGGGTTGAAATTTTGGATTTGAGTAAAAACTCGTTGACGTCACTTCCATACGGATTAAATAGCCTGAAGCATCTAAAGGAATTACGTATTGGAGAGAACAACCTGAATTTTGGAAAACTCCGTCATCAAGATATGACAATGCTACAACACCTATTGAGTTTGTCATTAAGTTCAACTCCTTTGTCAAATACTGATCTAAATGCTCTTCAGCAGGTGCCCCATGTAAGGAAGCTTATCTTGAGAAATTGCAGTCTCTCCTCAATTCCAGAGCTTACATTTCTTAACTTTACAAACTTAACTCACTTAGATTTATCAGAAAACCAATTAAGCACCTTTCCCATGTTGCGCCATTTACTGACTTTGACACATTTAAACCTTAGTCGAAATAGTTTTCAGAATCTGAAAAACGTTATTGATTATCCTGAATTCCAAGACATCAACTCATCTTCTTGTAAGATAATTTCAGGATGTGTTAATAAAATAAAACTAGATATGCTAGATCTTTCTTATAACAAGATTATGGCTTGGAATAAAACCGTTTCTTCAGTTACTGTAGTAATTTCACATTTGAACTTAACTTTCAATAAAATAAGTGAAGCCCACAAACCAATGTTGGATGATTTTGCAGAAATTCAACAAATACATTTATACGGAAATCGCATGAATTGTTTGTCTTGTTCTCTGCCAGATTTTCAAAATTGGATTTTTCAAAAAAGTAATGATTCTGAATTAAAGAATCTTACCTGTGATCGTCCTGCAATATATCAAGGCAAGCTTCTGTTAAATGTTCAACCAAATTTAGATTTCTGTCTTGTTTCTCTTAAAAGTCATGTTCTCTATGTAATAGTATTTTGCAGCATTCTTGTTATTGGGTTAATTTTTGGAGGAATTTGCTATGGATTTAAGTGGTATGTAAATTACTTTGCAATTCTAGTTCGAAGAAGGCTGTTCAGGAAACGAAGAATAATAGAAAAGAGTTATTTTGAATTTGATGCCTTTGTTTCTTACTGTACCTCAGACGAAGACTGGATTGTGAACGAGTTGATTCCTAACACAGAAATAAAATATCACTACAAACTGTGTCTTCATGAAAGAAACTTCTTGGCGGGAGAATATATAGTGGATAACATCCTTCTCAGCATTGAAAAAAGTCAGAAGGTTCTCTTTGTTCTGTCCAACAGTTTTCTGAAAAGCAAATGGTGTCACTGGGAACTGCGAATGGCTCATCACAAGTTGTTTGAAACCGATCGCAAAATCCTTGTTCTGGTGAAAATAGAAGAGTTAGATAAGACAAAAATTACAAAGACTTTACGAAACTTATTAAATACTCAGACCTATCTTAAATGGGGTGAAAGCGCACAAGCTCAAAGATTATTCTGGTTAAGATTGAGAGAGTGTCTTGGAATACCACTGAAATACAAAAAATACAAACCTATCATTGATATTTAGGTAAAATATTCTAAATTAATGATGTATATTAACTGTTTATTGTGAAAAGATTGCATTCTTGTGCATATTTCTAGACTTACATGAGCAATTAAATTTATTACGTAACACTTCGCAATTTGTTTACTAAAGATCCTTAATATTTTCTGATTACCATTTAATTTGATCTGTATTACAGTCCTTCCGGATATCCATTAATACAATATTATTTCCGAAATCACATAACAAAGCAATAGTAAAATTCCTGATTTCATAAGAAGCATAGATGATATTGCTTATTTGGAGCTGTTCAAGTATTACGTAAGTATTCAAGGGGGGGCTGTTTCAAGCTTTGCTCATTTTTGCTGACAAGGAGATCAGAGCAATGCTTAGAATAAACATTTTTTCCCTCAGTATTTCAGTATATTAGTGGTATGTACTGTTATTGATTTATATTAACTCTTATGTAAGCACAAAGGGAGGGGTCTAGAATGCCTAAAAATGTGCTTACGTAATACTTGAACGGCCCCTTTAGTAAACGATATTTACAAAATCTCTTCCCGGTAACAGTTCAGGGTGCGAATTCCTTCTTTTAGCGTTGTGCCTTCGTTTGTTACTTATTTTTTTGAATTATTCAGGAATATTAAATTTCTTTTCATTTTCAACACAGGACATTTTTGCTTTATTTAATTGCCTTCTTTAAATTCCTTTTGTGCCCTAGCGGCTTGCAGGACAAGGAACGTATGTATTTTTATGTTTATTTTTGGTTAGGATTTCTTCGGGGGAGGTCCCGTTCTCGGGAGCGAGACCCAGGATTTTAACCTCTCGCACCTTCTGAGTCTGTCATCTGTGGAGTGTGGCTGGCTGACGAGTCCTAAAAAGCACGAAACGGTCCATCCCAGTCCGTCCCCGTTGACAGCGAATTCATTCTTTTAGCGTTGTGCCTTCGTTTGTTACCTATTTTTTTATAAATATTTCTTGATAAATAATTATAAGAAATTTTCTACTAGCATTTAGCTAATCAACTAACGATATACGGGTGATGAATTAAATTTAAAATTTTAACAATTCAGTTTAAGTTATTGGCATCAAAGCAATTACAAGTTTCTTAGCTTTTCGATAGAACAAATCAAAGAAACGTTTGAATATACTGTACATTGGTTGTTTACTATTAATACAGTGGCGAAGCGTGTATTTCGAGTAATGGTAGACATTTTAAATTTAGATATAATATTGTTTGTAATATGCATACATACATAGTTCTCTGCCAAGGGCAGGTCCTTCACTGCAAACCCAGCATTCTCCAATCTTTCCTATTTTCTGCCTTCCTCTTCGTCTCCACATAAGATCCATTTACCATAATGTTGTCGATCATCTTAAATCTTCTTCTGCCTCAACTTTTTTACCGTTCACCATTCCTTCCAGTGCATCCTTCATTAGGGAGTTTCTTCTCAGCCAGTGACCCAATCAGTTTCTTTTTCTCTTCTTGATCAGTTTCAGCATTATTCTTTCTTCACCCACTCTTTCTAGCACAGCTTCATTTCTTATTTTGTCTGTCCATTTCACATGCTCCATTCTTGAGGCTTTTAATAGGAAAAGGAGCATCTTCTGCGGACCTCTGGAAAAAGAACTAAGGAAGAGACTAGTGAAGTGCTTTGTGTGGAGTGTGACATTGTATGGGGCAGAAACATGGACATTACGACGCAGTGAAGAGAAACGACTAGAAGCATTTGAAATGTTTGTAATAATATTTTTAGTCAATCAAAACACCCAAAATAAAATTGTTAGAATAATCAAAAATAATCAACAATATTGCAGGTGATGATTGAAATTTTTAATAATGAAAGATTGTAACTGTTTTTAACGAAATTACAAATACTTATTCTTGATTTTTTTTTTTTTACTTTTTTACTGTTCGCCAGTCCTATTAGGTATTCAAGAATAAAGAATATAGGTGCTGATAATAATTTATAATTATTAGCTGTAGATTAATTAACTTTGCTAATTATCTAATACAAAAGAAAAGAAACGTAACAAAAGTTAAAAGTTAAAAATTCAGAGTAATATTCTCATCAATTACTTCAGCGATTAATAAAATTTTAACCTTATTAATACTTTTTAGTGTTTTAGAATTATATTTTTCCCAATTAATTTGACTGAATAATTTATATTTTATATAGCTTTCCAATCTTAGACCAAAATTATTATTCATTTTATTAATTTGAAAGATTTTTAACCAATTGTATCTAGTTATTTTTTCATAATTTCGATTATTTTTTTCCCCTATTGACAATATAAATGTTATTCATAATTATTTTATAAATAATTTTTTTCTTTAATAGTAAGTATTTTTAAATTTTTTCCTAATCTTGTTTTTTTTCCAAAAAATTTTTTTTTACAACCTTTTTGTGAAATGTATTTTCCGTCTGAAGAGGCGTGGCTAAGTTTCATCTCGTAGTGGACAAAGAGTACAAAATACGTTATAATATCCAACACTCAACAGTTAAGAGACATTTAGAAGAACGTCTCAAGGATTGATATACCTCACGAACTGCTTCCTGTGATGCGCATGCGCGCCTCCTAGCAACATCCTGTATGGTGCGCTCTCTAATACGGAGCCGTTAAGGAAAATGTCTCACGAACACAAAGCGCCACAGCGGGCAATAATGGACTCAAAGCGTTGGACTCACAGCATGAGCAGATATGACGCAAAATTTTCCATGAGTGAGATTTTAAAATTGCAAATAATGTTATTCTCTCTATCTCTTGGGTAGACACTGTCTCAATGTCTCATAGCACGCTTCGCCACTGTATTAATAGTCTTATTCCCTACATTTTCCTCATAGCTTTAATCATAATTATGTTTGTTATCTGGCCAAAAAACAAAAAAGGCAACGAAATCAAGAAGAAAAAAATAATAAAATAAAATTCTGTAGTAAAATAGGGGTCGTTGATTTGTATGTTTGTCCGTTTTGTACATTGTCTCATTTCACTGAGCCAGGTATGCTGGGCGGATTGGATTGATGAGAGGTCAATTAACCTCGAAACAGTACTGTCTCCGATTCCTAGCACAAATACCAAAAAATAGCTCAGTGAATTTTTGTTTTGTTTAGTTATGTGCCTTCTTTGTTTTACTTTACTGTAAAAATGTTCTAACGCACGTTAAATCTCTTGTAAAATTCTATACTTAGATTGAAACAGTAATATCCTATTATATATAAAAGTGTGTATCTCAAAAGCGGAAGCAGTCGATAAGGAATCTTCGACTTACCTCCTTTTGCCTTTTTTAATATTTATTAATATTAAATAATTAATAAGTATTTATCACTTATTTTTGTGGTTTATTTTTGTATTGATATTTTTTTGTAAATTTTTATAAATGTAAAAAGAAAATACTGTCTCTCAATGTTATATTATCCTCATTTGTAAAAGTCTCATACTCTATATAATAAAATATACTTTCCTCGTTTGTTTTTTTTTTTTTTTTTTCTTATTTCTTTGATATTTCACTTGAGTCCAGCCACCACACCATAATGAGATTTTATTCTTTCCCTTGAGTAATAAGGGCATACATGATTTACTACTGGCTCTAATTTCCAAGCTGTTATAAAAAATGAATTTCTAAGCCAATTCTTAGAAGATTTAATCTCCAAATCTTCAAGTTTTGCTTACATATGCTCAAGAGTATATGATAACAGATACAAATCATCCTCATAATCAATATCATAGTTTTAAAGTAATTTCTTTCTTTACTGTTATTTGTAGTTCTTAGCAAATCCCAGATTACTAAAAAATAGCAAGAGACTCAACAGACAAGTTTGTTATATTCCTGTATTTACAATAAATAAATCACTCGATTCTCCTTTATGCATTACTTCAACAAAACCTTCCATCATCAGGCCTGAGTATATTGACGATCTTCTACAATCCGTCTCATTTTAAAGTTTCCCATCTATTTGCTCTATTAAATGTCTCGAATGCCGTCTTATAGTCTACGAACAACATGGATTATGAAGACTTACAGCCAAGTGGCTATTCCAATAACATTCTCTAATTATTTACAGATGGTTGGACCATGTTTATCAGAACGAATTTTCTGATATGAGAAGTCTAAGAAAAGTCACGGTTCCACCATCTGTTATGCTCTATTTGTCTGCCCTGCATTCAATGAATGGCCCTACATCGTAGTTTCCATTGGAGGAGACTGCACTGCAATGTGGCAAGGGGAATCTTGTTCCACTCCTCCTAATAGGCTTTCCATAAACCAGCCACAGTTCGAGGTCGCTGATTTCCTAACGCCCATTTCAACCTATCACAGCTGCAGATAGTCTATAAGGGAAGCGTCAGGTGATTTCACTGGGATCGAACTGAACGGAATTGATTGAATTCCTGTTTCTTTGGCCGTTTGTGACATGTAGGACATTGTTGTTCGGGCGGTATGACTCGACGCTTTGTCCTAATGGATCCACGCGGTACCGTACAGTGCTGGAATGTCGCTGAGGTACAATGGTTGTAAGATGTTTTCCTGATAATACGTAGCATTAACCTTTGCCTTTTCATCAATTTTCGCAAAGTCAACTTCCCCTGATAACTGTAACCAGTCACGATCATGAAGCCCTTTGAAAACTTTTCCTTACATTGGCAGAACCATTCTGAATGACCTTTAGCATCACGATGACAATAAAAAATTGCACATGGTTTGTTACTGTTGTTGAGATAAACCCATCCTTCGTCCGTCACAATATACTTCCATTTTTCGCCTGACAAATGCTCTTCATACAACTTTCGACTGTTTGTCTTACTTTCGGGATGTGTCGAGGCAACAGCCTATGAACAGTTGCTTTGTAATGCTACTGTAGATGCAGGTCCCTATGAATTATGCGTGTTGTGGTTGTTTTGGAAACTCCCGTTCATTGTGCAAGACTTCTATGGTTGCTGGGATTTTCTTTCATAATGTTTTGTTTAACCTTATAGACAACAGCTGGAGTGGCAGCTAGTCGTGGATGAGGTTTTCGGCCCTCGTGTTTCTTCCTCACTTCACTAACAGCCTTCAAACACGACTCAATAATTCGACTAATAACAGACTTGGAAGTTTTAAAATTCCGTTGCTTACACATTTCTATTATTCTTGAATAAGAATATTTCGCATCGGAAAGGCTACAACAACTCCTTCCTACCAAATCGGTACTCGTGGAGCAATTCGAACACATAACACTAATGTCAATTTGTTAACGCTGATTGCACTCGCTCAGCAACAAAACCAAACAACAGGATTTCCGGTTCAATTCCCGTGCGCATAACAATGTGCTGTTGAAAACGTTCATATAAACATGGTCCAACACTCCATATTTGATTTATACATGAACTATTAGGTCCGAATCCGGCTAGTTCATTACGTAAAATTTCTCTAATGGAACGATTATCTTCTCTAACGTAATTTTGTAAAAATTTCTTTACTAATGGTTGTCAATAATATTATGTCAGTTGTTACAGTTACTTAAATACCCCCCCCCCCCCCCCTTTTTTTTTAAAACAAATCTTTCTAGATTCTTGGATTCTAGATTATCTTTCCAAATATCTCAAAAGAGACGAGACAGCATATAAGAAACAATGACATCTTCTTGTTTAAGACTCTCTCCAGTTAAATATCAACTTCAAAGGCTTTTCCATTTTTCAAACCTCTCAAGCTGCAATAATTTCTCATTTTGAAGATCTTTGAATACTAATGTCAGTTATTCTACTTTTAGTATTTTTTACTGCTGTATTATGTTTCTTTTTTAAGAGCTTCATAGAAATTCCATCTTCTAAGCCATTGCTTCATAATCAAACCTATTCTGTTTGTCCTTAACTGGCATCTTCCCTTATATTTCTACAATTGAAAGTTTGAAGCATTTGAAGTTTCTTAATGATTTTGTATTGTTCCATGCATTTCCTGTATTAACTGCTTTCTAGACCATCTAGACTTTTGATATACAAGCATTTATCTCTTCAAACTCCTTTCTTCATCGTTTTATTTATGTTGTCATTCCTTTCTAATATTGATTTATCAAGTGAAGTTCCTAGGATAATTTAATCTTACTTGCAAAAAAATAACCTTACTTATACTTCAAGAGTGTAGAAGTAAAAAAGAATACATCACCAAAACTAAGCATTTATATGAGGGGCGATCAAAAAGTAATTAAGTAAATTTCTTTCATGAAAACTTTAATGATTACACAGATATAAAGATATACACATGAAAGAGCATGTAATTGACTACTTTCTCATTAGATAACATGCATGTGAATTGTCTGTAGTGTATGTCACAGCTGTTCCAAAATTTCTTGTGACAAAGGGAAGAAAACCTGCTGAAATTTGTCGTTTACATATGAAGATGATTTCACAACTTTTACGAACATATGCGGCTGGTGTTCAAAATTCACAGAGGGATGCAAAGGGTATTCAAAGATAATCAGTCAGGCAGATCACAAACATCTCACACAGATTCCAAAATCGACACTGAATGGAATGATTACAGAGGATGAATGGGTAAAAATTAAAAACACACTGCAGGCTTTAGAAGTACCATATGAAATTGTTTTTGACATTATCCACGAATTCCTACAATACCACAAGATGGCAGCCAGTGGATATCCAGACAGCCAACTCCATTGCACTTGGAGAACATTTTTTACATTTGTCTTGAACATTTGTTACATTACCAATATGAAGAAAACAGCTTCTTTGACTATTGTTACAGGAGAGGAAACATCGGCGTTTCATTTCTTACCTGAAAGGAAGCAAGACAGTATTGTTTGGAAACACTAAATTCGCCTACACCAAAAAGGTTTAAAGCTATAGTCTGCCAGAAAGGTGATGGTTTCTGTTTTTTGAGACAGCAAAGATGTTTTGCTTATCGATTTCGTCTGTAAAGGAATGCAGCAGCTAAACAGAAAACAAATTCAAGAGCTGATATTTGCTGGAAAAATCCAGAGGGGGTGATGTCCAAATTGTTGTTAAATGACAACTCCCATCTTCATTTTGCTGCAGCTGTGACCACCAAATTCCACTCCTGACAATGGGAAGTTCTCAAGCATCGTGCCTTCAGTCCTGACTTGGAGCTAAGTGATTACCACTTGTTTGACCCAATAAAGAGACGCCTTCAGTGGACGCAGGCACAATGGAGCCATGTCATGTTTTCTGACGAGTCCCACAAGTAGAGAGCAAGGAACCAAGGCCAATCTTGCCAACATTGTCGAACACTACCGGTTACTGGGGTGGCAGTGTGATGGTGTGGACATTATGCTGGGCTCTCATACACCACTGCACCTCTTCAATAGAGGATCCATAACTGCCCAGGTGTTATCGGGATAACGTCCTTCACCAACGTGTGCAACTTTTCAGGGGTGCTGCTGGTCCAGAGTTTCTGTTCATGGACAACAACTCACATCCACATAGGGCTCGTCTGGTGGATGAGAACCTCCAACATGAGGACAGCCATCGTTTGAAGTGGCTTGCACGTTTCCTGGATCTGAATGCAATCGAACATGCATGGGATGCTCTTGGAAGATGTGTTGTTACGCATTCCACCACCACGAATGCTACCCGAGCTAAGGACAGCATTGGTTGAAGATGGGATGCAATCCCCCAAAGTTTTCTTGATACTATGGTGTGCAGTACACCAGCAGTTGCATTGCTTGCTTAGCTGTGCGGGAGGAACCATACAGCCTACTGAACGCTCTTTATGCCTTCCAAACACCTGGATAGGTGCTTCTATCTCAATGATGTTCCAGACATTTTTATTTCTTCTATTAAAGGCAGTGCTTTACTTTTAGTGTTGGGATGGTTTTGGGAAGACCTTCCGCAAACTCTACCAAGTTTGGTACCGACTGGACAACCAAAACAGTTCATTTTGCAAGATCCCTTAATTTAAGGACATCAGTGTATTAAGGTAATATTCTGAAGATTAAACAGGTTTTCCTGTGGAAGACCTTAACACAATGACGACACCAACCATTTACGATTGGTTGAAATCTACAACCAGTCTCTTACATTTTGTGTAATTTGCATAATTTTAATTCTTAATTGCATATACAGGTGTTTCGGAAATGGTAGACAAAGCAAAGAGATACAGGTGCCAGAGGTCATTTTAAATGGAAAATGTTCTATAACATTTTGTTGAACGGGCTGGTTGTAGTTTTAGAGTTAGGAAATGAATGCTTTGGGAATGGTCCCTAATCAACAATGTTTGGTTTGTTTGAGTTTAGAACATGAAGGATGCCAATTTCAGCATTTTCTTTAATTATCATGCCTATTTTTAGTCATGACATTTGTTATCTGGATTGCTTTTTGTAATAAACCTTTATCTTATCTACTTACTCTTCCTTATGTGAACTGAGCTTTCTTTGATTAGGGACCATTCCCAGAGCATTCATTTCCTAACTTTAAAACTACGGCTCGTACAACAAAATGTCATTTTCGACTCAAAATGGCCTTTAGAACCTGTATCTCTTCGCTTTGTCTACCATTTCCAAAACACCTTGTATATTGCAGAGATTTTATTGTAGTGTTTCACTTGAAAATGACAGATGGCAAGAATGTCGAAATTAATTGTGCAAGTTTATTTATCAAGTTTTCTAATTTTAAAGACTGCATGTGTGATGACTTCTTATTGCAAAGTACTCTTCTTACAGTCCCATAGCATTTGGCAATTTTAAACGAAATTTCAAGCCATACATCTTAATTGGCATACAAGATACAAGAAATAATTCATATCAAAGAACATGAAGGAATCCATTTTTATAATGACTGTCCCATGACTTATCTTTAATTTCAATCGATCTATCTTTTTGCCAAGGACATTATACTGTCCTTAATTTTTGAGAAGGATTAAATTTCTCTCCACCAACCATCCAATCAAGAAAAGCTTTAAGAAGGAAGAGTCTTCCACTGTAAAGCTCGAGATATGCCTACATTTTATGAAGTTGATATAAAGATATGGATGCTAAACATATGCGTTCTCTTAATATGTTTAGGAACTATAGCATTTATGGGCCACAATTAAACTTTATTTAGTCAAAATTTAGAATTTTTATCAATAAACGACATCTGGGCTAAAATGTAAAAAAAGACAATTTTTTTTAATCAGTTTTATTTCAAATTAAGTTTATGTATTATCTGAAAATGTTACATAAAAAAAAGTTAAGATTTTTTTTTTTTTAATTTTGCTTTATTACATATAAAAATCTATTTACTTACATAAGTGTTTACTTACTGAGATTTTGGCTTTACTGTATTATTGCTGATGATTAAATCTGCTTCTTTTAAAACACATTTGGCAAACAAGTATAGCTCTTACATAAAATAGTATTGCCTTTTGAATTTTACACAATTGTAACAGTAAAGTGAGCAATAGTATTTGTTAAACACAATTGCTAGTTTAAAAATAAATATGTTCTTAACTACAATAAATATTAAAAAAAAAAAAAAGAATCGGTTTACAAACAACATGACCTCACCATAGGTGAGAAAACAGCAAATGCTTTTATTTGCATTTATACAGGAATGCATCTGATTTTTTCATGAGATATTCGTAATACTGGGGCTGAAATTTGAAAAAAAAAAAAATGACAAATTATTTTTTTACAAAGTTTCATCTAAACAAAATATAGTTTTAATATTAATTTATTACAATTAATAGAATGAGATTAATTAGAAGATGATAAATACACGAAACTCAATGCTAGAAAATGTTTAGTACTAAATAATGTTTATGACATAAAAGTCATAGGAAAAAAGGATGACAGATTTATTGATTTCAGAAGTGAAGTGTATTTTCAATTACAAGTGCATGACCCAATACGACAGAATATATCATCATCATTTTCAACTATTTTCCACTGCAGGATGAAGGTCTCTCCCAGTTTGTTTTTTTCCCCCCAGTTCTTTCGGTCAAAAGGTTTTCTCTTCTAATTAAAACCAACAAAACTTTTAATTCCATCCACCCGATCTAACTTATGGATGTTTTCTCGGCCTCGGAAACCAGTTTAGAATTTCTATTGACCACAGTATAATTACGCTACATGGCCACCCTAATTCCATTTGACTAACTTGGCAGTAATAGCACTATCAGACACACTGGTATGTTTGTAAGTTTTAATTCTATGATTAATTTCTGGCATAATGCCTCCATCCATACTAATATATTGTCTTAGATACACATTGTCCTAGCTGCAAAACCTCCTGTAATTCAGAATTACCAATGTTAATTGGTTGCCTATTAATAAACCTATTAAATATAACTGTTTTCTTTGAGTTTAGCTTTAATCCAACTTTTTCATTGGCAAGTCTTGTATCATCAATATTTGTGTTCAATTTCCTATCATAGGATAAATGAAAAGTGTACCAGGTTTGTTTTGATATTAGAGGTTCAGAAATTGATTACCAAACAAAAACAAAAAATGAAAGCACTGAAAAACCACAGAGAAAAGGATTAATCAGAAAAGTTTTTGGTTGATAGTGTGTTTTCGAAAGCAGTTTAGAATCAAGTTTCGTAAGCTATAAGTACGATGGAGCGACAGATAGAGTTGCATTTTTACTTCCAGATTGTATCAGCAGGGATAAGGCAAGAATAGAACAGACTCAAAAAGGATGTTTTTACATTTTCTGTTGACATCTTTCTTTTCTCTTGCACATCTGGCATATCCCATTGCTCCCATAGGAATTCCACCAGCAGGTGGCAGCTGAGACATTCATACATGGTTTCAAGGATGTGGAAGTAACGAGAGTGCTGCATGTTTCCTCTTACAATAAAGCTGAGGAAGCACTGATTGGTGCAGTGGAAGTGGATGCATATTGAAAAAAGTGATAGTTGCCGAAATTGAAGACAACTTTTGGCGATAAATGATAGGAATGATCTGCGATAAACTGGATCATTTGCTGAGTTCTAGAAATGACTTATTCAGAGGTCAGACTACTATAAGAATGGAAGTGGCAAGTCAAGAGAGCCTTTTCAACATCAAGAAAAGGAAAACTGAAAGTAGCCAGTACTTTGGAACAAGTGTTGGCTGGCAGTTTTGAGGTTCCTAAAATAGCGTGCATTAAAAGCATTGCAAGACTGTGGACAATTTGATGATTAACAGGATAAATCAATGGTAAGTTTGTGACCTTTACCGTGACACTAACAGTTGGGAGCACTAACAGTTGGCAAAGCCCAACTCAATTAGGTTAAGATTACAACAGGGAGTTGTGCTGACTGACATCGAGGACAAATTCATTTTGGTTTAGACCTCAATAAACAATATGGGCTGAAACTGGAAGGAAAACACCTGTGATTTGGGAACGAAAAGTTTTTACTGAGTCGCTCCATTGCTGGGGAAGTCAAAATTGATAGCCTGTGAAAAAGTAAAGATTGAAGGAAACATCGAAATACTTATTCAAGTTAAAACAGAAGAACATCTGGGACATGACACATGACTGGTACACAGACTCAATAAGAATTTAAACCTCCTGATTGCATAATAACTAATAAGGACTGGTTGTGACACCTCTGCATGTGGCAAACATTCTACCAACTGCAATGGAGATTTATAAAGGTCAAGTGTGAGCTTATTAAGAAGTTTGTGAACTATGAAGATGGCGACAGCCCTAGACAGGAAGCTAGCAGATGGCATAAGAATGTGTTTGCCTCAAAAGCTGAGCCAGCAAAAAGGATTGACATTGTGCAGCATAGAGTAAATATCAGTCATACATAACTATTTTGCCAGCAACCAAGAATATTACCTTTGATCAGACAGGAGGAGGCATGCAATATGGTAAAAGAAAAGTTGAAAGAAGGTATCTTTCAGAAGTCGAACAGCTCTAAGTCATTGCCTGTGTTTCTAGTATAAAAAAAATGGAACTGAGGTTTGTGTGGATTACAGATGGCTAAAAGATAAGACAAACATGAGGTCAAGTTTTCTAGGACTCTGCACCAACTTTAGAAGATTTGTCAAGGGAATTGCTAATACTGCCACTTCACTGCATTAACTAACAAAACAGAAGACCTTATGTAATTGGTAACACACAATGCAAGATATTGTTTTCCCAAAGTTGAAAGCTGCTTCGTATAGCAGTCCCATCCTATCTTATCTCCCAAATACTGGCAACTTTGTTGTGGAAACTGATGCCAGCAACACAGGAGCCAGAGCAGTTTTGTCTGAAGTCCAAGATGGAGAAGAAAGGGTAAATCAAATATTTATAAAGTATGCACAAAACTAGAGAGGAACTATTGTGTGACAAGGAAGGAACTTTGGGCTATAATCAAGGTCTTTAGGAAATTCCTTAGATATCTTTGGATAATAATTTGCGATTAGGGCTAATTATGCTGCACTTTCATGGTTGCTACAAATGAAGAACCGAGAAGGACAATTGCACAGTGGCTAGAGAAAATACAGCAATACTACTATCAGATCAAGCATCGAGCAGGGAAACTTAAGGACAATGAATTATCGAAGCCCTGATGCACTGTCAAAGCAACCTTGTAGAAACTGTAAGAATAGTGACAAGATTCATCAATAGGAAAAAATAATTCATGTGCAATTTACTGTCTTTCAAAAAGACCAAGAATAGACTTCAGCACAGCCAAATTAAGAGCAGCAGAAGGATCGAACATAGGACCAATTTCGGATCAGAAGGAGAAATGCTCAGAGAGGCTCCCTTGGTCATAAATCTCAGATAGGTCTCTCAAGTTGACGTCTTATGGACACAATGGAAGTCTTTGAAAGTGCAAAATGGATTACTGAAGCTAGATTAGAGCCAAAAGATCAATGAATAGGCCTGCAATGTAGCTGATACGCCCTAACCAGGTTCAAATCCTAACTAACTTTTGGACATTTTTTTCTTTCTTCAGCGTATGTGGCCTTTCAATGCCATGACTCAATTTCATCCCTTGTTCCCGAGACAGCTTAATCTCTGTTGCTGTTGTGCCATTAAAAGTAGCACACTGAAATATGAGATAAAGAAACAAACCAGATTCATTTCTACAAACTCACATCATAAAGTCCCTGAGTACAATAAAGGAAGTTAAACTTAAACTCGCTCCTTCACCAAAGACATGGGCGGATCCAGGATTTTTCAAAGGGGGGTGTGTGTGATAACTTTTCTGAAGGCTGACTATACCTGTGAGTCTGAAACGCACGCTAGTCGCCAGCTTTTTATTAGCAATTGAAATCATCATCATGGCAATATTAATGTCTATCAGGCAGCAGCCTTTGGATACCCCATTTTATTCAATCTATACTCACAGCTAAAGGGAGGGGCTAAAGCCCCCCCCCCCGATCAAAACGCCCGCCTATGACCAAAAAAGCTTGTCATCCAAATAAACAATAAGTACCAATTTAACAAGCATTAAGAGACACTGAACATTACAATTGAAAATGAATCTTGGAAGAAGTATTGGAAACTGCAGGATCTATCATTTGCAAAAACAAACCAAAAATTGGTTGAATATCAGAAAATGTCTGTACTGTTTGCAGAAAATGATGTGGAGATTTACTTGATCTACAATATTTCAATCAAGGAAAAAAAAAAAAAAAATTCACTTACTACAGTACATAGCATTTAAATATGATGCTATCTCTCAGAATTTTAGTTTCTATCTGAGGACTATTGAATTGGAACAGCGACATTTTGTGTGAATTTACTGAATTGTTAATCCATTTCATATTATATAAAATATCTTTTTCACAGAACTTGGAAACGAGAAAAAAAAACGCTTCAAAATATAAGACCTCAGTAGTAAATGTTTGTTGAACATTTCACAGAAGAATTCAGATGAAAGCTGAAAATACAACTTGTCCTTAACTTTATTACTATTAAAATTACTATGATTATGAAGAAAATTTAGCTAAAGAACCTTTACTAAAGAGATGAAGACAATCTCAATTGGAAGCAGATGATTAGCTTGCTATTTGGGAATTTTTAAGGAAGAATAAACACAATGACAGAATTGAAATATGTAGTATAGCAAGTTAAAGAAGAAAAATTTTTCAGGGGAAAGACTTAAATAATTACCTGAATTGTAATGATCACACAAATCAATCAGCTGCTTTTCTTTCAAAAGTTCCACGAGATTCTGTAAAATATAATGCAAGTAAGTTTATTCAAAAGTGTAAGTGTAGAATTAAGATTCTACAATGTCATATAAACCACCTTAAAAATAAAATTAGAGTGAGTAATAAATTACTTTTTTAAAATTTGCAATAGTTAATTGTAAGGTGTGGGTTGCAGCTATGTTAAAAATGATTACTAATTTTATTCTAACTAAAAAAAACTCTTATATCATTTTCTTGTCTTATTTATAAAAGGATTCATAATTCTTTTTCATGAATCAATCGAAAATTGATATCTTTTCAATTAGATCAAATCTAATATTAATGATATATCTGATGAAAAGTATTTTAATATCTCTGATAAAAGTTTAATGATTTAATAGGATACAAAGAAATAATATGGTGAGAGAAAGTCACACAGTATCTAGCTGTCACACTTACAGGTTAAGAGGATCAAAACAAAATTAGAATATGCTTTCATATACATTTCATATTCTTGTTTCTGTTTGTTGTCTTTAGCCCCTTTAAACAAATTTAACTTACATTATGGCAAAATTTAACATGCATGGGATATACACTCTGGCCACTTTATTAGGTACACCTACCTAGTAGCGTGTTGGGCCTCCTTTAGCCCTCAAAACAGCCTGAATTCGTCGAGGCATGGGTTCCACAAGATGCTGAAAACGTTGAGGTATTGTGTAACATGCAGACGTAAGTGTGTCATGCAGTTCCTGAAGGTTTGATGGAGGTGTAGGCCTGGAGCAAATAGCCCGTTCCAGCTCATCCCACAAATTTTCAATCAGGCTGAGATCCAGGGACTGAGAGGGCCACTGCAACAATGAAAAGTCATCGTCATGTTCCTCAAACCATCCCACAGTGATGAAGGCTTTCTACACCAGCACATTATCCTACTGGAAGTAGCCATCTGCATGAAGACAAACTGTTAGCATGTATGGTTGCCTTGGTCAGCTATGATGTTTAGGTATGCTCTAGCATCCTGATGTGCCTCCAGAGATATCAATGGACCCAACGTGTGCCAGGAAAACATCCCCACACCACGACACTGCACCTACCTGCTTGAAGAGTTGTTGTGAGACACGACGGGTACAGACATTCACACGCACAGCAGGAGTGTACCTAATAAAGTGGCCGGACAGTGTATATCCTCATGAAAAATGATAAAAACACACACATTTAAAGATTCACTGGCCCTCAAAATAACTCAGTGAATCTTTAAATGTGTGCATTTTTATCTTCATCTTTCATGTTATTAAGTTACATTGTTAATAGATTTTCTCCAAGGATTATAGTTGCAAACCACTTCAGATTGCAGAGTTCACGTTTGAATGCTAATCCATCAGACATATATTTCAAATTTCAAGGAAAACTTTTATTTTATTTATATAGTTCTGCTTTCTATGAGAAGAACACAGAATTTCCCAACACAGTATACAATGTTAGATCACATTCTCAACATGCTACAAAGAAAATTCATGTGCAGTAGCAGATGTAATCCAGTACTATTATAAGTAGCGGTAACAAGAGTATGCAGTCAGAAATTAATACAGCAAGCAAAATACATGAATACATGCTGGTCAGACACTAGAGATACGAAGATCAACATTTTAGATCAACTATTCATACAGACTTCAGTTTTCTTAAGTTTTCTTCTCTTTAATGTTACTGATAATGGAGACAACAAACTAGTGCATCTCATTCAGCAGCACTGAAATTGCACCTAATTGTATAGTATTAAAATAGTATTTAGAAGACTAAATGGTTTTAAAGGCGATAATCATAATACATTGTTTTAATCCAAATTCCCCCAAATACATTAAGTATAATATTAGCAAGTGCTGACAGACTTCTCATCTAGAATAGCCTAGGTTGAGTCCAGATTTGCACGTTTTGTTTATATTATTGTAATTTCTTATTATAATTCCAAAATGATTTGAGAGGAATTCTAAACATTAATTACAAATGTGCAATGCAGATTTTGTATAAAAATTTACTATTATATATACCAAAGTAACAAACAAAGCAGGAATACTTTTGGAACAAGCACAAAAAAAATTATTCTTTACAATCACATTTTATATTATATAATACCATAACTTCCAAAGCATGCTTCTTCTATTTATTAATATTTGGAAAGCAAATTAATATTTATAACAAATGCAATTCATTTATTTACTGTATTTTTTTTTTCTGAAAATACAAATTTAAGCAATTAGAAAACCATAGAGAACAAATAAAATAACAAATATGAGTTTCTTTTCTATTTGTCCTTAAATATTACCTTCACAATGGTTGCATCTTGTTTTGCCAATCCAATTCCATTTAACAATACTGCCATTGTAAGTTTTGAATTTAGTGGATCTGTACAGCAACTGAAAATTAATAAAGTTTATCAAAAATCAATTTTACCATTACCAATTTTATCAACATCATTGGTCAATTCACAATTTTTATTGAAGTATTAACATTACTAGGTTACAAATAACTTCATAAACTACTTCAAATGGAAGAAGTGTTGTACTAATAAAGAAATAAATAAGGATACTTTTGTACTCAGCAGAACAAAAATAATATTCAAGCAAAAGTCATAATTTTTTTCTCAATTTCAAAAAATAAATAAATAAATAAATAAATAAACTGAAAAAAAAAAAAAGAGAAAAACTTAAAGCATTTGCTAGTATAACTTAATTCAGATCCTTTCTCATACTGCAGGAAGCTCTAAATTGTTTTGGTTACATTCTGAAAGTTGCGTAACGTGTTACTATTTACAACAATTTAAATAATAACTATATCAATGTAAATTTACTGATGGCATTTGATATAAAAACAAATTATTTTACTTCAGTCCATCATCAATTCCCTTTTATCATCCAGTATTTGCCTGTTATTTTACAAATTCTTATATCTTACCATCTTGGTTATCATCTTCCTTTTTTTTTATCAATCTCAATTGAATCCAATTAAAAGCAAGGTTTGTCTATTTTCAAAGTGCCAAGCTCATCTTCAAAATTAATACATGTTACTGTTGTAATATCAACAGATACTTTGTATTTGAATTTCACATTCTTTATCATATCTTTAATTTTATAAGCAAGATCGATTTTTTTTGGCAGGGGACAGACTCAACATTTTTCTCCTGTATCTTTGCCATTGATGAAATCATTGATCTACAGATCAGCACAGTTAAAGCAGAAACACAGTTTCAACTTTTATTCACAACAAGAACTGTTTCTGTAAACTTTAAATTATTCTTTCTTGAATAGGGAGTTTTGCCATTTCTGCAATTTATTGTCACCCTGAAAATATCTTTAAACTAAATCTCTAATAATGTGCCCCCGCATAATGATTTATTCTTTTACGGCAACTCATCAGTAATTTTTGCAGTAAGTTAACTGACAGTGCTTCAATTTCTTCTTAAAACTGAATAATCATATTTTTCATTTCCGCCTTTAAATTTTTCCAAAATAAGTTAAAATCATCAGCAAATTTTTAAAAAAGCTATGGATTTCAGATTGCAGTTTTTTGTTAACAAAGTGCTCTCAGCCAATAAAAATGTATGAAAAAGAAAAAAGTTCAAGTGAAAGGATTTTTAAAATATCCTTCAATTTTAAAACTGAATATTTAAAATATAAAAAAAAATGATTAAATAGTCCAAAAACATTATCATCCAAATCCTTCTTTATTTAAGCAAATGAATAAATTAACAAACACCTGATATTAAAGAATGTTAGATCTCCAAAAAATGTTGGGTTTCTATATAATATGAGGTTAGCAATAACTTTAAAATATAAAGAAAAAAGATAAATACCTTTTCTGCAAGTTTTCGTTCATACAAATGCAGTGATAGTATAAAAAAATTTTGGAGCTGAGTGATATCAATAAACTAGAAAAGAAGAAAGTAATGTTTCTTAAGGTATTGTACCAGCAAATTGTTTTATTTTTCTTATTTATTAAGTGCTAAACTCTTTAAAGAAAAAAACTTACCTAAAAATGTGTGATATTATTAATGAATCTTCTTGGTAAAGCTTACGGGCACTTTCTAGGCTACTAAATACAGATCCCTGAAACAAGCAATATTTATAACTCATATTTTTATGTTTAAATTTCAGTTAAGTATAAAAAAAAAAAATCAGCAAAGATTTATTGATTAAGTAGTCTTTAAGAAATTGCATCCAATGGACACTGCTGGGAAGGCCATTAATGAGTCTTTCACATTGATAGATTCTGTTTATAGAACATCAGAATATTCATCATTAGAACATCATTAGAATATCAGGTTCTAACATTGTCTGCTTAAGTGAGATTATGGCCTTCTTTTAGGCCAAATGAAAGAGTCGACAAGTTACTGTTTTTTTAATGATCCTCCCTCTCCCCTACCCCGCCAAAAAAGACATTTTCCTAAACAGTTGAACCACTCACTTTTGCAATGTATCTTGCTTTCTTAAGTTTTTCTTTTTTTTTCTTTTTTGATATTTTTATTTAAGGAAAGATTTGAAAGTTTTAAGCTTCAGACACTGTTGCTGTGTTATAATGTTTAAAAAATTTTTGTAGCACATTATGTTACATTATTAGTTTTTAAAATTTTATATTTAAATCTTTAAACATATTTATATTTTAAAAACTTTATATTTTCATTGCAATTTTGTTTTTTAATTTTTTTCACAGAACACACATTGAAAAAAAAAAGTATATATTTTATAAAAACTATATATATATATATCTTTTTATTTTAAGAAACTTTATTTAGACTTTTACTTTTCATTATGTGATCTGTAATATTGGGTCAGGGAAAAAGTTCATGGCGTTTTTCTAGTTGAATTTTACTAAAAAAAAAAAAACACCACTAACATTTTAAATGACCCAATATATTTATGAAGTTAATAGTTACATTGTTATTAAGGAAAAAAATTAAATGTAATATATTCTAATACAAGCCATGGCATTTTGCAGCTATTGTATGCTTTGAGTTTAATCTCCCTTAACATTTCCGGGGAAACCACTAATAAAATTGTAAAATAGATGTTTCCTTGCTGATGATTCAAGCAAGAATAACTAAACTAACTAACTAACAGACAACAGAGATCAAAGTCATGCATTAGGGAGGCTAGGTGTATCCCACTGGAGCCACATTGGTTC
Organism: Thereuonema tuberculata; assembly: GCA_023159025.1. Classification (NCBI taxonomy): domain Eukaryota; kingdom Metazoa; phylum Arthropoda; class Chilopoda; order Scutigeromorpha; family Scutigeridae; genus Thereuonema; species Thereuonema tuberculata. The sequence goes on from JAFIDM010000001.1 coordinate 132,046,176, forward strand.
ATGGGGGCGCTCTGGTGCATGGAACTCCCAACATTTTTTGACCTCAGGACTGAAATAAGGTCAGATGGTCAGCCCAACACTCGACTGCCTGTACCCCAAGAAAGAAACCGGATACCCATTGTACAGAGGGTTGGGTGGATTCTAGGTTAGAAGAGAATTTAAAGTGGAGAAATCCCAGACATCCACTGAGGTCAGGGATTGAACCCGACTTCCTCCAAACTGCAGTCAAATATGTATTAGGGAGCGTAATAGATAACGATTAACTCTGCCACTTCAGTAAGGTATTGGTAAAATATTGTGCCATATATTTAATGGATGCTGTTTTGACTCCTTGAATATGCTTGTTTCTTGTACAATAATTTGTTCATTTTCAATTTTAAATTTAATTAAAACAATGTTAAAAAATCAATTTTAATAATGGTATATAATTCTTTAAAAAATTAATTTTAGTTTTGAATGCCAAATAATAATAATAATTTTATAACTACTAACTGAATTTGTATTTTAGTTATTTTTTTTAAATAACTACTGAAAGAATCAATTCAATGTCAGTATTTAATTGTACTAATAAACAATAAATGAAAATGAAAAAGAAAAAAAAGAAAACTCTTAACTTTTATTCCTTAATCCAGAGGAGTGAAAGATAACAAAGATATCCTTCATATTTATTTATATTTTAGCTAAAACATGGCTCTGGAGGCAATATATAATATATAAACAAGATGTTTCGTCTGATTCTATGTTTATAACCATTAGAACTAAAGATCATCCTTAGGTTTTGGACAGCTTGTTTTTTAGTTTTGTTTTTGAAAAAGCAAAGTTAATTATTTATAACAATGTTTTATTCCACCCCATAAAATCATTACAGAAATGCATAAACTTTCAGCTTTTGTGTTTAATAAGTTACCTATAAGGAATAAAAAATTTAAGGAAATACCATTCATTCTAAAGGTAAATACTGGTATCTACAAATTTCACTATAAATAAATTTTTCAAGAAACACCTTAAAATTTTAAATTTCAATATCACAGTAACTCATGTCAAAACTCTGGTCTTGTAATCTTCAATAATGGCTGCATAAAAGAATTAAGTACATGTATTTTATCAGTGTTGGTTTTGTTAACTTTGCTGACCTCATTAACTAAATGAGTCAAAATTCACTAAAAACAAAAAAAGAAAAAAGAAATCACAATCCTGCAAGAAAAGTTTCCACGGTCAAAACTCCCATTTTTCAGGAAAAGTACTTTTCCTGATACAACATGGTGACAACTGTGGCTTTCTTTGCCAATTATTGTATAATGATACTTTTTGTCATTGTTTCTTCTTTGAAATGTAACATGTTTGGAGCTAAAAAAGCACTTTAAAAAAATATTTAATCATTAGATAAAGTTATGTCACTTTTCATATATGGTATAAAGTGTAATATGTCCACGGACTATTAAATGAAACACAAAATAGTCTTTATCATCAATGCCAAAAAGTTTTCAAATGTAAAATATATTCAAGTCTTAAAAAAAATTATAAAAGAAGGTACATATCAGAATTGAAGTTTTAAAAGTAATTAAATATCTAAATAATAATAATAATAATAATAATAATACTTACAGTATATAAGATTCCCCTGAATATTCTTTTGTCCACATCTAAAATTGATATGTAAGGCTAAAAGATAAAAAAAAGAAATGGAAAATCACAAAATGATTCCTTTTTTTTTTTATAACATTTTTTTAATGGGATTTTTACCAGAAGTGATTATTCAATACTATCCCATTTATTTATTTTATTTATTTCGTTAACATTTTCTGTTATGTTAATCAAAAATTATTTCATTATTTCATTACATTATGCGTAACAATTTTCAGCATTACTCTCCTTTATTTTGCTTTGCACATATTATATTCAATACTGGATTAATTAATTTCTGGTTCAGAGAATCTATCTCCTCATTTAAAAAAAAATAGGAAATAATTATTTAATACCATAAGTCTCATTTAACTTCTAATTAAAGTTTTTCTTCGGTGTTTTTCTTCTTCTCAATAACAATGA
>JAFIDM010000001.1:132091806-132105298 GCA_023159025.1 Thereuonema tuberculata
TATATATATATAAAATATGAGTATTAGCATATTAAAAAAAAAGTTGTGTTACTTAAGTAATTATATACAGTATATGTTTTACTTTATTTATCTGAATTAAAGTACTTCTAATTAAAAACCAAAGTTATCGAGAATATTATTTATTTACTTCTAATTGTAAATTGGTTTTCTGTCTAATATTCATAACATAAATGGAAAAAAACTTACATTATGATAAAGAAAGAAGGCAAAAAAAAAAAACAGAAAACAAAAACAAAAAAGAAAAAAAAAAGAAATTTAATTAAATAAAAAAAAATTACATCTCACCCCACAGTGGACTCTAACTTGGTAACCTTGGATTTGCAGGCCAGCGAAATACCTTTAGTCCACGATAACACTTTTGACAGCAGTAAGCTAATAAGGCAATACTTGAAAATCAATGAAAATAACACCGAATATCTCGAAATCTGTAGGGTGTTGGCCCAAAACCTATATAAATTTTATAAGTATTTATGTGTACTTTCACACAAAAGGGCACTCAGATTTGAAAGATACAGGATGAGTCATCTCCTTGTTAGTATGAATTCTTATATTCTGATAAGACTCTTACTGCTTATATGTTTCTTATTGCTAATATGTTTTCCTTTAAATTTTGTGACCCTATACATATATAGCACTTGTTCCTTCTGTCTCCAATTAGTATATTCTGCCCATTTCATTGTGTAAACTCACATTATAATCCTAGTTTTTATCCTTGTTTTTGAGAATTGTTTTCAGGAATTGTGTTTTGAGAAATCCATACATTCAATACATTCTGATCTTTCTATTTATTATCTGCACAAAAGCAAATCTTTTTCTTAACTTTTAATAACTGTTGATATTCATCTAAACACTTGGAAAAAGCAGGCTTCCAGACTGCTGAGAGTTCTTTTTCTAATAGCAATTAAGTTTGTATGTAAATTGTAAGTAGAGAAATCAGTAATAAGATATTAATATTGGAGTGTCTGTTCTGTCCTACCAGAGCATCTGAATTTGGAAATGATGCCACAGTTTCAGACATATGAAGTTCAAAAAGACATAAAAGAATCTTAGCTAAAGATAAGATTCTAGTTTAGATAAGACTTTTGTTTCTAGTGAATCTACCAATCTTTTTCTTTTTAAGGAGAAAAAATAAAACTTTATTCGCACTCCAGGTATCATGAGCAACATATGAAAAAAAAAACAACACTGTGCCATACTTGAAGAAACTTATATAAACTCAACTGAAATTAACACAAATACCAAAGACATTAAGACATTATATGAAAGACAAAAGACATTACATGAAAGACAACAGAAATTTAATCAATAGATGCCTGCAGATATGGATAATTTTGAAAATGATAAACAATTTTAGCGTAAAGATATTTACTGAATTATCTTCAGAATAATAAAAGATGCCTTTATAACTTTGGTAGAATATTACAAAATAATTCTTCATTATCAAATCAAGATTGCTGTTCAAGAGCAACTTTAATTTGCATAACTACTTTAAATTGCCTTCCTAAATAATTATTCAAAGTAAGTGTTAGATCATATTAGATAAACCAAAGGTTTTAATTCAGATTTCATGTCACTGAACTGTAATGAGTAATTAGTATTACTATTAAAGTTAATAGAGTTCTTAAAAATGGGGGAGCTTAATGTGCACAAATTGAAATATGAAATAATGAGATTGCACCCATTTACCATTCATGCCTTGAGCTACCATCAACAGGAATTTGGAACAGCTGTTATTCTTATTAGAATTCATCAGCCAGATTTACCCAAATTGACATTAAACTCTACGGCCTGAGAGTTACAAGTAATATGGGTAAATCTGGCTGATGAGTCATAATAAGAACAAAACAGCTGTCCGAGAATCCCATTGACAGTAGCACAAGGTGTGAATGGAAAAGGGTGCAATTTAAATATATATTTTTTTTTACATTCTTAAAATGTTTTAACATAAAAGATCTTGCTGTTTTTTTAACAGCTGAAGAATTAGCAAAACTTCACGCTTCATATTAAGCTTCAAAACATATGTAGTAAACTTGATTTTTAGGTAAAACAGGTATTTTAACTTTAAACAGAAAAATCATGGTTTTTTTTTTATCTTTTACTTACCTGGATGAACACCTTGATGAGGCAAAGGTGGAACACAATTATTTAAAATTAAAACAATATATTCTTGGGTGGTTTTCCTACAGAGAGCTCTCAGTGTTTTTGGCTTTTTATCAATTAATATTTCAGGGGTACCAACAATGGGAAAACACCAAACTATTTCTCTAGGCTGTTCTTTTTCTGAAATAAAAAAAAAAATATTTAACATAATAATAGTAATAACATGTTCATGGGCATTTTTATTGTAAACCTTTTAGGAGTTTCTTCAAAACCATTGATGATAAATTGTATTTAGTTGAGTCCCAAACAAAAATCTAAGTTTAGAATATGTACTTGTGCCTTTTTAAGTATATAAATGTTCAACAGTATTAAAAAAAAACAAAACTAATAAATAATTGAAGTTAAATATTAACAAAACTAAAGTTCTAAAAATATTTTAGCATAAAAATTTTCTTCTGTACCATTATATATTACCTTATCATTATTGGTTCATGATAACTTGTAATTAACTGTATTTTTTTTAAATTTATTGATCTCTATTTTTTTTTTTTTTTAATATTTGAGTAACAAACACAAGTTCATGTTCCACGGCTTCAAAACCCATGTCTCCACCAGAATATAAATTGAATTTTAAGGTAATTTTTTGCATGATTAAATCAAAATGAATATCTGATAACTTTAGTTTTAATAGCAGTTAAAACTTATAAATGCTTTCTACATTTCTACATACCTAAATCCAAAAATGGCCATAGTCTTTTATCAGCTCTTTGAAGACCAAAGCTGACTTCAGCAGTGACTTCCCTCATAAATTTGGGTTTGTAAAAGACTATCACTGTTTTATCTGTTCTCGGAGGCATTCGAATATTATCGGTCATATCCACCAACAATGAAAAACTGGTTTCTGCTTTGTATCCTCCAGGCTCTTAATATGGAAAGAAAAATTACAAGCTTATATTAATAAAAGTCCATGGAGATTAGACAATAATGTACAACAAAATCTATAGATGATTAGGCAATGATACACGATGTTACTTATTCCAAAAAGAACATGTGTCCAAGATTATTAAAGACTACAGAAAAAAAAGTTACTATGCAGGAATTTAGAACTGCAACTGCATTGTAAAATTTGAGTGTTGTGTCGCTGAAGGAAGAAAGTTAAAGACAACAGAAATACTGATGCCATATACTAAACACTATAGCATGGAAATTTTTTGAGAATTTCGATACAATACTGTTTGGCCATCACCCAGACTATAGATGAGATAAAATCCTTAAACATATTAAAATGTATCATATATATATTTATATATAAGAACTAAGCCACTTATTTTTTATTTTTTTTTGTACAGTCGTCCCCGGAGGCAGAATGCTTTTTATCTTTCTGCAACGATTGATGCTACGACGAAAAACTTTCTGCGGGTGGGGGCGTTTATTTTGGTTATGTCCCGCAAAAAACGTTCATTCTATACCAGGGGTGGGCAGACTTTTGTAAGGTAAGGGCTACCTCAAGTACACTCCAAGTGGCGCGGTCACCTTAAGACTAAAAAAAAAACGGAATCTCCAAATCCACGACCGCGATCGACGTCTTGCCCACTCCTGTGCTATACGATATCTTTCTGCAGCCCTCAGTTTCGTTCTGCGACAATGTCGCGCCGTCGCTTGATATTCTGCTTTGGGGCAGTCGTCCCTCATTTATCACGGTTAATCAGTTCCAGATTCTACCATGATAAGTGAATTTCCGCGAAATAGGATTCTTTATTTATAAATCAAATATTTTCATAGTTAGAGCATAGAAAACCTGTTCACAACCCTCTAAATATGGTTTTTAACATTATTAAAGCCCTCTGGACATGAAATAATACCTGTTAGTCACCGTTACACTTATATTACCCAATATATTAGACAAAATAAGAGAAAATAAGACATATTAGATGTTACAAATATCATATTATGTTTGTATGTTTCAAACCTTGGGTTTCCCCAGCATAAACAATATGGCGGGTCAAGGACCAAAGCACATACTGCCAAGTGTAAAGATGTGTGCAAGAATGATTAGGGATGTGTGCTTGTGTCCATAAATTTCCTAACTATGCGTGTAGTGTTGAGTACCACAGCCTTCTGCAGTTGTGCATAAGTGTTTTTGTGAAGTCCTAGTGTGCTGAGACTGTGGTGCAATGTGTGAGGCACCAGACCAGTTGCAGACAGAACGATGGGTACAACACGTACTCGATCCTGCCTCCACTGCTTCTGGAGCTCGTGTGCTAGATCAGTGTATTTACATCTGTGTGTGTATTGTACATTTAATTACACACACAGTTGTAACACACAACCTACGAAAATAGTGCAACTTGTTCGATGATGAAGCGATGAAGATGAAAAGATGTACTGCATAGCAAAGAAAAGCAAGGTTACTGCTCCTCTGAAGGCATGACTTCAGTAGGAGAGTCTTCAGATGGTGCAGTATCTTCAGCAGGTGCGTCGTCGTCTTTTCCCGCTGAAGGAGTACTGGAAGTAGGCAGTGGGTGTCTGGATGTGTGGCTGAAAAACATCGTGATAGGCAGTAGCTGGCACTGTCTTTTCATAGTATGAGGAGGCTTTTGTAGGGTTCCATCACTCCATCAAGTGCATTCCAGAACCGCAATGCATGCATCATTTGTGGGTCCCATTTGCCAATCATCTGTACTTCCTTAATAGTTCTCATGACTTGCGAGAGAGCCTTAAGTGTAAGGCCAACTTCCTACTCCTGACCCCCAAGAACCTCTGGCTGCTCTTCCTCCTCCTCAATCGCAGACTTTAGTCATCTCCACCAGATCCTCGTCAGTTAAGGGATCCGAATGCGACTCCAGCAGCTTTTCCACACGGGTCATATCCGCAAAACCTTCTCCCAGCAGCTGGGTTAGCGTAACTGCCTTATCCACTGCCGTGTTGCTTATATCCTGGGGGGTGAATCCTCTGTAGTCGTGGACAATTTCAGGCCACGATTTCTTCTAGCTGGCCTTCACGGTCTCCGTCTTCATGTCCTTCAACGCGGCTTGGATGTTCTTCAGACAGGTCGCAATGGTATACTGCTGCCAGTGCTCCTTCAGCAAGAAGTTCTCCTGAAGATCCATGCCTTCGACAAGGTGCTGCAGGATGTATCGCATGTAGAGCGCCTTGAATGCACGAATAACGCCTTGATCCATGGACCTGATCAGCAAAGTGGTGTTGGGAGGAACGAACTCGATCCACACACCGTCGTAGGATAGGTCTTGCGCATGACCTCCAGCATTGTCGACGAGTCCCTTCTCCACTAGGTTACAGCTTGACTTGAAAGTTGAAACACTCATGGAACCAATCCAATGACAGCTGCTTCATGAGATGCCCTTGTCGTTGTGTATCCAATGCACTGGCAGCAGGTCTTTGTTTTTATTCTTCAGGGCCCTAGGGTTCTTGACCTTGTAGATAAGGACAGGCTTGAGCAAAAATCCCTCAGCATTTCCACACATAACGATAGTCACACGATCCTTATAGTCCTTGAAGCCACGGACCTTAGCCTCATCCTTGAAAATGAATGTCTGGGAAGGCATTCTTTTTAAGAACAGTCCTGTTCGCCCATATTGAACGCCTCTTCTGGATGATGCTTGCTCTCCTCAAGGATCTTCTGGAACGTGTTGTTCATGTAGTCCTCTGCTGCAGGCTGGTCAGCAGAGGCAGCTTCTACGTGGAGAACGACACTCTTCAGATGATACCTCTTCTGGAACTTCTCAAACCAACTCTTGCTCTCCGTGAAATCCATGAATATTACAGAAGAGGGTCCTGGTTGAGGTTCATCTGCCATAAAGAGCTAATAAAGCTGCCTCGCCTTCTCCCAGATGACCAGATAATGAAGCAGAATGTTTTTCTTTCGGCTGTCGCTGATCCAAATGACTAGGGCAGACTCCATTTTTACTATGAACTTAACATGACTTGTCACGATGCGCTTTGATTCCTTGTTGAAAGAGACGGTAGGCGTTGCACGGATGTTCTTTTCATCTTTACGGATGGAGCGAACTGTAGATTCATTCAAGTCGTAATGGTGGGCAACCTCCATGAATTTCTTGCCATCATATCCAAGAGTTTTCACCTTCTCCTGGATGGTAAATATCTTCCTCCAGTGCTTAGTTTCATCATCAGAAGGCTTAGAAGAAGCAGCACATTTAGGACTCATCGTGGGGCTTAGATAAAAGTTCTCAGAAATCACAAACACTTACAAGAGCAAAGATGCTTCTGATGCATAGTGATGTAGAAGTGTGTATGAGAGAAACGAACTTGTGTGAGGCTGAGCCAATCGGTGGCCAGGATAGGAAGAGGTTAGGATAGCCAATCAGTGAACAGCATGCTCTGATTGGCTTGGTTTCACCACACCCGATTTTTTTGGAAAAAAGTTCTTGCATGGTCGAGCGGTTGCACCTGGCATTGAGGGACTTGCGGGGGTGCTCGAATACATAGGCCTACAGTCCATACATACAGTAATTTTAATTTTGTAATAAAGGGTGTATAATTGACTTAGACAACCGAGCGCACGCTGTATCATTTTCACTATCTCGATCAACTTTTTAATGAATATATTTGAAAAAACCGCAATAGAGTGAAGCCACGAAAGTCGAAGAGTGAAGTGGCAAGGGACGACTGTAATTTGAAAAATAAACAAGCATATTGTTAAGAAATAGATAAACTACATAAATAACCAATTTATTCACTACATATCCCTGTTTTATAAGATAACTACTAATGTTTATTTAATTTTATTTCTTTCATAATTTTATCATTAATTTTATTTCTATTTTTCATATTGATATTTAAAGCGTGAGTGAGTTCTCTGAAATAATAAAAGTGGAACAAGCATGTCTAAAACTGCTAAAATAGTTAGGACTATGGTAAAACACAAGAAGTTGCCTTTTAATTACTAAACAACAATTATTCCAAAATTATCCCCTTCGCACAGCAAACTGCAATCATTACAGTATGTAATACAAAAACGCTGTACATACAGCAGAATTCAGTCTATTTACACAAAATTACACTGATAAGTGACACCTTCAATCTGAACTAATGACTTCAGATTGTTGGCAAATACATTATCCAGGCAATTCATTCAAATTCAGATTTCCCTTAATATAAAGATGTAATTTGGAATGATTTCAATTAATACTTGAAAGAACAAAGTGGAAATGTCTTCTATCTACCCTTGAGTGTTATTTTTCCTAATCCATCTAATGTACTTGGATTTCCAAATACAAGACTACAGGATCCTGTGCTGCCAAGGTTAGTACGAACAGAAAGAGGTGTCTGTTCACGAGGATATAATCCTGTTCCACTTGCATAATAAATAACATCCCCATTCTAAATTTCAGAAGGAAAAAAAAAAGCATTAATAGAATCAGTTTTGTAATAATAGTTATAAAAAACTTTGATGAAATTTTATGTAAAACATAGCATGATGATATACATATTATTTTGTTTGCAAATTTTTCAACCTATCTTAAACCTATTTTAATGAAAAATTGATGGAATATTTAGAATTAAGTGGTTTGATATTCCATGGTAACTAAGGATAACTGATTTTTTTAAAGATATTTTTTACTCAAAAATATTAATAATTTTAAATGACTTAAAGAGGAAAAGTGTCTTGAAAAAGATGCAAATGTCTTAAATTACGGTACCTTAAGTTTTATCATTAGCAGTTTAAACTGGTAGGGGAAAGTTGTACAAAATGGGGACGGCGGGTCAAACGGGGACATTCAAGTTCTCCTTGATTAGTGCTGCTATTGGCGAGAAACCGTAGTATTACTGTTACTGGACGCCATAGCAATAATTTGAGTTGAGTAGTGAAGGCTGGATGACGCTTGCTTGAGTTTTAGTGTGATTTTTTGTTTTGAAGTGAAAAGTTTTCAAATTTTGCAAACTTTTTTGATGTGTTAGTTTCGCATATAACTGATTATAAATATTGGGCGAGTACATATTTCATTTCCTTATCTATTAGTCAGTGTTTTTGGCATGTCCTTTAATCCCCTGAGTCGTTTATGTGACGAGAAAAGCGGTTTTTTGTAATGTAGTTCACGGTCGGGTCAAACGGGGACCCTGGTGGTGGTTCAAAATGGGGACGGAAATAGAATGTTGGAACGCTGAGGAAGATGATCAAACATTCATTTGTGATTACTGTGCTTAGGCCAGTTTAATGATCATTTACAATATTCCTAATGTTATTTAATGTCATTAAAGTATAAACAAACAAAGTTTTATATTAACACAATATTTTACATTGTTTCTTATGGGAACCCCATTTTTCCCACCGGTTGTCCAAAATGGGGTATTACGCAATAAAACACTTAGAATTAAAATACACATGTAAAAAAGGAATTTGTTTACTTTTCTGCACCATTTTATTATAGCTAAAGGACCTAAGTAAATGACTAATGGTTTATAATACTGTTTTATTTGCTAGATTTCGTTAAATTAAAGTTAAAGAAGATGCGTCCCCATTTTGGATAACTTTCCCCTACTCAAAATATTTTGCTTGATTAAATGTTGATATGACAAACAGTAATATTAAAATGTAGTTGAGAATTTTCATTTATAGTTTAAAATAATAATATTCATAATCTGAACTAGAATATTTAAAAATATATTAACCTGTTTACTTGTAAAAACAAATTGGCATCTAAATTTTTGCAGTGCTGAAGGTGCAAAGCGATATTTGATTACTTTAGAACTTTTTGGTTGTAGGGGAATAGTGTGGCTGTCCGTATCTAAGAGCAGGTTGAAATTAAGTGTATCTGTACAAGAACATTGGACCATCATTACTTCACTACATGGATTCTCTAATTTCAAAGAACTTTCAATGGACCTACAAAATAAAAAAAAGAATTAAAAAATTCACACTAAATTTCAGTTTAAATTAATTGTGGTAATCTTAATTTAAAAGAAGTATCCTCTCTAATAATTACTAAAAGAGATAAATGTGGTAATGTCAACATCACATTAAATACCTGCATTGAAGACGTTACTTTTGATTTTTCAAAAAATAAAAAATAGAGTAAGATTGGAAAGATGTCAAACTGGAGGCTTTTCTTCCTCGATAATTGGAATTACTTAAAGAAACCTAGAGATATCAAACTTCTTATTGATATTCATCTATGGGCTTGGTAACAGAGTGAGTAAGGGCGCTTGCCTTTGGAGGTGGTGGGTTTGATCCTTGGCCTCGGCAGAGGGCGGGGATTTTTCCACGCTCCATTCTCCTCCAAACGGGTCCTCGAGTCTACTCAGCCCTCTATTGAATGTGTACCGGGTTTCATTCCTGGGAGTTAAAGGCAGTCGGGCCGACCACCCGACCTCAACTTATTCCCGTTGGTCACAGAACACTGGGAGCCTACCTCCCAAAGATCACATAGGCCTTAATATAAAATCTTATTATAAAAGAAGTATGCTCTCTAATAATTACTAAAAGAGATAAATGGGGTAATGTCTACATCACTTCTTGTAATGTGGGACATTCATCTATAGTCTGTTATTCATACATAGAAAAAGCATATTTTTGAATTTACTTTAGGTTCAGTTGTCCTCATTGCAAATTTTAGAAATATGGTCACCTGGGAAGAAGGGCAGAAAGGACTGAGTTTGCCCCCCCACCCCCTACAAAATTATCTAGATCCAGCCCTGTATGATGTGCAACACTTATTGGTCCATGAAAATGAAAAGATAAATTCTGTGGCTGTTTTTTCATTCAATATTATAAATAAAAGTCATGCTTCAATTCATCTCATTCTCCAAGTAAGTGCATGTTTGCAGTGGTTTTGGAAGCAACTAACTTTCAAAAGTCTTGTAATTCGCAATAAAAAATTACTTGCAAGTCAGGAAAAAGAACAAAAACCAAACGAACCTGGAGTCGTAATCTTGTTTCTTTTTAGGAAAATTATTGGAAATGAAAACATGTACATTTAATATTAAAAATTCTATATTAAGCTTAACATAAATAATAAAAGAAAAACAAGATTTCTGTTTTGCTTTTCTTTCTGTCACAGTATAATTGCATTGTTTCATAAACATTAATAATCAAAATTGATTTACATACTTAAATATCAAAAGTCTGCAATTTTGTAAAAGTTTATGAATTCATATTAATAAACGTATTCTAACATATGCTTTAATTTTCTATTAGCATATGTTTATTAATTGGAAAATAAGTTTGTAAATACACAGGATTCTGAAGGATAAAAAACAGATTAGAAATTGCTTTCATGATTTTCTGTTTTCAAACATTACGGGTTTGACAAAGAGAAAAAAAATGAAATTTGCTTTTTCATACTTACTTGCCCAATTCGCACTTAAGTTCTGCCAATGTAATAGGTAAAGGAGGTAAACCTTCCAGTCGTAAGTCATACCAAAATTCTCCAAAAGCAATGTTCAGAAATACTAACCTAAAATTAAATGAGTTTTAATATTAAATAAGCACAAAATTTATGATTATATCTTGATGCCTTCATTTTATTAACTCAAGATATACAATATGTATCACAATACTGTGAATAAAGCTGTATTTACTCACAATATAACCTGCAGACAAGTATTTTTGTACACATTAAACTTTGAGACCTGTCAGATCTTTTTGTATCTCGTAAGATTATTTTTTGATCAATAAAAAAGGGCATATTTATTTATGAGAATTGCAAAGCATGTGATTAAATTTACTTAAATCATTAGAACAAAAAATTAATTAAAAAAATATAGTGATTATTATTAGTTAGTAGGAATCCCTGTATTGTTTCCATAATTAATGCAAAAAACCAATTGAAATTTCATTTGAAATGAATGTTAATGATGCTGAAGAGGCAATATTCACTTACTTCTGCATACTTCTTCACACAGCAAATTTTGAAGTTTAAAATTTTGACACATTAAAATTTGAGACCAATGTTCATTATGGTCTCACATCCCTTGTGGTCTGACACTCTGACATCCCAAGACAGCCTGTTTCATGCTAACTTGGCAATCATTAGTTGAGAGTAGCCAGAATAAACAAGCAGGTCTCATAACGGAGTATTTATACACTTCAATTCCCCTCCATTATGAGACCTGCTTATTTATTCTGACTGCTCTCAACTGACGATTGCCAAGTTAGCATGAAACAGGCTGTCTTGAGATGTCAGTAATGAACATTGGTCTCAAATTTTAATGTGTTTATGCATTTTTAAGCATTTGTTATTTATTTAAATGCACATTGCAAAATTCATTGAGGCTGGTAGAGGCCCAGCACATGAATTTTGTTTTTCATTATTTTTAATGTGTATTATTGTTTTTAGTTTAGATTTGTGGAGGTTCTATTTGTCTTCCAATTGCCACTTTAAAATTTTGAACTAGCAAGATTTTTGGACATCTCTATTCGAGTATGTACAAAAATTATAATGCACTTATTCAACTACACTGATATCCTTAAATTAAGGGATCTTGCAGAATGAACTGTTCTGGTTGTCTGGTCAGGATCAAACTTGTAGGCGGGTGCAGAATGTCTTTCCAATACCATCCCCACATAAAAAATAAAAATGGTAGAACCTGTTCTGTCATAAATAAAGTTCAGAAATGCCACCTAAGTAGTGGCAGTGCAGGTCACGAAACAGGATGAATTGTGTGACAGTTTTGGTCACTGATTATACAGTACTGTATGTCAATTGTTAACCATGGCCCATTGTGTCCATTTGGACCTGCAAACAAGAGGCAGACCAGTCACACGTGGAAGTGTCTCGTGCACTGAGCATGTCAACCAGTATTATCTTTCGCTTTTGGAGACGTTTTCAGCAGGATTAAAATATTGCCCTACACTTTAGCAGAGGACTTCCACATGACACCACACACCAGGAAGACTGCTACCTGTCGCTAACAGCCAGACAGAACCACCGATGCATGGCACGCCACCTTCACAGCAGCAACCCAGATCACTGTACGCAAACAGTGTACAGGCAACTCCATGCAGTTGATCTGTATGCCAGGAGATCCACGAGGTGCATCACCTTGAGCCAAGCTCACCGGAGGGGATTCTTGTTGTGGTGCACTGAACACGCACCATGGACACAGGCCCAGTGGAGCCATGTCAAGTTTTCTGATAAGTCCCGGTACAGTCTAGACTGTGATTCACAATTGGAGGGAGCAAGAAACCAGGGTCAATCTTGCCAACTTCAAACACGACTGGTACAGGGGTGGCAGTGTGATGGTGTGGGCAGGCATTATGCTTGGCTCTTGTACACCACTGCACATCTTCGACAAAAGATCAATAACCGCCCAGTTGTACTGGGACAATGTCCTTCACCAACATGTGTGACTTTTCAGGGGTGCTGCTGGTCCAGAGTTTCTGTTCTTGGGCGAAAACGCCCGTCCGCATCGGGCTCGTTTGGTGGACAAATACCTCCAACATCAGGTACCTCCAACTCCATGTTTGGACTGGCCTGCACGTTCCTCAGACCTGAATCCAATTGAACAGGCATGGGATGCTCTTGGAAGACGTGTTGCTGGACTTACCACAAACACTACCCGAGCTGAGGATAGCATTGGTTGAAGTGTGGGATACAATCCCCCAAAGTTAGCTCGATATTCTGTTGTGCAGTACGCCAGCACGTTGCATTGCTTGTGTAGCTGTGCGGGGAATTATACAGCCTACTGAACGCTCTTTATGCCTTCCACAAACACCTGGATTGTACTTTAGATGCTCCTATCTCAACGACACTTCGGGCATTTTTATTTCTTTTGTTAGAGGCAGTGTTCCACCTTTACTTTTTGTAGTGATAGATAATAGGGATATTAGGAAGACATTCTGCACTCCTCTACCAAACAGTTTGGTCCTGACCGGACAACCAGAACAGTTCATTTTGCGAGATCTCTTTATTTAAGAACATCAGTGTAATAGTTATAATATTGATTCTCATAAAAGTGATCAAATGTTGTCTACTCTAAATGTGAGCCTCATAGATCAATTGAAAAAGATTCAAAGCTAATTGGGTGGCTTCTTTTTTTATGATAATTTTGACTAAAATAAAATAATAAAAAAGAGACAGAGAAAAGAAGAAAACTAAGAAATGTATATAAATTCTTGGAGGATCATCAACCTTCAAAAACATAATAATAGTATTAAAACATTTGAAGACTCATGAAAATAAGTAAGATTTGCTTTCAAAATTTATCAAAATTAAGTTGATGGTTCTTTATTGGACTTCACTGAAGAATTATCTTAACAGCTTAAGAATAAAAATTAAGCCAAAATGAATAATGAATTTACTGAACCAACTTTAAGAATCCTTTTTTGAACTTACTTTCCTTCTGAAGTTCCAACATGTATTGGTGTATAAATTAGATGATATATTTTTGA
>JAFIDM010000001.1:132110298-132144760 GCA_023159025.1 Thereuonema tuberculata
AGTGAAGGAACATTATGGAAGCAAGTGGAAAATACGTATTTGGAAATCGTCATTTAATAAGGTAATGCAGTGTAGCTAAGATTGTCTTCAAATGATGAAAAATGATTGTCACATGGAAGATGAAATTTCTGATTATTTTTTTCATTAGTAATAAAGGATGTTGTAAATAATTCATTTCAATAAGAATATTCTACTTTTCATTAAAGGATATTTCAGCCAAAAATGACAATTTACATTTTTTTGCAGGATTTTGATCCTTCTGATGAAAAAAAAAAAAAAAAGACAAGTCTTTTATGTTGACCATTTACATTTTCACTCATAGAATAAATATCTCCGTTATTCCTAATTATGAAAATGCCTAATTATTCAGATTATTGTTAAAAAAAAAGGTTCACCAATTGGTTTCAGCAATGAAGTAAATATCTCATTCCCTCTTTAATTCATAAACTGTAAGTTTGAGATTAATTGAAGTAAGAAGATATAAGATGATAAATAATAAAAATAATCTTTGATTTTATAGATGCTTTCTATTCAGATTGGCAATTCTGGCTTCTGGCTATTCTGGCTTTGTATTTTCTATAAAAATTAGAGTTATGAATGACTACAGAAGTGCACTATGTTTTGAAATAACAGTCAGTATGTGTAATGCTACAGATGGATAAAGGTATTACTATTTCAAACAATATGTGCTAAGTATTTTGGAATAACAATAAGAGAGACAAATCTGTACTCTGTAGGATTACACAATGTATAATTACTTTTTTTGAAAAATCCCCAAAAATATAGATTATGTCTTATTTCAGGCATTTATTAATAGATTGATTGGCAATATATCAATGACAGTTATGTATTGGAAACAAACTTTAAATAACATTCTAATTAATAATTTAGATATTTACTTTTTAAGAAGAATCTAATAAAATTTTTAATAAGTTTGGAATTTATCTTAAGTCTAATTTTGAAATCTAGATTTTTATTTCTGTTAAGTATATTATTAAACAATTTAATAAATATTGATGCCTTTTCAAAAATTTCCTATTAATTCCAAAGTATTTTTATAACATGAATAAGTATCAGTCTTTAAAAGGAAGATTATTATTTATGGGATTATATAGAGAACACGTTTCTATGAAATAATCAGTTCAGATAGAAGCAAATATTGCGTTTCACTTTTTCTATATAATTTTGAAAAGAGTATGGTTAAAAAATAAATTGAGAATGGATAGAAAAGAGCTGTTTGTAACAATTTCATTTTTACATTAATATCATTACTGTTTAGAAAAAGTGAAGAAGCGTTTATTGTGCATTATTTCTAAACATTTTGAAAACTATTTCCTAATAGTAATTATTAAAACTAAGTAATTATGATTATTTAAACTTAGTGTTAACACTAAGTTACCTCTGAACCAAAAAGCAACATAAAGTATATCACTGCAACTCTCAATACTGGACTATTATACCAATTTGAATTCTAGATCTAGAAGTAAAGAAAAGTTGCTGCCATCTGTTTTCTTGGAACTCATCTTCTGTCCTGCCCTCTTTCCTTGCTCATAAACTAGTAGCCCAACCTTTGATGTATAAGTATTGTTGTGAGGTGATGTACTGAGTGATAATGAACAAGTCAACATAAGCTGCGTACACTATCTGTAGTCAAAACTCTGATTTCTAGTCTTCACTCTGAGCTCTTATTCTAGTACATGGATATCTCAATGGAGTTCTCCGATCATTAATCAAGAAAGTGATTTTAGTATGAAGATGCTTCAGAAATCTATCTTTGATCAATCTTCGCCCATAGCCCTGTGATGAATAAAGACTGTGCCCACATACCTGCAACATTTCTTCTCTCCATTGTTTAGTGATAGAGAAGAAACTTCATTAAGACAAGAGAGGTTGCATGAGAGGCTCCAAATGTGGAAACATTTGTCATTTTCATACGAGCATCTCGAGAACTGTGCTGAATTGAAAACCCTTCTCTATCATGATAGTCAGCTCAAGTGTGACTGTTTCTGTCCTTAATTTTACCTGCATTCCTGTTAGTGGACATCAATGCTCAAGACTATTTGTGTGATTTTATCTAATAATATTTTGTTGTATGTGAGTCTCCAAAATCCAAACCACTATAAAAACACTGATTTGTTATATTGTTTGCCTCTACTGCTTGAAATAAATTATTCATATTTGAACCATCTTTGAGCTTGTCTCTCATCTTTTCATTATGATAGCATGGACCATAGGTGACTTTCCTTAGCATTCTACAGCACACCTTGTCCTTCACATCCTCCACCTCTCTGACAGAGGCATTCCAAATTTCTGGGTAGGGTCTTTTCCCAGATTAGGAGGAGGTTATAATCAAAGCAGTGGGCTTTCAAATAAAGAAAACAGGTCCAAAATGCTAGATTTCTTCTGCTTTTGGATATAGTGGATGGGGTGGAGATTACAACTCCTACCATCCCCTCCTCGATACTTGATGTTCTCTTGACCTGTTGCTTTCTAAATCCATGCTTGTAATTGTTTCTCGGAAAGCATTTGATGGTGTATGTAGCCATCATGTGACAGTTAATTACTTTGAATTTTAAGTAATCTAAATTTCCAACATTGATCTGTGTAAAAAATTTCTGGAATCTGTTGAAGTACGAGTCCTGTGGAGGATTGAGGCAGATAACAGTGCATGAGTACCTACATGAACTATCCGCATGCTACATAATGGAACAAGGTCGCTAGAATCTAATTCGATATTTGCAGTAATTTTTTTGTAATGTGGCTGTGAAAGTTAATTGCTTCAGGAAAGGTTATATTTCTGGTCCTTCCGATGCAAATTGTATTCAGTCTATCGTTGTTTGCACGTATAAGCAGCTTCATTTGACCATTTCAGCTAGCAATGTGCAGAAATTGGTACATAAAGTGAGTAATCGCCAGCCTTTTGACCATAGATGTCCTGTAAAACATCTATGAAACCGTCTCCAAACTTCATGGTCCCCAGAGACAATCAGATGTGTGAACCAAATGGTAACAAAAGAAAATCCACCAACCCAACAATCCATACGGATAAGACATCCAGCATATATCTGTTCGTCGTTAGAATATCCCTGGAAAGTTCCTAGGATACATATGAACAGAACACATTTTATACTCTTATTATTTTTAATGTAAATAAAGTAAAATTTTAACTTACTAGTTTTGAAGGTTGAAAGAATGTCTTAACATTGCATAATAGAAAGCTGGTAAAAGAAGTGAATTAGAATACAAAGTGATTACCTTCTATGAATTCTTCATCAGCATTTTCTTCATCTTCATCGCTATCAAGAATTCTATCAGAAATAAAATAAATTAGTGTTAAAAAAAATCATGTCTTCTTTTATTAAATGAACAGCAAATAGTTAACAGCAAGTAACTGAAATTTAATAATTAACAAATGATCATTACTTCTCTTTTGTTTCTACTCTGAACGTTAAGCTTCCTTTGAAATGTCCACTGTAAAGACACATTACTTCCAAACGATATTTTTGTTTACATAAAGGTGGGATAGTGATATGTGATGGCCCACATAGAAAAGGAACATCTGATTCAACCTAAATCAAATAAGGGTGAATAATTATAAATAAGTATAATTGTAAATATTTATCTTTTATAATACTTTAAAATAAATATCGTTTTAATTAACTTCAGGAATCAATTAGCTGTTTCAGGGTTATTGGCATCATCAGCAGTAATTCCTTTTGATTCAGTGTTTCAATTGTTGAGTACAATAATAGTACAGCTGCAAATTAAGAATCATAAAGAGTATGCTTTTGAGGGTAATAATTACTTAATGGAATTTAATGAATAGACTAGTATGTATTGATTTTTCCTTATTTTTCATATATAAAATATATTAAGAAACTCGTACTTACTATTGCTAACTGAGACTGAACTCTTTATTTTTCTTCATCATTTAGAATGTGAAAATCCAAACGCAGAATCCAAATTAGGTAATGCACAGTTGTAGCGTTAGAAGCTTATCGACAGGTTAAAGTAATATAAAACTTGCTTAACTGATAATAATACTATCTTAGTAAATATAGAAATATGTCTTTGTCTTACTCAAAAGATCCAAAAGTCAATCGCAGTAAATCTATTAAATAGAAACATTTCAAGCAAAAGTTAAAGAAAAAAATCAGTCCATTAATCAACGGAACTAATATCCAAGTAAATCTACTTCTCTATCTTTTAAACTCAAACCATGTTCTCAATAAAAGCTTTCACTGAATTTGAGTGAGACTGGAACTGAAGAACAGAATTCAAGAAGCGACACTGAAGAACTCATGAAGAACTCATACTGGTTTTCAGAGATATTTTTCTCAATCCTAATGTCTGCATTAATGCAGTTTCACAGAGATAGAAAAAAGAGAGATCATGGAACTCTGAGACAAGCTTGTTTTCACACTTTGAAGGTATGGAAAATGTCTTTCTTTTTTTTTTTATCGATATCTTTTCTTATCATCAGTTTTAAATTGATAAAAAAAAAGATGTTTAGCCTGAATTCAAATATACTTTCTTTGTGGGATTGGGTAGTTGCAATGATTTAGGTTCCACAATGAAAACGAAATGTTGTTCAGTAATTGATTAGCAAACCATCATATTATTTTAACTCTCTGATAGCAACTGAATAGACTTTAAATTTGTGGAATGACAATTGTGTAAATACCAATTATTATACAAAAATGAAGAATTATAGATCACATCATAAATAAAATGACAACAATGGATTCTTATTTTGCTACATATATGAATGCAAGAAGTAGTGAAACATACAAGATTGCTGCAATTAACAATGAAATGGAGATAATAACAGCAGTGCAGTTTAGCTTCTCAAATAAAGTTATTTATGGTTTCATTATTCAAGTTGGAATAAAAATTTAGGATCTGATCCTCTTTTATTTTATCTATATTTATCGTACAGGGAGTGTAAGAGCATAAACCTTAAACGCAGAAAATTAACAGAAAGCTCCACTGCACTCCTCTCTCGTCTTCCGTATCCTTTTTGACTTTATAGACTACAACTCATAGCATAAAACTGTAGTGGATAAAAACAGGATGACTAATGGAGAAGGGAAGGGACCCAAACAAAACTTTATACTCTCTGATAAAATTCTTCTCGGAGGCCCTGATCAGAACAACAACAATGGATTTGTGGCTATCAGAGAATTCCGGCGTCAGAAGCGAGTAATGCATGAACTAAGACTGTTCGCAGTACGTTTTCGAAATTTGAAGCAACAGGAAATCTTGGCGTTTAACCAGATAGAGGTCGAAAAAAGTGGACTTCTCTCATGTTAAAGATGTGGATACAACTGTAATTGATTTATCAAGTCAATCTCTGTCTATTAGCACAAGTGTGCCAGCTGTATTCTACTGTAATGGATATGCCATATTCTACTGTAAGGCTAATGATGCATAAGGTGTTGCAGTACTGTCCTTACAAGATGCATATGCTATAGCAGCTATAGCATGGTGGTGCAGATATTCATTTCAGATTCGCATTCAGTTTCTGACGGAATGACAGGGGGTATTATTTGATCATAAAACATACTTTGGAGTGATGAGGCCCCTTTCTGCTTAAATAGACAAGTGAATACACACACCTGTCACATTTGGGCGCAGTAAACTCTTGAGTTATCCAAGAGGTCCAATTTCATGCTACAAAAGTTGAGAATATTGTGAATTTACGGCCACTTTCATTATTGGGCCACATTTTTTTTTTGAAGAGGTAACACTGACTGGGCCCTGCAGCTGTTCCATCAATGGTAAGTTATATTATGAAATGTTGGCAATTTCACAAAACCAGAGCTGAACAATACGAGTATCTTTAGGATACCAGATTCATAACAAGATGGTGCGCCACCCACATCTACTGTTGTTTTCCAAAGATTAATAAAGCAGCACTTCACAGTCGAACGGTTCATCAGCCGTTGTTTCCAGATATCTTAGCCACTCCAACTATTGGACCTCATGCCATGCATGATTGGTTGTGGTTTTATTTTTGAAGAAGGAGGTACTTCGGAAAGGATGTCAAACTTTGTCAGATCTGCAGGACAGCTTTAGATTTCATGTGCTGACTATTCCAGTTGATATGTTACGTTCTGCTGTAGAAAATGCTGTTCTTCACATGGAAAAACCGTATCACTGTTGAAGTGATTTTATATTGCCACAGCACTATCTAGTGACAAATTTTGTAACTATTTTTTTTAATAAATGACGAGTGCATCCTTTGAAGCGCTCACTCCAGAGCATCTATGTAGGGATTTTAGCAGTCTTGTATTTCTTGCAGTCTTATCATCAAGAGCTCTTTGTTGAATTTGGAATAAATACTGAACTTCGTAGATCATTTATTCATTGTTTTACAAACAAATTGCATTAAGCAAACTGTACATGTTATTTACAGGCAATAAATTGATAGCCTACAAGCATGTACTGATGGAACAGGGATAGGCAAACTTTTTTGGAGATAGGCCAGATTAGAAATTTTTTTAGGTCTTGGGGGCCAAGTCAAATAAAAAGTAAGACCGTGGATATATAAAACTAAAAAAAAAAAAACCCTACCTAATTTTTAATCATTTAATATTGTTACCTGGTGATTTTGCCCGCTCCCCCTTCAGCGCAGTCGACTCGACCTTCCCTGCGTACCTCGGCCGAGTCGACCTATCCTACGCCTATAAAACTAGGCGCGGAGCCGGCGGCAGACGAGAGGTATCGCCGTTCAGTTCAGCGGGGATTGGCAGACCACACTCCCCGCTTAACCTCGCTCAGAGCCGGCCAACGCCAGGAGACGTTGCCGGCAAACAAGAGGCCGAAGTTATTCGAAGTCCGAAGACCGAGACAGACCTTCCCCGAGGTGAAGACGATTTGCCAGGCCGGCAAGTCAGTCCCTTCCCGTCGCCAAGTGAACTGAAGTCCGTCCAACGCATGCCGTGAAGTCGACATCGACCCTCACCTGACCCCCACCCACCCCGTTGCTGACGATTTTGGCCAGCGGTGAAAATCGGCAGGCAGCAATATTTTCCATTAAAAAGCATGCATGAACTTTAATTCAATTCTTCTAGTGATGATGTTACACTGCTCACAAAATTATGGGGATATTGCAAAATGAATACAGTACACTCAAGAAACAGAGGCATTTGAGTTTATTTATTAAAGAGCATCATCAGACAAGCAAATGACAAGACCATGGAAGTTGTCTGAATATGCAAATGTGATGCAAATTTGCATGTCTGCCCACAATCCTGTACAAAGAGGCTGGCGCTACTGGGTTATCTCCACTTTCCTGGATCAACAACAAGTGGCAGAATCATTGAGTGTCACCTGAAAATGTTCCTGCAACGTGATTTACCCGAATTTGAAGCATGGGAAGTCATAGGGCGTCTTGAATCTGGCCAAACACAGATGACAATGGCAGCAGCGGTTGGAACCTCCCAAAGCGTGATTAGCAGACTCTGGAATCGCTTCAGAGAGACTGGCATAGTATGAAGAAGACCAGCCACCACTGCAAGTGATGATTTGAAGCTAATAGCACGAAGGGACCGGCAAAGCAATGCGACTAAGCTGCGGGGACAGTTTCTCTCTGCTACTGGACGACAGGTGTGTACTCAGACCATGTGAAATCGACCCCGTCACGTAAAGTGTATGCCCGGCGACCAATGGTATGCATTCCGTTAACTGCTGAACATCGCACAACCCGCAGAAGATTGGCTGAAATGCATCTTCCTTAGACCCGTGAAGAGTGCTCCACGGTTCTCTTCAGTGACGAGTCAAGATTCAGCCTGCAGCCTGACAATAGTCGTGCCATGATCTGGCATGAACGTGGAACACTGGAGAATCCATGTTTCGTGCAAGAATTCCTTTGGTGAAGGTGGAATAATGGTGTGGGCAGGCATCAGCTTTGGTGGTCGTACCGATCTCCATATTTTTCGAAATGGAACGGTGAATGCTGTAAGATATCGGGATGAGATTCTACAGTCTATAGTGGAACCTTACGCTAGTTGGGCCCACTTTCTTTTTATGGACAATAATGCACGCCCCCACCGTGTGCATCTCGTTAACAACATGCTGCAAGAGGTTGGAATTGAGCTCATGGACTGGCCTTCACGTTCTCCAGATCTGAATCCCATCGAACACGCTTGGAATATACTAGGAAGATGTGTTGCCAGTCACCAATCACCTCCCACAACACTTCCACAGCTGGAAGTTGCCTTGGTGCACGAGTGGCCACGAATCCCACAGGAAATGCCGGACAATTTGATCCTCTCCATGCCTCATCGCTGTCAGTGTGTTGTAGCAGTCTCAGGTGACCATACACCCTACTGAACAGTCAATGTGCGACACATTTTTCATGTTTGACATGCGAATGTTAACCCCCGTCGATGGGTCACATCCTGCTCAATCCCAATAAAAGGATTCTGCACCTCATTTGCATATTCAGACAACTTCCATTTTCGTGTTAGCTTCTCTGATGATGTTCTTTAATAAATAAACTCAAATACCTCTTGTTTTTTGGGTGTAGTATATTCATTTTGCAATATCCCCTAAATTTTGTGAGCAGTGTATAAAGAATCAGTGAGAACCACGAAATCCTTTTATCTGTGACAAGACAAACTTTGGTTTCAAAATGTGTGCTTCCTTAATCAAAATTGACTGTAAATGTTGATAAGCAACCTGTAAGAAGATTTAGAAACATACTTCCTCTTTGAAAATGTCTTCTCATATAGATATGTGGTGTCAAATTCTGAAATTATCCCCGAGCACAGATTTTAAAGAAATATAAATATTTCATTTGGGAGAGATTTGTAGAAGATAGTTAGGTTTCCCTCTTTGTATTTCAACATGTCATTGGATTGCAAGTCAGATTTTTAAATCTTGCTTTGCTATGATGTCTTACAAGATTGAGTACGAGTTATCTAAGTACTTAACATGATGTGAAAAATGATGTTTCTTCCAATCGAGTATTACAAAGAATAGTGAAATTTCATCTTTTCACCTCATACTGAAATTTCAAAATATTGAACTTTCTAAACAGAAGAAAGTTTTCATTAAGATTTATATTATAATAGTTAATTATAATAGTTTGATGATGAGCAAGTTTACTCTGGTTTCTTCTTTAGCATATGAACTGGATATCTAAATTAATCGTAAATATGCATGTATTTTGTATTTAAAACAATGATCTTTTGTAATTAAGTTTAATTTCTAACTCAAATTGAATACCTACCAAGTAAACCAATCTCCTTAAAGTCATGTTTGGTACTTCAATGTCTTTCCATACTTTATGCCTTGCTTTACAAGTGAGGAAGATTTCTGTGTATGGTAAAGGTTTTGAAGCTCTTCCAATTATGGAAAAGACATAATTCATTTTGTCTTTCACATTAACGAACGTTAAGAGACCCTGTAAGAGATAATTGAAAATAATTATATATTTTTTTTATTGAAATCAATGACGCAACGAAGATTCTCATTTACAAAGTAGCTTATAGTCATCTTACCTCAGATTCACCTTCTTTAAGAGGCCAGAATGTTAAGGGATAATTCACACTTCGATTGGCTGGGACCACTATTGAATTTGGGCCAGAAAATCCTTTTGCAGTGATAGTAGTTTCTAGAGTCCAGTCAAAGCTTGTCACATTAGTCTAAAAAATAAACATCAATTCAACTCCATAGATATAAATTATTTTTATGTTAAAAACATACCATTTTTCTTTCTAAGAAAAGAACATCCCTAATTCTACTTTTGATAATTTTCAGTCTTAAATTTCCTATTCAGGCATCTGCGGTATTAGGTTGTCGTAGATCCCTTGGAAATAAGTTTATATAAATAGGACTCCAAATATAAATTTTATACAAAACGATGCCTCATTTAATTAATTAACACATCCTATCAAAAGTTTTTATTGAAATGAATAAAAACTTTTGATGGGATGTGTTAATTAATTAAATGAGATAAAGAAAATCTGGATCTCTTGTTTGTATTGAATTTTTATATTTTTAACAGATATTTTATTTATTTTATTTTTTTATTTTTGAAGATAAATCGTATCTAGCTCTTTTCATTGTAAATTATTGAAAAACGTAACAAAAAAGTTCTTTTCATAAGCTGAAGCTATTCATAAGCTATCAATTTTCGACTATTGAATGGGCCCATTTAAAGTGAGTAAACAGTCAATATTATACTCGCAGGCTATCACATTCGAATTTCTGAAAGCTAAATTGGATGGTGTTATGCATCATTTGCGCCAAATTAGTTTTTTTTTTTTAGATTACTGCTCCATCTACTAGCGAAAGGTGTAAACTCTTTATAAAAAATTGTTCCTGCTTGCTATCTCAACCTAATTCTGTGGAAAATTAATTTCGAATAACGCCAATCGACTAATCGTAACGAATAAGATTTACATCATATCTTTGAAGGAACTATTTGGCAATATTAATTTTGATAATGATCAGAATTGTCCTTTGAAAGTATCTTCATTTTGATATATAACACTCTTCATTTCATACAAAATGTGAAATAATACATAAACTTTTGCGTTTATGCGAATATCTCAAACGAATTTTGAGTCTTGGTCAAATGACGCATAACACCAGCCAGTACATTATTAGTATTGGGTTGGCTAAAAAGTTCGTTCGATTTTTGTACCTACGTTGGCTCTAGTAGCATTTAGGCCTAGGTGTCTTTAACCTCATTCGACACCATTTTGTTGGATTGTATTTGACAGCTGCATATCAGAGTGCATTTAAAACAAAAACTGATCAAAATTGGTGAATTTTATGTCTCCAATTTAATATTGAAGATGGGAGACAATAAGTATGCAAGACCGCACGTTTCGTTGATGACCAGGCAAAAACTGTTACAGCGTGGCTGGTTTGCTACAGATACTTAATGAATCAAAATAGTCCAGAATTAAAAATCTATTTAGGTAACTACGGGAAAAGTAAAAGTTACCATCTACTTAAATGACGAAGAAGGAGAGGAGGTGCTTTTTTTAGAATTGGAGAGGTTATGACGATCGTAATCCTTCAATCAAAATAAAAAAAAACCTTCCTATTCCTTTCTCTGATTGGATTTCAGATAAGCCGAAGAACTTCCAATCATAAAAACATGTCCAAAATCCTAGATTTCTTCCATTTTCGGATGCAATGGGGAGTTCTAACTCCTATCAACTTGCCCTCTATAAGTCAGTGCTTACAATAAATGGGAACAACAGAAAGTGATAACAATACACTATTAAAACATAACTAAAAATAATATGTTAAACTCAGATCAGCTGGATTTGGGTTTTTCATTCCTGCTGAACTGAAGAATAAAAATCTGTACAATTGATTACGATTGGACAGTCATTCACTAATTCCATTTAATAGTTATAATAAATAAAGATTTATATTCATTTAATTTTAATGAATTTTCCTACAGTTAACAGACTTACTAGAGGCAAGTTCTGCAATATGGTTTGATGAGCAGCTGCAAAAAACTCAAATTCTGTCAAAGGTAGACTGCAGTTGGAACGAATTAGAAGCTTATAAACCCTGATGTCGTAGGGTGAACAAAGGAAAAGTTTGGTTTCGTAATAGCCATGAATAGTTGGATGGACTTCAATTGGTAGTAGATTATCTTTCAGTTTTTGAGAAAGATCTCCTATTTAACAAAGATAGTTTATAAAATGAATTACTTTAAGTTTGTGTGTGACAAAAATTAAAGCTAAAATAAAAATTAGTAAAATCTAAATTAAATCAGGCTGAACGGAAGGTTTAATTCTGAAAAAGTGATTCTAAATAGACTACAAATCAAAAGTAAACAAGATGGCGTTGGCGTGTGAATTTTCAACTATCCGCAATGTTGGTAATTAAGTCTTAACAACATTGACTGTAAAACAATGGACAATGATAGTAAACTTTAAAAGTTTTTATATAATTAGTTTTTATTTGTGGCGCTTTAGAGAGAGATTCATCTTTTCGCAGATTTGGGTCCCTGTGAGTCCAGTTTCACTTAAAATCAGGGAGACAATATTTGATAATGTTTATCATTATATTTACCAATTGAAATTACCATTTGTTCATTGAAAATAGCTTTATTTCCGTAATTCAGCATTTTGAAGAATGATACAAATTTGAACATTTACAAACATAACTTATATCCAAAATCAATTAGTAAACGTAAATTCAATTAAAATAAGTTTCTTCTATTTTTAAACAAAAAAGGTCAGTCTGCTTTTGAGTAGAAGTTTTCTTATCTTCCATCATGTTCCTTCAAAATACACTTTAATTTTTATTAATTAAAACTTTTTGCCTTTTCAAATAAAGTAATTTGTAATTGTTTGTTCTCTAAAAAATCAGTGGTTCCATAATTTTAAAACAATCAACAAATAAGCACTAACACAAAAACTGTGTAACGAAATTAGAATCAAAGAATTAGTCGCCATGTTAGAAACAAGTATAAAATGTAATTTAACAATAGAAACTGGAAATATAATATGTAAACAATTTAAATTAAGCATCAAACATCTTTAATATTGTATTCCTGATTCCGTTAAAACATTTAGAACAAAGACCTTAAAAATGAATGTATTTTAAGAGTTTTGGGGGGGATTTTTTTCAAAAAATATTTTAAATGTTTTGAACTGAATAAATGGCTTACATAGAATTTGATTTTTATCTGAAGTTTTAATCCAATTAAAACATTCAGAATTCCTAAAATTCCTTAATTCTACAAATTCTTATTCTGTATTTCAAGAATATGACTGATTACGTAACTGGCTATTCATGTGAGTTACAACTTCCATCTTATTACAATTAATCTAATGAAATCAAACATATTAATATTTGATGCCTGTATTTGTTCTGATTAATTTGTATACTCATTAGGCATCCTAACTAAATAGCATGTACTGACTTAGAATTCATAGTCTTACTAATCCAGTTGAACGTTTTCTCTATTTGTCTGTTTGACTTGTGCACCACGCTAAAACGGCTAAACAGATTTCCTTAAAATTCATTTACATTGCTGACTGTGGTCCACGTAAAACATGAGTACGACTATTTGGGAATTTACCCAATCCCTGTTTTCCTCACTGCATATTCAGTCACTATGCCATAGATACCTGAACATTAGGCTTACCATATTTTTTTGGGTCCAACCCAGGACATATTTTTGAAATTACTTAAAAGTCTTAACAGTTTACTGAAACATTAAACTTTATTTATTCAGTTGTATTTTTCATTAAATATGGCTTTTTTAGAAATGGTTTGTTTGTTTTAATTATATCATAAAATTCACAACAAGAAAGTTCTGAATTAATTTTAACCTTAAGCAGATGTTTAACAGTAGATACTGAAAGTCTACCCCTTTCTGCAGACCAAATATTCTCAACTGGAGCAGATGTCCCAGGTAAAGACATCGCAAACTGAACCATTTTAGAAATATTGTAACATGAAATATTAGTCTTTTTAAACACCTTAAAAATTGCTTTCCACTTCTCTTCAATAGTAACTTCAATAGCCAAATGACTAAGAGAAAAGTTGTGGCGGAACCGGTAGCCACGCCTCCTCATCGACGTCAGCGCTTGCTCCTAGGCCCGCTGAGAGGCGCACGACCGTAAGAGAATGTTTAAAAACGCGATGTCGAACATATAATTAAGCTCTAAAAAACCAGGACTGTCCGAGCTAATCCGGACGTATGGTAAGCCTACTGAACATGCATCTAGTGATAATTATGTTCTAAGTTATTTGGGTGGTTTATTTATTTTTAACTGCAAAAGAACTTAGTTTACCTTTATCTGATAGCTCTCGTTTACTGAGAACCTGAAATGTTTGGTTTAACTTCGTGAGTTCTTTCTTGGAGTAGATAGTTAAGCATGGAGGCACAACGACAGCATCTACCTCTACGGATACTCTAAATATCTTAACATCCTCTGACTGTTCATCGCTTTGATAAGTGCCTTCTGCATATTTCTGTATCAAATAGGAAATAGCCTTCAGAAAGCTTCCACTCGGAAAGAAAGGAAGATTTAACTGACTTTTCGTTTCGTTTTCCTCAGATAAGAACTAAAATGAAAAAGGGAAAATTAGTTTCAGTAGATAATAGAAATTTGGAAAGTCACGTTCACCACAGTCGTAATTAAACTTTCAAAGAGCTAAAATTTACCAGCAAGGCTATTTCCACAAGAGCATTTTCCAAAACAATATTGATGAATGGAATAGGTAATTCAAGAACACATGGTACACCTTTAACACAGTTCAAATGTATTATCCCTTCCTCCATAGAACACTCCTCTGGTAATACTCTATCTGAAGTAATAGAAAATCAATTAATTAAAAGTATTTAAATATCTACATAAAAGTCAAAGTTTGCATGCATGTTTGTATGTTCTCTATACAATTTTACACTCCTTGACTGATCTCAACCAAATTTTGCATAGTTACTCTTTAATACCCTGCGGAAAATATAGGCTACCCTGGAACTTGGACACACCACCCTATGGATTTAAAAGAGGTGAAATCCCTGAAACAGCGCCACGTATGCACCTGGTGGAGACAATGGGAACTACATAAATATTGTTGAGGGTCGTAGCTATCACCGGGACAGCCGGGGCAGTGCTTTTTTTTTTTACGAAACCGTAATCACTTGTTGCCCCGGGTCCTCCAGCTACGGTACTGGTATTGTTGTGCATAATAAGGCCACGTAGCAACTGGTGGCGACGATTGGAACTAAACTATTGTTGTACATAATAATAGCGCCACATAGTATACTGATGGCCAACACTAAAACTAAAATATTTTTGTGCATAAATCTCTCCCGCATTCTCTCCTTAATGAATATGAAATTTGACTTGAGTTTACTTTGTCAAAATCGAAACGATACATATCAGACGAATATTCGATATTCGGATCCTAATAGATGTAAACGGTAGGGAGGCAACCTTTTTATAAGGGTTTGTGTATCACCAAAACCGCTTGAGGTGGAAACACGAAAGTTGTCAAGAGAGTTCTTTGTCAAAATTGAAAAGATGCTTTTTCGATATCGAGCCCTAAGGGGTGTAAATGGGGGATGGGGGGATGAGGGGATAGGCAAATATTGTTGAACGATACTTTTTCGGGGTTTTCGGATTGCACAATAAGAATAACACATTAATTTGTACTGATCACGTGATTGTTTAACGCCTGGGGAAGATTTCACTTGATAGGGTTGTGGAGATGGGGAGAAATGGTTGGGTAGTTTTCTCCGATCTCGATAATAATATAACATTACTTTCTATCTATCACGTGATTTTTGTACGAACACAAAAATTCTTAGTGATCTCACAATAATTACTCATCCACATCAGGATATCTGTTTTTTGTAACCCGTGCGAAGAACGGGTATTTCAACTAGTAGCAGATATTGATCATTAAGTCTATGCTAGATTTTTAAACTAACAGACTTCCAGCCTGAAAACTTTTCTTCAGTTCTAACTGTTTTGATAATTTTTACTTCATTTCTTTCTAAATAAATTATTACTTCAAATTTAAAATATATTTCAAAAAATTAAAAGCTTAAGAAATTCGATTTCATTCTATAGGGTTAATGAATAAAAGGTTTCATTAACTAGGCCTTTAGGGCTCGATACTCAAATACATACATTATGTCGTAGTTCCAGGACTCATAAAATATTCATGGGAAAGCTCTAGGATCCTTTCAGAAGGACCCATCATCTAACATGGACCCTGAGGATCCCGTTACCTAACATGGTGCTCGGCCAGGGCTAGAGATTTGGGGATCTGGTTCCAGAAGCTGGTACCAATGAACTAACACTATACAATGACAGTAGCTGAAGTAATGAAATATTTCTCAGTCGTGTAAAAGAGTCAACCTATTCCGAGTGTATCACTAGAATCCGTCTTCCAATTAAAAACTTAAGAAAATGAATAAATGAATGAAATAAACAACATATTTACAAGTTTTTTAAAGTTCTAAATAGCCTACACACAAGTATAAAAAATTAAGTTAAAATTTAAAATTAAAACATTTAAAACATTTGTTTTAATGTTTTAATGTTTTAAATGTTTTAATTTTAAATTTTAACTTAATTTTTTATACTTGTGTGTAGGCTATTTAGAACTTTAAAAAACGACATTCACACACGTTAAAGTTATCATCAATATTTACAAGTACCAAACACGAATTGAGCCCGGATAATTTCCAATAACTGGAATTCTGGTCCGATAGGTCTGGTACTACGTAACTGTAGAACAGATCACTAATTTGTGAATCATCAAATGCAGTGAGTGCTTCTTCTTAAGCTGTTTGATGAAGTGGACTAACAACATTTTCCCCGCAATGTTTCAGAGACATATCAAACTTATAATACCATGCAATAATGTAAATAAAAAGATACCAGGAAAGTATTTAGTAGTATTATTACAAAAATGTAATTAAAATGTTTTATATAATGTCTGCAATTACATTACATTATTTTCCTGCAAACTCGAGGCGATTTTCTAGCAATGAAGTAATGATAAATTACAGATTAACAAACTTTTAAACCATTTCTTTCATTCAATGAAATTTCAATCAAAAATACTTTTAATTTACTTTTCATAATAACTTCACTTAAACCTACTTATATTATTGTATATGTTAACCAAAAATTTAAATTCCGTTTAAATGTTTAAGGAAGATAAGACACTGAAAGAATGTTAGTGAATTTGCTTGGAAAAAGAAAAAATGTAAGGCCTTTTTTTCTTTGCTGCTATTATGAAATTCTAAATCTTTCCTAATGATTCTTAGTTCTTGTTGTTTAGTAATTGTGATTATAAAATTACTTATTTTTTTCCTTACCTCTTTCCAGAAGTGAATAAGGCATAGGTAAAGGAGTCGTCACTTCTCCAGTCATTTCATAGATAAAATCACCTACTTTCGTATCAGAGAACGTTATTAAACACTGCTTCTTCCATAATCCCAAAGGAATGAAATGAATTATTAGGTCGGTAGGATCCCTTGTTGACAGTTTGATGCTTCTCTTGATGCAGTAGAAATAATTCATTGATCCATTGTTTTCCTCTAATTTTTAAAAGAAAAAAAAGAAAAGAAATTTTCAGCAGTTCTGTTAATTACAATTAAAAACAGAAATTTACTTTTAGCCACCTTGTAGGCGAAAAGTTTATTCTGTTCGTCCGTGCATCTATCACTAGATCTTCAACCCAAACTACAAGTGGGACATTCATGAGTCACGTTATTGGAACACTTATGAATTTGTAGAAGTGGGGATAAATACGAGTTTCAGTTTACTCTTACTTCCTGTTCCGATCTCGTAATTCTTAAGAATATTCTCAACACTTTAGAGGCATTGTAACCGGTTTTATTCATCTCGTGTATTAGCCGTCTGCAGGAGAAATAACTTGGGAAAAAAAATTCCCTTCCTCCTCCAAGGATTGAATCCAGCTCTTCCAGTCCGCAGTCAAGCGTTTTACCACTTAGTTACCATTGCGACAATATAGTATACATAATTAATTTGACAAAGAAAAAGAGACGGAACCCACTTTAAATTAAATATTATGAAAATGGCAAGAAATATGAAAGAATTCAACTTTTCAGAGTTGTTCACATTTATAAGAATTTGCAATAATTTAATAATTCTATATATATCCCCCTTTTATTATCTCATTTAAAAAAAAATGATACCTTAAATTAATCAGGAAGCAAACTGGATCAATACCATACATTTCTATCACCAAAGTTACTGTTAAAATTAGAAATAAGATAAATAAAATAAATAAATTAATAAAACAATACTATTTTTTTTCCATAGACCTTTAAAATACACGATATTATAAAGAAAACTGTATTAATAAAAAAATATTTTCGAAATGTCTTAATCCCTTCCTTAGTGCGAAACAAAATATCAGTTTTGTTGCAGATGAAATGTTGGTTTTTCAACCTCCAGTTGATACGTATTTTTGAGGAATTAAAACATCACTAGACAGTGCCTGTGATATGCAATTTTAAAATGGTAAACCTGCTTTAGTGGTCATGTGGTTTGAAGCGTTAGTTCCAAGTGGTCCATGGGTGTTGACGATAGTTCAGCGCCAACTTCATGTCGCTTTCCTATATGAATTTAAACTGGGACACAGTGCAGCAAAGAGGCTCTCAACATCAATAAAGCATTTGGGGAAAAGCCTACAGTAGTGATGAACGCGTGAAACAACATTGGTTTTGAGAAATTCCGGTCCGGCGATATGAGCCTCCAAATGAACCCCGCGGTAATTCATAATGAGCTTTCGATGATGCTTACTAAGGACTTGATCGAATCCGACACTTGTCAAACGGTTCGAGAAACTATATATAACAGTTTCCCGATATCTGGTGGCTAAAGACAAAGTGAAGAAGATGGATAAATAGGTACCTCTTGAGGTGAAGAAACAGCACAAAACACGACGATTGGATCTCTGCTCATCTCTGCAACCAGACATTTTGAAGCGAATCGTTGCTTATGATGAGAAATAGATGCTGAATGACAATGGGGGACAATCGGTGCAGTAGACCACTATGAAGTCTCGAAACACACCCCGAAGCCCATACTCCATCCCAGGACGACTTTGGCCAATGTTTGGTGGTCCTCAGCTAAAGGGATTCATTTCTCCTTTTTGGCCACCGGATTAAAGAATGATGTCGGGGAAGTACTGTTACGAACTTGAAATTATGTATGGAAAACTGTCTATCAAACAATCTGCATTCATCAATCCTCGTGGGCCAAACTTCTCCACGACAGGGCCATGTTAGATGCCATTTTGCACCAAACGACGATCCAGTAGGTGGATAAGTTACGAAACCTATCTCATCCGCCTTATTGACCAGGACTATCACCTATTGACTGTTGCTTCTTCAAGAACCTGGACAACTTTCTAAGGAATAGAACGTTTACCCAATAAAACTTCAATGGAAATCATAGTCCAAGAGTTTATCCCTCGAGTTTTCTTCATGATGGCATTCAGAAACATGCAAAAGAGCATTGCTGCTGGCGGTGATTATTTGGATTAATATAATTCATTTCTCACCGAGTTGTGCGTGTTTGAAATTTCCAGTAATTTTTAGTCATTTAATCTGCCACAACTGATATTCCGGATTTACAAGAAAAATAAAACAAAATTGGCAAATTAATAAAAATAACTTATACAATACAAAATGATATTTTGTATTTAAGATAAAAATTTAGGGGTTGTCTAAGAAGCACTTATGGTTTTTAGCTAGGAGCTGTTTGTCTAGACTGTGGTTATTCTCAGGGAATTATTAAAGCTATCCTGTTTGTAATAACTACAAGGAATGGGATGGGTGAAGAATTCTTTGTTATAGCTCTTTTAAATATAAACTCAGAACAAAATGCTTTTTGCCGTCTAAAAAAGAAGTAATTGTTACTTGAAAATATAAATAAAGTTCATATAGATCTTATGATGCTATCTTCTTACCTATTTCTCCATTATTTTGATACGGGAATTCCTCAATGGAAATGTCAAATACACCACATTCCAAATATGGATTCTTAACTTTTAGTGTTATTTCTGTATGTTGGTAACATGGAGATTCCACTGTAAAGGCTTCCTATAAAGAGTTTGAGGAAATCATTTTAGTGATAGAAAATGACAAAATTTAAATTAAACAGATGATTATTTGAAATAATAAAATAATGAAACAAGAAATTGCAAAAGATGCAACATTAGGGATACCACATTTGATTTCCTAGTTCTGGCTTGTAGCTTTATTTGCTTAGAAAAGTGACGTTCATCAAATCACTCAGTCTGTGTGTGTGTATGTTCTTGAAACTTGACATCCACTATAAGACGATTTAACTTTAATTCTTAAGATTTTTTTGTGAGTGGGTCCTTGTCAAAAAATAAGCTCATGAGCAAAATTCCCATAGAAAAGTATTTAGAATAGAACAATCAGAAACAGTCCTTTTAGTAATCCACTGATTTGTGGATGATTTATGATTAATACCATACAGTAGCTCCTCAACATTCTGATCAGGTAACATTAATAGTTTTGGAGCCAATATTTACAGAATCTCAATGAAATTTTTTACTTCATTTTCAAATTTAATGAAACAATAGACAGCAACTCAACATCAATAAGATTGGACTGCTTCCATAAACCAGCATATTAACAGCGGTCTATATTTCAGTTAATATAAAGACATAACGATGGGGGTTGGTCAGGGTTGTAACTCCACCTCTACGATTGCATCCCAAAATGAAAAAAAATGTAGGATTTTGAACAGTTTTTTTTTTTTTGTTTTTTTTTGGAGTTCATGTATAACCTCCCCATCCGGTAAAAGAAGAAACTTTTTTTTTTAGTTTTTGGTTGAACGGCTAAAACACCATCATAGTTTTTCTATTCCAAATTTTTGGATACGCTTATGATCAGAAGAGACCATTGACACATCAGGCTAAGATAATTTATAAAGTTTCGTTTGTGAATTGTGAAATTTTAATTGAAATACATAAAGATCCAGTTTAATTTAAAAATTTATTTGATCGAAGTTGCTGCGTTAGGGATGTGCTGGATCTATGTGTTATCAGATTCCATTGGAATAAAAAAACTGAAAACATCAATAGAGATACCTATATTACATTTTAACAGTTAATCAACCTTTTACAGAAGTAAAATAAAATTGAATAGACAGGAATTAATCAGCTTAAGTCAGTTAATTAATTTAAGCCTAAACCTTCTCATAAATTAATAACAAGTTACTGAGATTTAATAATGTAGACCAGAATGCACTGTTGAACGGTGAACATTTAATAAGAATAAATTATACAATGGCAGTTTCGAGAAGCCGATTGTGGGGGAGCATGATTGGTACTTCTGTAAATTCTTTGAATCTCTCACAATCAGATCTAATAGATGTCACTATAATGACATCTCTACCACGAACCCAACCCCACAAGGCAACCATCTTAAGGGAACCATAAAAAAACCTCACTCCCCCGGAAAAACAATAATACTACAGCCCGCCCGTTGAATGGCCAAGAAGAACACAACGAACTGTAACTGAAATTTTTAAATTTCCTTACTCTGTTCTTATTGTAATCTGATGACGAGGTGTGAATCGGCTCCTGGAAACTGTTATTGTGCAACTTATTCTTAATAAATGTTCACCGTTCTACAGTGCATTCTGGTCTGTATTATTAATTCTTATTATAGATGCACGTTAAAAATGATTGATTCTAAGTTACTGGGATATTTATCGTAATCAAGCTTAATTCAGGATGATAGTAAGCAAAACTTTAAAAAAGAGTTTTATAGATCTACATGTAAATAAAGGAAAATAAATACATACAGCAGTTCGCTGTCTTTTTATGTCAGCCATGAGATTGAAAACAAGGGTCATTCCTGAGGTGCTGCCTATCCGTTTGGAAATCAGATAAAGAGTGGCACTTCCAGGGTTTAAATGATTGCATTTGCTTTCAACACTTAATCCCAGTTTTCCATTTGGACTTAATATAAACTGTTGATGGCTAACGTTGTATGTTGATGCTCCAGGGCCTATAATTAAAGCCTTATAAGATAAAGGACGATTGCTTGGATTTGTAAGCAGAATCTAAATAAAAAATAAATAAATATGTATTAAAATATTCTAGCATATTATTTTATTATGAAATGACTCAAGAAAGCTTATGGATGTCCCATAGTGATTTAGGACTATATAAATTACGGGTTAAGTTTGAATGCTGCAATAAACAGCTTTTTCTAAATAGTTCTTCCAGATTGTTCCAAAGATTCTGTAAAGAAGGTGTCAAAACACAGTAACTTTTGTTTACTTAAATTATGAGTCACTGTCTTTGCTGCAGGGCTTTTGTCATCGTTTGAAAAAAAGTGGACATCACTGATAATACATTTCCAAGGCTAAAGCGTCATGCCTATGTTCAAGTGAAATTAGATAGCACAAAAGGAAGAGGCTCCTGTGATCATAAGCCCAAAGCAACTAAATGGAATCAGAAATTCAGTCGCTCGCCTTAATGCAGAAGAAAGACGCTATGTTTTAGAAGCTGGTCTAAAGTACCTAGAAAATACTTCAATAAAAATATTTCCCATTGTTCTTTATTTCAATCTTAGATGTGACCAGGATTTGCACTTTCTTTTTTCTTTGACGATCACTCGAGGTAATTAGCCTTAAGTCTTAAAAATTTCTCATCTGGTAGCCCGATATATTTTTAAATATTTTAGAATAGCATTTTTTCAGAATTGCTGACAAAGATGCTAATCTGGTATCATTAAGAAATTCAAAATATAAGCAAACATACGCGACATTAGGTAATGTTTTAATTTATATGTAAATTATTTATAAAATGCTTATTAGACAAATGCTTAATTTACGATCAAAATTCTATGTGGCTGCGAGAGGGGAAAAAATAAGTTTTTTATTTTAAGTTCAATTTTATTTATTTATTATTAATTTTTTTTTAAATGAGTAAATCATTGATATACACATGTAGGAAACAATAATGTATATTAAAAATTATTAAAAATTATGAAAAAAAGAATAAATTACATAAATGGGCTTCAGAGCCGGAGGTTTCGATATCCTAAGTGGATTGTCATTCTCAACGGAATCCGTTGGTTATTTTTAAAACCAAGTAAATTATTGTTTACTTTTTTCGAACAAGCTTCTTGTAATTTTGTGTTTGTAGGCCTATATTATTCAGAATATTGATTCTATTTTTTTAGCGAGGCAATTTCGATAAATTTCTGTTATTGAAAATTCAGGGAAAAATAAGAATCTTTTTACTACAATAGTAAAATAAAGTAAAAACAAATGAAATCCAACTTGATTGAAAAAATAAAAAAAGTTAAAAAAAATCTCCTTTGTTAAACTGCACGTCTGGATTCCAAGAACTGTCAGGAGTGATTTGTTTATTAAATGTATCTTAAGCTTTAAACCGTTTCGAAAAAAAAAAATGTTTGTTTAAACACAATATCCATAATATCACAGTCATTTATTGATACGAGTATAATGCTAAGTGGCAATTACCTGCTTAATAACTGGTGTTTTCAAAGCCCCGCTGAAGACAACATCAGCTCGAGGTAAATACATTGGTAGACGATCAAATAAGAAGGCACAGACCATAAGCAATTGAACAGGTTGAGGATTTACTATTTGGGAAGGCTATTGGGAAACATTCAAAATAGTTGTATTTAATCGGAATTTTCTAAATTTTCCTAAAATATTGAAAAATGTTCTTTGGCATTATGTATCACAGTACCTGACGAATTCTATTTGTACCAAACAGTTGATACAAGTTTCTTATTATCTTGGGTCCTTTCTACATATGTAAGTTGTAGGAAATCCCAAGCAGAATTATTTGTCAACGAATGAGCACTGACAAGAAATGAATTAAATTCCTTTCATTTATTATTACTTTTGTTCTTAGGCCATCTAAATGTAAGAATTAAGATTGCAAAATATTAAACGCAACACAATGTCATTTTCCAAATTAAAGATAGCTTTGGGAAAATAGTTTGTGCTTTATTTCCTATCGTATATAGAAATGCTGTTATTTGGTATCACCAGAAAGAAATAAGTACACTTGATTCATTGAACACTACTGCTGGGACATCCACTACTCACACATTCTAACTCTAGACAGACATCCAGGAAATCAAATTACTATTCTTTCACTACACATTATACACATTATTTAAATTTTATTTATATAAACTTATTGACTTCTATATAACGGATTGACCTTCTGCATTTTTTTTTCAAAATGCTTGTTTTGGCCTTTTTATTTGTCCATTGGCCTCTGCTGTAATTTTTTTATCCAATTTTCAGAGGCCATCACAGAAAAGATGTCCGAATCTGAAGGGAGGGGATTGTTAAACTAGCATTTCGAAAAAAGTGGTGTCAAAACAAGTTCTGACTACCTGTTGGAAAAATTATTAATTTTATATCATTAAATCAAGTAGCATAAAGTGAGGAATTCTTGTAAATTTTATCTTTAAAACGGGTCTAAGGATTTTGATGAAATGGGACGACTCTTCCTTTTTAAGGGTGCGAGAAAGCGATTTAGCTAGCTCTCAACTTCGGGAAAACTCATTTAGGAAGTAAATGAATGAACCCAGGTTCCAGGATTATTATCTACAGTGTTCTTATTTTATTTTCGTTTATTTTATTTTTAATAAATTCGTGTTTTATATGTAATAAAATAATAATTTTACTTAATAATAATTTTAAAGCTTTTCCTTTCAACGTCGCGTGTATTCACTGCAGAGCTGTCCATTTCCCCGCAAAAGGGGTTAAATAATAAGTGATTGTCTACAGTGTTCTTACTTTAATTTCGTTTTATTTTAGCAAGCAAAGCTTTGTCTTCCAGTTACTTAGTTATTGAAAGATCAATTTTCTAATTTCTGTATTTATTTTTTATGAATATGTTTTCAGTAAAATTAAATCATTTTAAGTTTTATTAAATACAAAATGTTGAATTTTTGAATGTCTAGTTAATTTGATCAAAAATGCATTGAAGAAAGAGGTGAGTTTAAAAAAGGAATACAAAATTTTTCCATGAAGAAAAATACTTGGTAAGTAATACAAAAGTCGATTTCCGAGTCAAATCAAAAAGAAGTTTTTAAGTATAGGAAAAGTTTTAATAATACGTGCATAGAAAAATTACGTTTAAGTATGGAAAATTGAAATGTCATGTTCGCTTAAAGGGAAGGGATTAAATGTGATCTTTTAAGATACAGAGGGAGGGGAATTCCACGGACTGTCCTTATACGACAGATATCCTTTATAGATTGTCCCTTTAATAATCAACTAACATCCAACTGACCCACTGATGTCAGGTTTTTTTTTTCATCAATAAGCCAGTTTTTTCATCAATTGTTTATGCATTAGGTTCGCATTCTTTTTTCCTTAAGAGATCAAAAACATGCTCAGAATTACCAAGTCATGGATCACTTGTCATACGCAAGCATTTCTGTTTCTTTCCAGTCGGTATATCCTTTTTCAATTTCCCACTAGGTCATCTGAAACATTACTAGTAAAATTTAACCATTTGCTAATAGGTCACTGACTAATGATCCAAACTTCACTTTATGTGGCTGTTTTTCACTTCAGCCCTTTGATTATGACTGTTCGACTATTTCTTGCAACTAACTGTAAACTTATCTCTTCGATTTCTAGACAGGTACTTCGAGTAAAGTCACTGTAAGGTGCTCTGAGTCTATGGATACAAAGACCATACAGTGATTTTATCTTCGTGTACTCAGTTGTCATCTACAGGATTTGTCTCACGGTCAAAGCTTTTCCTTTAAGGACTTCTTCCTGCCTTATATCTTTTCCACATTTTTCTTTTCTTTTGATATCATTGCTCTGAAAGGATGAATCGTTTTTTTCTGATAAAGTAATCGTACTCGACCAGTGTAGAATTCAGCACATTGAGGTAAGCTTTCTTAAGTGTAATGTTAAGTTTTAGGAATAAAATGAGTTAACCTACAGAATATAGAAATTATACAAAAACCGAAACCATCTATTTTTTATTTCAAATCTCTCTATTTTTCTTTCGTTCTTTTCTCAATTTTTGCAAAAACTTATTTGATCATAGAAGGTGGAAATCTCCCAGAAGACATTGCTGGCATCGATCCAAGATAGATTATGGAATATGGAAGTATTTTTTAGGCTTCTGAAGGAGCCTGATATCCCGGTTTGTCTGTCTGTGGGCACATATCCCACAATGCTTCGTAACGGCTTCTGTTAGCTCAGTTGTAGGTGGCCTGAATGTTGAATGTTGTAGGTGGCCTGTGAGCTCAGTTGGTTAGAGCGTCGTGCTAATAAAGCCAAGGTCGTGGGTTCGATCCCCTCATCAAGTTATGTTTTTTTTTTAAATCATTATTAGGAATTCAGTGTATTAACAAGGTTTGAGTTAAGAATGACGATTATTCCACGTAAATAGTGGTGGGTAAGATAGCATGGGGTCGCAAACAGACTCGCGCGAGCATTTTCTAGACCACCCCGGCGCAGTCTATTTTAAAGTAAAGGTGACTCAGAAACCGTTGCGAAGCACTGTGATTGGTTTACTAATTACTATTCCTATCTTGTTTTCTTTCTAATATTGCATCTGAAGGCAATAGGGATTCCACTTACAAGATAGTGGTTTTATTCCTATAGTTTCCATATGGACTATAGAAAAACTATTCGGTATAGCAAGTATTAAGTTCGTTCAAATGAAGAACATTTCAATATTTTTCAATAATTTCAATAATTTCTTTCCGATTTTTCATTTTCACTGCAAATCAAATGAATAATTCTATCTCTGCGAATAGTAAGAACCAACACATTTCTAAAATAGGGAGTGAATTGGAGAATGAAAACACTACGAGAAAAGAACTAGTATAGAGAACAATGATTCAAAATCATCAAAACAAGACGACATGCAATAAGATATTTATTACTGCTGCACAATTCTGTGGCAATTAAAGAATCGTAAGAAAAAGGCCATAGCAAATGGGCCGATAGATTACAATAGAAATTGAAAATCTCTGATTTATACAGGAGCTGACTTGAAAGCTTACCTTTAGATCATATTCTAAGCCTAATAGTTCTAAGGCAGATGTAATCCTTATAGCGTTATGAAAAAGTTGTTCTTCAGATACTGCGGTATAATACATATGTGAAAAATGTTCTTTCTGCAGGAAAAAAAAAACGATTAACTAGAAATAATAAATTAATTGTAAAGAAAAATATGATTTGTTTTTATTCTGATTGCAAAAATATTTTATACCAAAAAAATTATACAGCAAAAAATTATGATATTATTATTGAATTTAATAAAATCATTTGAAATTACCATGAAAGGACAATAGGCAACAAAGGCTAATGCCAAAACAATTCCATCCATCAAATCAAAATCAAAATTTGACACATTTCGCTTAGTACCTTTAAGAAAGAAATGAAAAAGATTAGTCAAAAATATTTTTTTATATTTAAAAATATATGCATTTTTTTGTCATTGTTTTCAATATTAATTAATTAATTGGAACTGTATAACATATAATAACTTTTTATAATTATGTAGTACACATTTATCATAGTTATAAATTGATCTTTATAATAAGACATTTTTTAACAATTTTACTGATTTCATTGAAGTCCTTCTACTAAGAGTTAAGATTATTTACAATTATTTACAACTTGTTATTAAAGTTCCTGATTATGTGGGTCCAATATTACAGTAAATAAAATGTTAAAATATATAAAAAATTAACGACGCTCATTTTATCAGCAGTCGATCCTTTCTGGTTTCTAAATTAGCATATTAAACACCAGAGTGAGTTTCTCACTTCCGTTTCTTTCCTTCCACTGTCATTTCGATTAACGAAACCTGGCCAGGAGGATATTTTTAAACAGGGGGCACGCTTGAAAATGAATCTGAAGATATGTGAATTGAATTGAATAGTGATCTGCTTCAGAGCCATTTGAAACCACAATCAAGTCAAAATGTCGCGGTTTGGTCCGTTCTGGAGTGCTGTTGCAGCAGGATATACCGCATTAAAAAGTGATGAAGTGTTTTTGTTTGTATGTGTATGTTTTGTCAATAAAAAATAATTAAGATTACTTTTTGACTCGCCCTCGTAATAATAAAGCGTATATAACAATATATAAATAATAAGGAAAGAAACATCATTCACTTTCCCAAAGGTAGATGTTAGATTAAGATTTAAATATTAACAAATTTATTTTGGTTTATTATAAAAGCCTTTCTGTAAGACACTGTCTTTTGTAAACCATTCTGAAACAAGACTGACATCTTAGCCTAAATCCAGATGTCCTCGACAACAATATATGTAAATACACTTCATCTCAGAACTCTGGAGTTTAAAAAATATATACTGTAAACCCTCTGAAATCCGGCCTAATGTGGCGCCCAGTAGGCCGGATTTCAGAGTGTTCTTAAAATAACTCAATAGCTCAATTTTTGTGAAGACATTACGCCAGGTTTAATTAATTTAACCCATTTTAATAATTTTGCGCTCAATGTTTATTAAAAACAATACAAATATGGAAAATCTGAAATCTGTTACCAGATTATTCTCTGCGCGCCGGCCGAGTAGCAGCAGACATACGTGCATGGTGATTTACACACAGTTCTCGGAACTCGACATGGACTCGTTGCGCGCCGCCCAAGTTGGCTCAAAATAGGGAAACGGATTAAAAAAAAAAACTCATTACCGGATTACCGTGGCTGCCGGATTACCGAGGGCCAGATTTGAGAGGTTTTACTGTATATTGTTGTTAGTTTAATGTATCACTATCAGCAATATTAACGAAAACTGATTAGGATTTATATCTTTTCCTGATTCACAATTTCAATTGGATTAAAAGATTTATCTGCTTTCAATAAGTTTCCAATTAAAGTCTCGTAAGACATTGAGTAAAAGTTTTTACAAACACCAACAGTTCGAAATCCCAAATCTATTTCTTAATTTAGGTACAAAAATATAATTAGCTTTTGTATTTCGAACTAATTAAAATTGTATTTTTATATTTTACTTTTTAGAAATCTATCAACGACTATATTTTGCTTAGAGAGCAAAAATATAAAGTCCAATTTTAACACTAATAATTAGGACATCAACTTACCTATTTTTGGCCAAAGTGTTTTATAATGGTTGGAATAAAGACCATTGAGCCAAAGAAGTAGAATTCGTTCTGGGATACCATAGATTCTATTCCCAAAAGGATCCATGTCTGAAACACACTCAGTAATGACACCTCCATTAGGTAAAGGTATTTCAATACAAGAATACTGCTTCAGATTTATTCTTGCCAGAACCAGCACCTATAAACAAAGTTTTTTCCAAGGAACAAATTCTTACGTTATAATTTAATTTTTAAATTAAAAAAAAACAAAACAAGTGTGTTCAGGTGATTGGAAACTAATGAAAATTGCAAAGCTCTGTTATTTTAAAATTATATTTTGATTCTTGTTTTACGTTAAGATTAATAGCATTACTGGATTATAAAGTCTGTCTCATATGAATAACAGAATTATTTTAAATATACGTTTGAATTCAATATTTAGCTTTAGAACATCCTGTTTAATTTGGGTGATGGTAATTGATGAATAAATACCTTATAAATCTGCAATAATAAAAGCGTCCATGCTCGTTGGGACATTAATTTATATGTTTCTTCAGTTGCCAGCTGCAGGAAATCATCTTTAGAGCCTTTTTTCTTTACTTCGTATGCAAACCAATGATGGTAAAGTTCATAACTTATGAGCATGTAGGGTTCGATGCCAACCATACAGGCACCCTGATATCTTATGAGATTTTGAAAAAGAAGGGATAAATTATATAAGTTATATTAGTTATACAAGTTATTTCTACTTTAAT
Source organism: Thereuonema tuberculata (assembly GCA_023159025.1). Lineage (NCBI taxonomy): Eukaryota > Metazoa > Arthropoda > Chilopoda > Scutigeromorpha > Scutigeridae > Thereuonema > Thereuonema tuberculata. Next base: position 132,139,679 of record JAFIDM010000001.1, read on the forward strand.
CTGTTAAAAAGTTATCTTTGAAATTACACACGTGTGAAATAATAACGCAAATAACCAGTTGTTGAAGTTTAGGTTTTATGTTATTACTGCTCAATGTTGTTAATTGAAACTTCTTCACAATTTCACATTAAAACTTTGTACTTTCTAAGACATTACTGCTAATTGAATTTTAACATCTGGCTATACTTAAAGCCCCGCGAACATCATGCAACTTTTCAGCAACGTAGTCGTCCGATTTTGACGTCACACGAGTTGATATAGACAGTCTTGAGTCCGTTTTTATGCAACTTGGCTGCAACTTTTGACATCCGACTCGAGTTGTTCCTACAACCGCAACTCGAAAAGTTGCATCGAAGTCACTGGGAATTACCCAAAACAGGGCAGCGTTGGAACACGTCAGTCGTGACGTCACGCCTATGGAAGAAATGGCGTCCAAAATGTTGTTCGTCGATTCGATTCGAAGACAACCGCGTAAACAATGAATATCAGAGTATTGCGAGTTTCTTTCATGCATAAATAAAGTTTATACTGAAATACAGTAATTGTATGCGGCAGAATTTATCAGAGAGGTTTCAAAACATCGATTTTTTCGGATTATCCACATCGACTAGAGAAAACGCATTGCATTATGAGATTCCTTCTATCACGGCCGCCTCATTTGCGTGTTGCATGATGTTCGGGGTTTGACAAAAGTTGGCCAACTCGAAGTCGTCCGACTAAAGTTGCTGAAAAGTTGCATGGTGTTCGCGTAGCTTAAAGCAATGCCATGTTCTTTTTGTTCTCCACTCCTCTGATGCTCAGAAATCGCTCGCTAAAAAGACTTAGCTAATTTCTTTAAAATTTGGCACAATTCTTATTTATGGTCCAACTTATAGTTATTTTGGTCTTCCTCTTCTTCCTCAATCCTCAAACTGGCCCCTCCTCCAGCTCTACATGGTCAGTCCTTCTTATGGAATGGACATCTGAGTGTATGCCTAGTGTTATTAATGTTTTCTTACATTAATTCGCTTATCGCTGCAAAGAAGCCATTGTAGACATTATGTGATTCAGATTTTATTTCCAAAGAAAACATGGTTATTTAATTTTTGTTTGTCTTCTGTTTATCGTATTTTACCGAAAATATTGGAATTTTCAGACCTTTATCACTTCATAAAATTTACTCCAATTATGTTCCATCAGGTAGATAAGGCAGAAAAACAGACAAGTATAAAAGACCTCATAAGAACGTTAAATGACGCGATACAAGTAATATGTTCCACGTTATGTCAAACTTAGAAGACAAGGAAAAAACATTGTAAGAAATTAAATTAATTGTAGTTAATTGTTTTCAACTTTAATCTTGGATTTATCAGATTTTCCTGGAAGGAAAACCTTAAATAAAAAATTAAAAGAAAAATTAAAGTTTTACTAAATTGACTTACTTGAGAAAGGTAATAATTCCTTCAGTTTGTTTCATCAAATTACAAGCTCTTTCTGTTAAATCATTTGGCAAAACTATTCTAAGACTAAATAGCATTGTTCGTCCAATTAGAAAATGAATGCTATCAATAATAGTACTATACAACTTCACAAAAGAAGATTGCTTCAAGTTTTTTGATTCTGGCATTTGAGTGTAAATGGAAGATCTGTTAAATAAAAAAAAGTTATTATGAATATTTACTAGATAATTAATTAGTTTAAGTCAGAGATGAACAATCTTATGAAGTCACAGGGCCAATATTTCTATAAAAGTTCTGATGGAGGGCCGCAGCATCCCATCCTTCCCCCCCGCCCTTCATATTTATTGGGTTGGCCAAAAAGTTCGTTCGGTTTTTTTTTCGTAGGTTGGCTCTAGTAGCACTTAGGTGTCTTTAACGTCATTCGACACCATTTTGTTAGATTGCATTGTGACAGCTGTCACATCAGCGTCCATTTAAAACAAAACTGATCAAAATTGGTAAATTTAATATTGACGATGGAAGACAATAAGCATGCAAGACAGCATGTTTCTTTGATGACCAGATAAAGACTTTTACAGCTTGGCTGGGAAGTTCAGATTCATCCGCCGTATTCACCAGACATTGCACCTTCGGATTTCCATTTATTTCGGTCTTTACAAAATTCTCTTAACGGAAAAAAAATAAATTCCTGGAAAACACCAAAGGTCCCTGGAATATTTTTTTTTTTTTTGTTCAAAAAGATAAATAGTTTTGGAAAGATGGAATTATTGTTGCCTGAAAGATGGCAGTAGTTGTTCAATAGAATTATTGTGATAATGAAAAATATGTCTCTTATTTTTACTTAAAAACCGAACGAACTTTTTGGCCAATCCAATAACTTACTAATTAATGATTTGATAATGTCATTTATGATCATAATTAGTAATAATAAATGTAATGTGCATAAATGTCTTTCTAATTAATGATTTGACAGTGCAGTTTATAATAATAATTACAAATAAATAAACTTCCAATTACATAAACTTCCAATTGTTAAATAACAAAATGGCACAAGCATCGGTGTTCCTCAGTAATCTTGGGCTTTTTGGTTGAAGCAATGACCACCAATCTGTCACTTTCACTTCAAACACTTATTAGTTATTACAATACAGACAACTGTCTGAAGCAAATTTCGAAACCTCACGCTAACGACAACAATGCAAAGCTTGACAATTATAACACATTGAGTAGTCTGTCTCAGAGCGGACTGCTGACTTTCGCCCTCGGAGGGAAAACATGGAAGAATATAGTGCCGCTCTCAGTGAAGAGCAAGAGGAGTATAAAGGGCAGAGAAGCTCTTTTAATTGATTTTGATGACGCTAGTTGTGTTTCTAGTTGTCTGAGCTTGTAACTATGTAAATGTGGGATCTTTCTGTTACAGAAAGTACATGTGAGAATCCTTGTGTAGTTTAGTGGTATGAGCTTGCAACTATATAGATGTGGGATCTTTCTATTACAATTCTTAAAAAAACCATCGTTCTACTATAAGTCTACTCACTTGATCAATGTATCTGGAATAACAATGGGATACATTCCTGTTGGAAAACCATTCAAAGAAAACCATCGTTCAACAGTATCTGTAAGAGCTGACAGTACATCTACTTCCCAATTTCTACTCTTTGCTAAATCAGTAACGGGTACATCTGCAAAGCACAATAATAATAACAAAGATCATCATAATTTGTTTTGAAATGGAAGCAGGCAAAAATACGCGTAAAGAATAATAAAATAGAAACAAAAAGAAAGAAATAGTATGGAATGCTTTACAAATTTTTTTTAATTCTAAATATGTATTTAATAAACCAGAATACCATCAGGTTCTATCTTTGAAAATAAAGAACGAGAACAAAGAACGTCACATTGTTCTGTATCGTCCATTCCATATCCAAGCATCTGTTGGAAAGAATACAAAAAAATTACTATGGTATTCACGAATATATACTACTGCATATTAATATATTTTTTGTTCTTTAGTAAAGAATTAAATCTATTATCACTTAATAAAGAAAGAAAAAGTAGAAGTGCAACCATTCACAGAATACTAAACACTTTTCATTACTTACAGCCGACGACATGTTAACTGCATTTACGCACTACAAAAGAAAACATCTTTTAATATTAAATTTAAATTATTCGTTTAATTTTTTTCATGTTTATATTATTATGGGAAGAATTATTAAGTAATGAATTTTTTAATTCGTATCTGTAATTTTGAACTGCTTATATAAAATTGAAATTTCCTTTCAATATATCTGAATTATATGAAATTGTATGCGTATAATGTGTATTATAAAAAACAAAAGATATATGCGGATAATATAAAAGTATATTAAAAAATAATGATACAAGCTCTTTTTTTTTCCCGAACACAAATTATATGTCGATGTATTGGACATTTACAGTAATTTTTTCTTCTAAAGTACATTAAATTTAAGTTTGAATTTATCTATTATTGTAGATAATCGTTGTATTCAAAATCCAATTTTTGAACTATGTATTCACAATTGAAGAATGTTCCATTTTTTTCTATTCTAAAAGATTCTGTTCTAAAATTTCATTATTTAGTTAAGAAAGTTTTCCTAACGTCTTCTTTGTTACACTTTTATCTAATAAACCTTAGATTAATTATTTAATAAATCACGACCTCCGTATAGATGAATTAAATATATATATATATATATAGATCTCTTTAAAGTTATATTAAAAATATAGCCTGCAAGTGCCACTACAATGCATTATCGGAAGTTATATCGTCGTTGTCTGTTTGTCATCCACCAGGCACATACATGAAGCTTCTCCCGAAATCTACACAAAGTACTATACTATATAAAAATCTCTTTCCGAGTTGAAATTTAAGGAAAAGTCGCTTCTTACGATAGCCAAGGGAAGCCAGCGAGTTCTTACTATAGTCGACCACGACAAGACACTTTTTCGAGGAATGAGCCCTATCCGAAAAAAATCTCTGACTACGACGCCTGTCAGCCACCATTATAATTCTCAGTAGAGCGAGTTATCAGTAAAACAGATATCCAGTGAAGTATTTAGAAGGACTGAATGCCATTTTTTGGATCGTGCAATATAACTCCCTTGTCTGCACTACTATGTCTCCACGTACAGTTCGTCTAACCTAGGAAGGCAGTCCCCTCAGGCGTTGGGACTGAGAACTTGAAAAAATAGGGGAGAAAGAGTATAAGGTAAGTAGGGGTGGGGAGGAAAGATTACAACAGTGTTTGCAGAGCTTGACCTCGTAATTATCGGCATTAAGTAACGATATTTCCGAAGAGCTGAATTCTCAAAATACTAAAAAAAGGATCACATAAGACCTTCTTTTAATTCCGTAACAATACCCTGATACCCTTTCACCCCTATTTTTTCAAGTTCTCAGTCCCAACGCCTGAATGGACTGCCTTCCTAGGTTAGACGAACTGTATAGAGAATGGCAGTGAATATCAATCGCATTCTTAGTGCCCGTTTTGGTGATCCTTACAGCACAATTCAGTGACTACTCAGATGATAAACCAGCCGCAGCTATTTCTTTAGAGCCTAGTCTTGTAGCCAATGTCATATCAGAATACAACCCGATCTTTGTTAATGCCACTTTTAT
>JAFIDM010000001.1:132164760-132182699 GCA_023159025.1 Thereuonema tuberculata
TTCAAAGGTTATATTCGTATTTTCGTGCACTTTTAACTTCTAAGCACTGTTATTACAGTTTTAACTAAACCATCATCTCAATGGTTATGGATAAACCAGTTACTGAATACTATTATCAGTAATATTTCGTGAAATACGAAAGTTATTGCACTATATCAATTCACTGCTCAATATACAGAGTCATAATTTAATTTGTGAAAAAAATGAATAAATAAAAAAAAATGAGAACCAAAATCATGCTCTATCGAACACAAACCTACGAATTTCTGCTTTCAGCTGACAATAAAATAAGTCATAATTTTTAATCTTCTGTTTCTGTAAAACAACAAATGCTAAATAAAAAAGCTGAATAAATTTTGAGATTAGGAAGCAGACTGATTAAATTTATTTGAGAATAACTTGAGCTTACCCTTTCAGGATGAAAAACTAATTCCGCTTGAACGTTTTCATTGGCATTTAAAGTTAAGGAATACGTGTTAAGTTCGTGTGGTATCTTCTCCACTTGTCTATCCATAATCTTTAATGTGAAGTCAGAATAGCCATTGAATGGGAAATCAACAATGGCCATTGATTTGCTCTAAAAAAAAAAAAAAAAAAGATATTAAGGCTTTCTCTTAATTATTGTTTGACAAATGGACTTGTTGGTGTTTTGTTTAACTTTCTTTAAAACTGAAGTTGTAGAACTATAACTTTTGTGGATGACTGAATGGTGAAATCATTGCAAGTTAAAAATCGAAAGGACCAAGAAAACTACTACGCTTTGGACTGGGTTTTAAAACACACAATCATCTATTTAGAAGAGACGAGTTTTAAGCATGCAGTTAAATTATAGTAAAGATAAGCATGTAAATCTTATCTACGTATAACAAGTGGTTAGACCTATAGTATTTGTTAAAAAAAAAAAGGGTTTGCCATATATGGTCAATACGTAGCGATCGATTTTGTCTGAAGCAATAGTCACCAGTCATGACGTCATCAACTTGAACTCCGAGCAGTCAGTCCAAGATGGCGTCGTGTTGTGATCGCATAAGCGTGACCAAGAAAGGACAAACTTTACATAGCCAAGCAAGGGGAAATAGTGAGGAACGTTTGTAATTACTCCAATTTTAATTATTATTATGTATTCGTAACTGTAGAAATTACAAGAATGTTTTCGTAATGTTAATAAGATTCAGATATTAAAATGTTAATAAGATTTTAGCAATAGATGGCGCTGTTACGTCCTTGAAACATCAATCTATAAGGAAATTATGTCATCAAAAGCTTTTCTGTCATGAACTGAACTGTAACTATAATTAGAAGCTTGTAAGATTTATTTACAATCGCTTTCCATTTTTAAAAACGCAAGGAAACAAATATATGCACGTTTTAATTCATGTCAAACAGTGCTGACTATCAAAATTTTCATTAATTTTCTACAGTACAATATGTTTTTCTAATAAATAACAATTTAAATTACAACACTAAAATTTGTAGTAGCAAGTCAGTAATATCTATGAAGATCAGATTAATGTGGGAATTACAAATCAAAGTTTATTGAGATAACTACGATATAATTTCAAGTAGCAGCAATAAATTAAGGACGTTGTTAAATAGAATATTTCATGAATACAATCTAAATTATGTCATTCGTTCGTTAATTCGTATTTACAGATTCTAATTTTGATTCGAGATAAAAATAAAATTTAGAAAAATATTCAGTTTATAGAAAATATTAAGATGAAAGACTTATACTTAATTTATTTTCTTACTTTGTTACGAATTTGAAATAGCATTCCTTTGGTAGTTCCACATGGTATAGAGCGAAAATTAAAATTGGTCTGCAATAGAACAAAAGAGAAAATGCATTTACCTTATTTTTTAAATTGCAATTAATTTTATAAGTATTTTGAACCCTATTTTCAGGGCGGGCTTGAATGATAATGCCGGTATATAAATAAATGAATATAATGTACAAATATTTTATTTATAATTTTAAATAATAATAATGTACAGATTAAACGTCATTTGTATGTATTCTCTCAGAAAGTAATTTGTTCTGTGATAGAAATTATCATCATACCAAGTTGTAAAGTAAGAAATCTATAAAACGGCTTGACAGTGTATAAAAAGTTCATCAACTGAAATACACAGGGACCAGTCAGGTTTTCACCTGTAGCTTCTCACAGGAGCCTGAGTATGGGAAACGCATCCCAAAGGAGCCTCGTGAGGTACTGAAATGATGAAACAATAGCCACGGATACAAAATAAGACAGAGATACTTTATGCAGAAATTGTACAGAGCACTGGCTGCCATAATACAGATGCATCGCTGCCAATGATTGACAAATGGAAGAGTTGGTTCTCAGTAAGAAATATGACCACCCCTAATGGCGATGCATGGTTTGCACCGTCTGTCCATACTCAGAATGAGGTGATTGGTAAGTTCTTGGGGTAATATATCCCATTCCCCTGCTAGTGCGATCTTCAGCTGGTGAACAATTGCCGATTTGTGTGGACGTAACGCAAGGCGTCTCCCCAGAGCGTCCCATACGTGTTCGATGGGATTTAGATCGAGGGACCGTGCGGGCCAGTCCATTCAAACAATATCTTCACTTTCCAACAGCATAACAGCTGCAGTACAATCGGCTCTGGCGTTATCATCCATAATTATGAACTCGAGGCCAACAGCACCTCGGAACAAACGTTCATGGGGACGGAATACCTCAGTATAGTACCAGGCACCAGCTTCATTCAGCTTAATGCCTCTCCAGATGAGAATACCTCGACCGCCATATCGATCCCCTTCCGTGATATTTTTGGCGCGATACCATATACCAACCTCTCAACAGATTATCTGACGTCCAGAATCGCTGCCGAGACTGAATCTACTCTCATCAGTAAAGAGTCCTTTTGCACTGCTATCCACTCCTTCTGTTCGTTGCACTTTATGTCCTCGATGGACAGGCATTAGTGGGACACAGTGTACTGAACATTGGACAAATACTCCACTTTGATGAAGTCGTCTGGCCACAGTAATCCGCGATATCCTGTGTCTTGTGCTCTATTGCAGCTGGTTTGCAAAGGCTCTCGCTGACGGGTGTCGGTCTTTCTTGGCCTGTAGGAATATATAGCGGTTATCACTGAGCGTTGTTTACCGTGGACGACCATCACCAGTCCTTCGAACAGCTGTATCTATTGTTTTGAAGGCCGCCCATACAAGCGATGCGATGCTTTGGATGATATCGAATTCTTCGGCCACACTCCTCACACTTCTCCCTTCCTCAAGCTTTCCAATAATGCGATTCCGGGTGAAGTCATCCGGATACTGTCCACTGACCACGTCGTTGTCTGCAACACTGTATGAAACTAATCAAACGTCGATAACACTCCTACTTACCATTCGTTAACTTGAACACACCTGCTGAACTGCTGCTTTTTCCCATTTCTGTGCTACCACTTGACCCCTGTCGTAACGATTCGGAAATTTGCATTTGCATGTGCATCAGCTGTCTACTGGACTTTTACAATTAACAACGCACCACAGGCTATTTCATTTGATTTTGGGGGTAAACCTTCAGAAATAGTGTTGGTCCTTAAGTTTTGTAATCTAACGTTTTTTAAGTTAACTTACAATTACTTTCAAGCTACAAAGAGTAAATGAAATGTATTATTCAATAAATACATTTAACATGTGGTGTAAAATATTGGATTTTTAAAAATTCTGAATTTTCTATTTATTATTATTATTATTATTAAAGCGAAGTCTAGGACAGCTGTTTCAAAATCGTTAGTTCTTATCAGCAGTTGACTCGACAGTTCAGTCTTGGCATTCTGAATTTCTTTGGCAGTAGTGTATGTTTTTCTTAAAAGTTAAATCTAGTTTACCAATAAAAACTTAAAGCTGTCCTAAAATCCTTGTCATTAAAAAACAAAAACAGGAATTTGATTAAATTAACAATCTGTTAATAGATTTAAGGTCAATCTGCAATTTTATCTCAAAACATTCCACTGTAAGTTTCTCCATTTAAACAGTAGTGTTTCAATAAAGCTATTATATCACTAATCTTACAAACATAAATTATCTTACTACTAAACTATCTAACTGTCTATGACGAATATCGAAATATTCCTACTAATTTTACTACTAATTTTACTTCATATATTGGTTCAATATGGCGATTATTTTTTTTCCAATATGGCCGAATTTCTCAATGATGGCTTCTTTCTGGGTTAATACGTCTTGTGATTCATATTCTTGGCGTTTTCTGTAGATCAAAGCCTGTAATCGTTATTGTTATTTTCGCCCATTGTTCGTTAGGATTCATGATGTGATGTAATTTATATCTCTATAGTCAGTTGCTGGCTAATCTTAGGATGACCTTTTCACTATAGAAATTGTTATTTTATCCCAAAAGGTGTAATTAAAATAGGACTCTCTACTTACCACACTAAGCTCCACAAAAGGACTTTCAGATTGCCCAATGACTTTAATTTCCACTGTCTTTCCATTACGAATAGCAATTAGAATTTTCGTATCGAATTTCAGTAACTGCTCTGCTTTCATGACCAGCTATACCATATGGAATAAGAAAACGTATATAAAAAAAATTAATTTATACGTGCGAAGCGAGTCTCTCTTACTACTCATTCAAATACATTTTGTGATTCATTTTATTCAAAATGTTCAGTAGCCAGAAATATGAAATTTTCCATATACACGTACAAATCTATGTAGAAGTGCACAATCATATTTTCAATCCTTAAAACCGTAAATTTAAAATTTCTTTGTTTTTATCATCCTCATCCTCAGGACACGCTTTAAAAGAAGAGACTTAGCTTTCGAAAGCGAAACATTTCTAAAAATACTATAGGGTCGTAATCATCAAATATATTTTTTTTTAAGAAAAATGCATTTTAAAATGATATTTCACCTTTTTTTAATAAGAACCAAATAAAACAATGATTTAGATTTAAATAAAAATAAACGATTTATTACAAAAAAAAATTATCAACTTCTCTAGCTCAAAATCGAAACTCTCTTGAAACAAATTTTTAAAAACACTTTTTTTGTAAAATAATTTTAAAATTTAAACAAATTAACGTGTGTAACATAGTAGTAATAAAAAGATTAAGACATTTTGCTCTAAGATAAAAAATCTATACACATTAAAATATAGACTACACAAGACTTTCGAAACGGCCAGCGTTTCTTTGTGATGTGGATTGAATACACAAAGCAGCGAATAAAAGCCAAAGGACAAGAGGAGATGTCATGTGATCAACATCTGAAGTCAGGCAGGTTCAACTGAAAGGCGGTGTGTGGATAAGACCATTTGTTGAAAAGATCCAAATAAAACAAAGATTTATATTTTAATAAAAATAAACGATTTTTATTATTAAAAAAAGCAAGAAAAATTATCAAATTCTTACTAACTCGAATCGAAACATCCTACAGTTCGCGAGTCTACTAAAAGCCCGGCTTTTAGCTATCTATTTCAGTTTTCTTTATTGTTTTATTTGTTGATTTCTTTTCCTTATTATTTTCACTATTGGGCCACTTTTTTAACCATGAAGGATTTGGCTACTTTATGTCGCCGTAGGTTCATTGAGTAGTTTTGTGGTTGCATTCTTATTTTTTTTTTTTTTTAACGATAACTATATCTTTTATTGCTTACATTGTACATCAGCATGAAATTGCGTGAATTCTTCTTAATCCAATGCATCTTCCCATCAAAGCATATGACTGATCACATAGTAAGCCATTGCGATTTGCGAAAGTTTAGAATCGATTCAACTTCATCATATAGTTATGATGCATTTCAACATTTATTAGGAGGCAATGCAACGTGTTTACATTGATTGGTGAAATAGTTACTATTTTATCAGATACATGGTTGACAAGTGGTTGTCTAGCTTTCGTTTAGGGAAAGTTAGCATAGGAACATTGAAGTGTCCTAACGGGCAAAGGAGGTAAACATTCTACTGAGGCGAGTGGTAGGAATTATTGTGAATCAGACGCATGTTAGTAGCAGGTTAGTATAAAGTCTACAACAATATTTAATTGCTTATTGGTATGTCTCCATTTATACATCTAAAGGCATTATATCAATCAACGAAAATTTCAAATCTTATAATACTACTAGCTGAAATATCCTTTCTTCGTACGGGTTACAAAAAACAGTTTTCCTGATGTGGATTAGAAAGAAATTGAAATTGTGAGATCACTTCGAAACTTTCCCAGTTGGTAAAACAAAAATACGTGGTAGGTAAAAAGTAGTGTTATATTCGTATTTTTTTAAGTCGAGATTCCTAGATACGAAATTAATATCGAGATAGGGGAATGTAAGACTTCCCACCCCTTTATCTCCTTCACACCCCCACCACTTCAAACCTTCCCCAATTGGTAAAAAAAAACACGCGATCATTACAAATTAATGTTATATTCTTATTTTGCAACCCGAAACCACGTAGAAGTATCCTTCAACAAAGTTTGCCCATTCTCTCTCCACCCCCAATTCACGTTTATACCCCTTAGGGCTCGATATCGGAAATTCGATCAAATAGCATCTTTTCGATTTCGAAAAAGAACACTCACGTCAAATTTCATGTTTCCACTTCAAGCAGTTTCGGAGATATGCATAGTCTTCAAGGGGCCCGAATATCGAAAATTCGATCAAATAGCATCTTTTCTTTTTTAACAGAGAACACTCATGGTGAAATTTCGTGTTTCCAACTAAAGCGGTTTAGCAGTTATCATCATCATGTGTGAATGGAATAAAATCAGGAGGGGGTGGTGTGTTCAGGTTCCAAGGCAGTCTACATTTTCCGCAGAGTACTTACGCAAAATTTCGTTCAGATCCGTCTAAATGTCTAAAATTGTATAGAGAACATACATACAAACTTTGACTTTTATACACTATACTTTTTAAAATTAAAGTTCCTCTACATAGAGGACTCGGGAGCGTGTTCTATGACTCCAAATGGAAAGAAGTTTGGACAGTCGGTATTTTAAACCGTTTATTGAAAAGAAAAAAAAATAGTACAAAAAATGGTCCAATAGATGGCGCTGCAATACAAATCACTTAAACAGCATTACAAATGTTCAAGGTCTCCAGAATTGTTGTCAAAAGCATTTTCCTTTCATAAATCGGCATTTTCTGCCGCAGAACGCAATACGCTCTGCTGGATTTGCTAGAACATGACGTCCAATGCTGTCCTTCATATCTGACAAAGTTTGACACCTTTCACGATATATCACGTACTTCAAAAAAAAAAAAAAAAAAAAAAAACCATAACCAGAAGGTACATGGGGGGAGCTCGGGTGATCGGGAAGGCTAAGTTGTCTGGAAATAAGGATTCATAACCCATTCATTTATAAAGTGCTGCCTTAATAAATTTTAGCACAACGGGCGAGATGGGTACTGCGCCGTCTTGCATGAATATGGTTTCCTGATGGCACTCGCGTTGTTGAAGCTCTGATATCACGAAATTCGCCAACATGTCATAATACCGCTGTCCGGTTATGGAACACATGCGGGCCCAGTTGAAATAATCTCTTCAAAAAAAAATATAGCCTAAATGAAGAAATTAGCAGTAAATCGACATCACACAGTCACTTTTGGAGAATGCAACGGGACCTCTTGGATAACACTAGGGTTTCCTGTTGCCCGTTTAAGCAGAATGCTTATAAATAAATTATAATAAATTATAAATAAATTTCTTTTTACAGATTGCAGGTCAACATTATGCGTGACCGTGATGCGAACTCCAATTATAGAGCGACATGTGGCCAGTGTCGAAACTTTTTGCTCCTCAGCAAAGGTGCAGCGTAACTTTAAACTAGTCGAATTTCATGGAATTGCTTCTTGACTTTCATTAGTATAGTTGTATAGTTGTTAGTATAGTATCTTCATTATTTAAGTTATGTTTTTAGACTAGCACATGGTTATTGTATTTATGTTAACTATGGTGAGCTATTGCTACAGCGCCATTTATTGGCCATTTTTGTAGTAGTTTTTTTTTTGTGTTTTGTTTTTTAATAAACGGTGAGCGCATCGTTTGAAGTATTTGTTGTCCAAATTTCTTTACATTTGGAGCCTTAGAACGCGCTACAGAGCCCTCTATGTAGAAGAACTTAAATGTTAACAACCCTGCATATGTATAGATATTACTTTTTCTATTATTATGAAAGTCTGCAACAATGAATTCCTTTTATTTATCTGCATAGTAGGAGGCAGGTCAATGCAGATGTCTTTCTTCCGTTCGAAACTAGAACATCAATATCACATTGCAGTTAATTCCAAGATCCTGATACTTAAGGCTCTGAGATCATGTTTCCTTCTTGACAATGTCTGTTTTACGTCTTTAGACATTTTGAATCCCTCGATAGTGTATATTTCAAGGAATAGGTGATTATTCTTTAAATTAAAAAAGTAAGAAAATAAACAAACAATCGCTAGCAGAAGTGGTTGGCTAGAGGAACGAGGTTCATTACCCGGCTGTGGTCGGGAATTTTTCGCCTACATTCTTTCTTCTCCCGACGGGTTTCAGTATTCATCTCAGTATAAAATTAGATCCGGGTTTCTTTCCTGAAGGCAAGCCTCCGATTGACCACCTGACCTTAACTTTAGTTAGTTAGTTAGTATGGGGTGAGCGTGGGTGGCAGAGCAGCCGAGCACCGCGACCTGAAAGATCTATTGTGCTATCCCACGGAAATAAGGACAGACGGAGAGAAAGATGGCGTGAGAAATGCAGGGGAAACGGAAGAACCCCGTGAAAACCTGCCCAGCGCGGATCGCCACCATCAACGATACCCACATGAGAACTCAAGAGGTGAGAGGCCAGTGTCTTAGCGATATAGCCTGACCTTAACTTTTATCTCCAAGTCTGTCGTGGGCTACTTTAACTTTTAATTGATCGATGTTATAAAGAGTTGCAATTGACAAACCAGTAGTCCAGTTCTGAAGTAACATGTTGACTTCAACTTTTTAACTCTTTCAAACAACTTTTTGCTTTACACCCTTTCGCAAACCAAATCGCAAACGCAATTTATTGATAAGTTACTGTTGTTCTTGTTGTTTCTTATATATTGTAATCTTCATGAAAACCCTATTTGTGATAAATACAGCTGAATTCATAGGTTAAGTATCAAATTGCTTTTAGCCGTTCCTTTATCACAACATTCCACGAGATTCAAAGTAAATTAGCAGTTTCTTATCTATACGTATATCTCGGGCTGCTATAAGATTTCCTGCAGCTAAGTACATTTCAAATGTCTATCTACGGCGCTGATCCAACGATGGCAAAGTTCGCTTAAGTTCTATAAATAATTATAGGAGACATCAACTAAATAATAATTTAACAAAATAAAAGATAATTCCTTTCTTGCATTGAAAGTTGTAAAACCCAACGAACCTTTAATTCTGCATTTCCCGAAGCTGCTATTATACCTCTTAAGGGTTCCACTGACATTCCTGCAATAGGTGTTGCGTTAAGTACCTATTCAACAAATGAAGATAAATTATAATTTATAATAATTCCTGTATTAGGCTTAACGTTACTTTGAAAAGTTAATGTTAATAAACTTATTTAAACAAATATAGGAAATACTAGCATTTACATTTCTTATTTACACTACAAATAAGTCGAATCCAACCTGGAAAAAAGCATGTGAAATCCCAAGATTTCTCAAAATTACTAATCGTTCCACAGCTACAAAGAGAGGAACAGATCCAAAAGCAATACTGTCATCGGAGGAAACAACTTTAGGAGGTTCCAGCTATAAATAAACATTTCAAAAATCATGTTGTAATTAAATACAAAAAATAAAATTGATATGCTTAGTTTAGAGACCGATAGTACAGGTATTTTGGTAAAACCACTTACCTGTACTAGGTTTTTAGAGAAATTTATAATTATACTTCTAATTTCTTTTAAAACAAAACTTTACATTTAAAATCATTTTTTGAAATTGCTATTGATTATTTTATACAGGATGATCCTGAAATGGTTGGCCAAACTTGAAGGCCAGATGCAACGCAGCAAACTAACGAAAAAAAGTCCATAAGAACATGTGTGCGGAAATGCTTTATTCAGATGTTACAGAATGTTTAACACGTACATAGGTTATGGTGTAGCCATTGTTAGATAAGGTGTTCGAAATGCTTCCATCAGCAGCAACACATGCATCACACCGTCGTCGGGAGGATTGCCGGACACGCTCAAACATGCCACGGGTGTAGCTGCTAATAATGTGTGAACATTATGCATCGTATCCTAGGTCACGCTATTCCAGATCAGGGATGTGGCAGGTTGCTTTAGTTGTTATTCGATCTAAGTTTAACAATGTCTCCTCATCAGTTGTAGACATCAACAAAATGGGCTACCTATGTCACCATGAACCGGTACTCTAAAGCAGAGTTAGCAGACATCGCTTACTAACTTAATGGGAGCAGCAGAGAGGCCCAGCGTCTTTACCTGGAAATGTATCCCCAACAACGATGTTCAGCCAAGGATATATTTGCTGCCATTTATCGTCGTTTTGCAAAAACAGGTTCGTTTGGAGCTGTTACCGATAACAAGCATATACTGAAACAGCCATATGCGATCGCCGACTGCAGAACAGCAAGTGCTTGAGTCGGTCGCAGACGATCCAGGAACATCTACTAAACAGGTCGGCACAGCAGTAGACGTCTCATCAAAGTGTACATAGAATTCTCTGGGAACAACTTCTCTACCCATATGTATAGCGCATGCAGGCTCTCTCGCCACGGATTTACTTCCAAGTGTCAAATTTTGAGAATGGTATCTGCAGCGGTGTGCTGCTCCTACGTTTCAACAGTGTTCTTCACACAGACGAAACATGCTTTAGACGGGGTGCCATTTTGAACTTCCACAATAGACGTCACTGGGCCGATGCAAATCCACATATTACTATTCATGCACGGCATCCACAGCAGTTCTCATTGAATGTCTGGGCTGGTATTGTTACAGATCATCTCCCCTTTCTGCCACCTAGACAAAAGGGGAGCGTTGACAAGCATTTCTTTGAAATCGATTTACCTGCTTTGGTGAAGGATTTCCATTTCGTATCCGTCGTCAACTGTGGTTCAAACATGATGGGGCTCCAGCTCATTTCAGCCTAAATTTCTCAAACAGTATCTTAGTTAAATAATGTGGTATTCTCAATAGCGTAGTTAAATTATTCTGCATTGCTCCAACTACACTCCTGTGAATTACGATACGAGAGATTAGGGCCTGGTTCATGGTGGGTTCACAATTCTCATGTGCATTTTAATACATACTTTCTTCAAAAAATAAATCAATAAATAAAATCAAGAAGTTTGAGCAGCGCTATAATAATGAAACTTAGAAGCCAGATATGACTGCTCTCCTTCATAAGCAAAAATAAAAAAATAAATAAATAAGTTTTAACTTACTTGAACACAACAGTGTAACTCCGATCCTCTTCCTCCTTGAATCTCCACAGCAAACCAAGTCTCATAACCAGTTCTCTCGGGGTAATAAATCACTTCACAATCAATGCAACTGAAGGAATCAACCGTTCCTTTAAAAAAAACAAATAAATACTCTTAATAAAGTATACAAGTTAAAAACCAAACAACTAACTTACTAATAATTTAACAATATTTTTACGAATTGTTAAAATTACTAAAATTCCACGACGTTCCAAACCCGGTAGCAGAAATTGTGCAGCACGGCAGCGAGCGCTGCAGATTTGTCTTGAAGCTTGCAGATTAATTTACCAACTTACAACTTACAAACATTCAAAAAAAAAAAATCGTATAGAAAACGGAAAAAATGCGACCCAGGGGAAAAAAAAAAATCTCTCATTTTCAGATGATTATATTTTTCTTTTCTTAGATAATTTTTCTTTCTTAATAATTGAGTATTCTATTTTCTCTACGAGATGGTGCCTTCCCGGGAACTTCCAGAATGTTGGATAGTTTGGTGGCAAGCACTAGATGCTTGTCAACTGTGTTGCAAAATTGTTTTATTTATGTTTCGGTAGCACATGCACGCACTAATCTCAGCGGTGAAATGCCTTTGCAGACCAATAATGTATCTTATTTTCATTGTAATGAATCTATGTTGCTGAAAAATTTAAAAACACACTGTCAGCGGTTTCATCGTGGTTGAAAAGTAAAATATAAATCAATTTCAAATAAAAATGTAATAGATTTATTTCAAAATGCGACAAATTCTGATTCGGATGCACAGCAAGTAGAGGTTTCTGACATTAATAAGCCTGTACAAAAGGTTTGTGATAAACAATAGATTCCTGATGAACAGCTGGTTCTGAATGATAAAACTACACAAAAAATTTTGTCTGAAAGACTCTGAAGAAACTGAATTTGAAAATCCAAGAAAAAAAGCAAAAATAATTGAAACGTCTGATAACGACATAATTAATGGACTTCTTGAACGGATTTTAAACACTATGAAAAGTAAGTCATTTAGTTTATTTGCAGATGAATTTTGTGAGTTGCAGATAAATTTTGACTTCTGAAACTGGTGCTGCAGATTGATACAGGAAATTCTGCTACCGGGGTTCCAAACTTGCCCAAAAAGGAAGTTAACAGAGCACTTGTTACTTTTGAATCAGAACGACTGACCATTCACAGAATTTTATTTTCAAAATTAATTCAAGAAAATAGCTGCTGTCTTTTCCTTTATTTACGATTTAGTTAAAAGGACATTGCTCATTGTTGTAATCAGCAAACTTATTTACCAAATTGCTGTGTAAAGATAGGATATTAAGATATTTCCCATAAGAGCCTTCTTGATTCCTGGGGCGCCAAGATGTAGGTCCCTTAGTTTCAATAATCATGGGGCCTGGTTGGAAGGCCTTTACTTCCGGGAAAGAAACCCAAGCGTCCGTCCGATGAAGAAAAAAATCTAGGAAAAATTCTCGACCCCTCTCGGGGATTGAACTGCCAGCTTCCCAGTGCCTACAAAACTGGACCGTCAGGCCCGCATTGCGGTGTATACTAACATTATAACGTAAGATAGGGAGTCACTTGTCTATGAATCTATCATTTTTTTTAATAGTCAAAATATAGAAAGAAGCTTTGAAATCAGACATTATTGAAGTTAAAAAAAAAAATTGCTTAAAGTCGGGACTGTTGTTCTAAAAAAAAAAATGGTTTAATACTGTAAAGTTTATCCTTCCAAAATCGGTTTGAGAGAGAAGCGAGGTTTATATATACATATAGCGTGATTCAAAATTCCCTATAGAAACTTTAAAGGTAGGTCAGAAATAAAAAAACAAACCGTATTCATAGTGGAACGTATGTCATCAAACGTTACCCGAATGTGTTAGAAGGTACACGAAGGTTCAGAAATTAAATACAAGTAAGGTAGACAACATGTTTTTAGCCCTAAGGTAGGTGTGCGTGTCGATCGTTGCCGACTACATTCATGCCTTTTTCCGTCGAATATCCAGTTTCGCACAATCTCTGGTGCAAACGCCCAAACGTTTGACGATTGGAGACACGTCTGTTGGAGAACTGTTCACGATACAAACGTACAACGGCTCGTCCGTTTCCATTCTCTGCCCCAAAGGATTGGTGCATATCTGCTCTCTCAGCATAACTGAAGCAATACTCGTACAAAATCCTACTCGTAAAAAATCAACGTCTCAAATGACGATGGCTCACACTGCTCAACTAATGTGCTGCCAAACAGCGCCAATCTAGCACATTCGGGTGGCGTTCGCTGACATACGTTCCACTATGAATACGGTTTGTTTTTGTATCCCTAAGCTACCTTTAAAGTTTGTATAGGGAATTTTGAATCACCCTGCATATTCGTAGCACTATTACAAAATTAAATTCCTCATTTAATGCTACAAAGGAATTTCAATGAAATGGATTATAAAGAATTAATAAGGAGAAATAAGCCGGAAAAGGTTGGAATATTTATAAAATAACCACGTTCTGGAACAAGCGAAATACTAATAACTTTACTAAATTTTGTCTCATGTTTAGTGTAATTGTACAGCAAGAAATTTAATATGTTCGAATATTTGTTCAAATACTGTAGCATTGTATGTAAAAATGCTAGAGTACAATTTCACTTTTCTTTTAATATTTCTCTTTCAGTTCAAGAATTATATATCCAAAGCAATGTAATTGTTTTCTGAATCACACACATTATTGCAAGAACGACTGCTCAATTATGAACAATTTCAATTGAAGAAATACCTTTAAGTCATTTAAAACAGTAAGTATTTTACTGAAATACCTGTTTTCGGATAAATATGAAATGCATTATCATTATCTCGAGTTGAAACTGCACCAATTGGGATCCAAGTAAATGAAGCAGGTAAATTTAGAGAATTTTTCAAAGTAACGAAGCCATGATAACCTATTAATAAATAAATATAATCAATATTATACTGAAATTGTAATAAATAAAAACCCTTTATCTTACAACCATTAATTATATCAATAAGCGATGCTTTGTAGTAAGATTCATTCCTCTTCTTTTTGAATTTAAACACAAGTAAAGAAAAATAACATCAATTACAGGTTCGTGATATCAGTATATCTATAAACAGAGTAGTTCAAAAGTAAGTAAACACTTTTCTGTAAATGTGTCTTAGACAGGAATATTTGTTTTGATATATATATATATATATATATATATATATACACAAATTCTTGTATATATAAAAGATTAAAAAGAGCTTAATCTGGAATATATCATTATTTACTGAATGCTATAGTGACCCCGTATAGCGTTGTTGCTTTAGAGGTCTAATATAATTTAAAAAAAATAATAATAATAATTTTATAAATCACTTACAACAGAAACTGATAATTTATTAATAATCATTATAGTAACTAAGTTTCTATAAAACGATACGTACCATCTAGCACATACCTTGTAATCATAGGTTCAATGACTAAATGTCTGGGAATCAGTTCTATTGTACGTTCTACAGCTTTCCCTTTCACCGTTAGAAAACGTCGTTTATACCCATTGATCAAAATACATATGGATCTATCATATCACATAAAAGGAATAAGATAAATTATAATCTATTAAATGGTTACAATTTGACTATGTGAAGCATTTATTGAAGTATCATAAAATTATAAAATTTAAAATAAACAAATAAAAATATTATTTTATTCAAATAAGTTTATCTAAATACAATTTTCCTATGATCTTCAAAATTGCATTATTTACTTTCTATTTTCCAACTAGTTTACAGATGCACAATATTTTTTTTTTTTTTTGTATTATTGTTTTTCTGAAAGGCATTTTCTATTCTTTAGTTAAAAGTTTGTCATTTAAAAATTCCACTGATCTTGTTACCTTCATCAATATTTATGACTATAGTTCCGGCAAAGTTTACTTGACTATACAGAAACAGGTACGAAAGTCGAATCACAAATTAAGATATTTCACCTTCCGATGTTGCTGTATTATATGTTTAAGAACTTGTAAAATTGTTGAAGAATCAATGTATGAAATTAAATAAAGTTAATAATAATTTCAGAAACAATAAAAAATAGAAGTACAGTCGGATCTCTATTTAACGAACCTCTATTTTGCGAACTTTTCTTTGGAACCAAGAACATTTTGCTAATTTCTTCGTAAAATAACCTCCAAATAGCGAAGTGCATTTTCTATTTAGCTAACTTTTTCGTGGTATCTATTTTTTTTTTTTCTCCTTGAAATGTTTTTATTATTAATATTCCCATAGAGGAAATGAAAGAAATTTGGATACAGCTGAGGGAAAAAGAAGAAATTAACGATGATGTGCTGATTGATGATTATCTTTCACTTGATTTTGAAGTTGAGACCTCGGAAACACTAACTGAATCGGATATTTTGGACAGTGTTAAAAATAAAAATTTAATACAGCTATGAATTACGATGAAGATGAAGATGATCAAAATGGAAATAATAAAAAAAAAACAAACCTTCATATGATGAAATGCTAAAATCATTTGAAACAATCCGACGCGGATTACAATTTGAAGAAAATACTGAAGGGGTTTTTAATGCATTGCAAAGATACGAGACGTACTATGAGCAAAAACACTTTTTCAATAAAAAAAAAAAAAAAAATAAAAAAAAAAAAAAACCTCAGACAAAATTAACAGACTTTATTAGTAAAATTTGAGTATGTATGTGGTAATGTATCCTTTATGTCATTAAAATTATTACTTTTTTTAATAATAGGCCTACTTATTATTTATGTATTTTAAATCTGTTTGATGTAGTTTAAAGTAATTTTAAAAGGTGAATCTCTATTTAACGAATTTTCCATATAACGAACTTTTTTTTGGGATTTAGCGACTTCGTTAAATAGAGGTCCGACTGTATAATGAAAATTAGGAAATAATACGGGAATAAAGTTGATTTAAAATATACTTTTACAAAGAGTCATCTGTGATTATAAATTATTTGGGATTTGCTTTGTCATAAATTCATTTATAATATTTATTTTGTTAATATTTGTGTATATGAAAATAGAAAAAAAAAACCAGGAAAATGTAATCAGTTCTAATGTACAGTTGATTCGCGATAATCCGACAGTTACGGGACCGAGGGGGTGTCGGATTATCAAAAATGTCGGATTACTAAAGATTGATTTTTTTTTTTTTTTTTAAACTGAATTTTGACTTCTAAGGCAAGAAAATTTAAGTTATGTGTATTGTACGTACTACAGTATGTATATTGTTACAATACATATTGAGTACATATTTTACGGCCTTAGAGAATATAAAAAAAAAACTCAATTAGGCATAGTTTTACACAAATGAACACGTAATGTGTGAATTACTAATTTATTACTGTATTTATGTCTTAAAAAATAAAATTACAGTATATAATGTAAAATTTAATTTTGTCTTAAAACAAAAAAAAAGATACGTACATATGTCTGTATCTGCAGCAAGCGCAGTGACGTCATCCGACAGTCCGTCATCCGGCGTCGGACTACTGAGCGTGTCGGACTATCAAATGTCGGATTATCGCGAGTCAACTGTATTTCTAAATTTGTTTAGTAAACGTTAAAGTTCCATTTAATTGCACTTTATTTAAAAGTCATTTGGTAATTAATATTGAAAAAAAGAAAGCTTTATTAATGAAGTAAAGAAATGTTATTTCATTTTCAGGGCAAAAATGATTCTATTTCGTACAGAATTGTTGGCCTTGAAAAGGGCCGTGTGTTGAGTAGCTTCAAAGCGGCATCTCATCATCGAACTTTCACGTCGATTTGACTTCGTTTTTCATCTGAATGACGCTTGTTGCTGAAACGCCTGTTGTAGAGAACTAGTAGTTGTCTTTTTTTTTATTTATTTGTTTGGACTTGATATGGAGTAAATAACATAAATGTCGAGATATTTGATTAGGAAATTGGGTAAGTATTTTAAAGTTTATTAATTGTTCATTAAACGAAACGTCTTCAGAATATTCAATTAAAGTCACAGAGTTATCAATGGAGTCTGGAGCACTGAGCCAATCGTATATTTACTTCATCTTCATTCTTGCACGAAATATCCAATTGTCTGGAATTCTTTATCACTTGCACTGTTAACTGCATACTGAAGCACTAAAACACTGTGGTACTGTAATACTGGAAAACAGTAATATTTGTTACATATCGGATCCATAACAAAGCTTCGACTTGAAGCCATAAGTATTGGATAATTGCAGATAAATGTAACTTTGATTTGTTCACTAATATCCACTTTCAGTAAATAAATAATTCACTAATTATTGCATTCGAAATAACTACTATTTGAGTTATATCTCTCTCGAACACACTTAGTTCGAAGCACTAATAGTTTAATTTAATTTCACTTTATTTTCTTCACTAATGCACTCCCGATATCGACGCACACTTGACTTGATATCTTCAGCTTTTACTTTAATTCCACTTAAGTTAATTCTTCTAATTTAATTCCACTTAAGTT
>JAFIDM010000001.1:132182709-132212829 GCA_023159025.1 Thereuonema tuberculata
TTTAATTCCACTTAAGTTAATTCTTCTAATTTAATTCCACTTAAGTTAATTCTTCTAATTTAATTCCACTTAAGTTAATGCTTCTAATTTAATTCCATTCTTGACCCGAAGAATTTCTAATGTTCTATCTTGGCCAACCCGGTTCCCTTTAATATGGAAAAACAACACTCACAGTACTTGAAGTTCACCTTTTCGCGGAATCCAGGAATTGGCAACTCACTCCCCTTTCATTCTTTGAACTTCCCGCTTCTCTGTCGCTACTCGGTGTGATCACGCTCTTCTGTCTGGTTGAAGCTTTTCCGCACTGCGCAAAGCCCTCCAACCAATCGGGAAGCGACGCTCCTCGCATTCGTAATCATGACGTCATTACTTAATGGTGAATAACCGAACGGGCTGCTTTGCATCCTCCCGTCTTTTAAATCAATTACATCTCTTCTGTTTTCTTTAGGATTTATATACTTTTAATTTACATTAGAAGCCACAAAAAATAAATCTAATTAAATAACAATACTTTAAATTATTATTCCTTCACCTGTCAATTGCGCAACCACAGCAGTTATCTCGTTGTGAGATTGCTATAGGTACTTTTTTCCTTTATAGAACTATAATCTTCGCTGAGCTCCTTGTTGATGAGGTTCAGCGTCGCCATGTTGTGAAACTGACAAATTGTCACGTGATTCCTTAATTAACTAATGACATTTGAAAAACTATTATTTTTGAGCCAATAGCATGTCCAATGTATTATTAAGCATTTGCAAGCCATCATTTCAGTTCAACGCTGTTGATTTTTGACAATATTGCAACTTGCGGACTCTTTCGCTACGCGAAAGCATACATTCCGTAACTGTTTCTGTATAATCAAGATTTGCCGGGAGCAGTGGCGTCACTAGGGGGGTGCGGACCGCACCGGGTGACACCATCACAAGGGCTGACACCAAAATGAAGAGATATTTTTACAAGGTTTTTTTTTTTTTGGTTGAAGAGATATTTTTACAAGGTTTTTTTTTTTTTGGTTGAACAGAGATTTTTACAAGGTTATGAGCTACCGCACTGGGTGACACCAACCCTAGTTAAGCCTCTGGCCGGGAGTATAGCGTGTAGGCCTACGCCCCGTCAACAATGACGAGGAGCAATGTGACGGCTTTTAGTTGAGATAGAGTATTTTAAGTAGAAGTTTTTTGTTTTGATTTTATTTATTATTTTTAATTTCTTCATACATGTTGAGAAATATCTCTAACAACTCTTCAGTTCGTCGCTGAGAGCGAGCTTCTGTATCTAATGCTCGTCTGGCCTGCGCTTATAGTAGGCTAAAAACATGAACATTTAAATTTAAATTTTAATTTAGTAGGCTAAAATTAATGATTTTTTTTTCTGGCTCTTCTCTCATTGCGTAACACTTACAGAATGAGAGGTATTTAACAATAATTTGAATGGAGTTCCCCATGGCCTAGTGGATAAGACGTCTGACTTCGGATCAGAAGGATGCAGGTTTGATTCCTTGCGCGGACGTTTCATTGTAGAAATTATTTCTATTTTCAAAGGAAATTAAAATTATTTTCCAAACAAATAGGTAGTGCATAGGACACATATAGATCTGATAAAATATATAAAAGATGATTATGATGATTTATATATTTGCTGAGTTTGAAGTAATTCAAAGTTCACATCTACTTTTTTTTTGCCCGACTAACAGTGATGAATGAAAAATTAAAATGATTTTAGAATTCAGCAATGAAACAATATTGGGATTGCCTTTTAGATTGCCCTACTTAACTCACTTTTTCTCTCGTGCTGCAATTCTGTGAAGATGTCTGTATTATCCTATTTTGTATAACAAGAAGTTGTAGACTAACAAGTGTTGTGGTTTATTCTGTTCCAATAATGATGTGATAAGTCCTATTCATGCTTTATATCAGTAACTTAACCACTGATCTTCAAGTTATATCGTGATACTTTAAGACAGTCTGCAGTAGTACGTATTGATTGATGTAGATTCAATTCCAATACACCATGTAACAAGTTATGGTCTTCTGATATTGTATCATGAGACTATGTGCATAAATTTGTTGATATCTCTGGTTCCTAATATTACATTATATCCTTTACAAAACGCATCAAACTATACAGTGTCATCTGTTATTTCTTCTGGCTGATTTATTATCCTTTTCTTACCGTAAAATCAAATTGCTTATTTTTGCTGGTGATAACAAGGAAAGCACCTTTCAAATTTTGTTTTAAATAACTGTTCTCATTAGATTGTTAAATGTTAAAATTTAAGTTTTAAGAAGCAACTAACTTACCAGACGATGTAATGTATATCTACCCAATGAATCAAGAGAATTATCGAGCAGAAGCCTAACTACAGAATTTTTCTGGGAGGGGGAAGGCCCTTTGTGTTTGGGAAAAAAAGCGGAGAAACTTAAAATTTAAACTTGTACCTTCGAATAATTGCATTCTTATTGCTGCAAATAATGCATACAGTGCCAATAAGTTAAAAAATATTGTATTTAATTTATTTTTATATTTAAAATGTAAGATCATTATGCAAATATATATTTTTCTGGGAGGGGCCATGGCCATTCTGGTGGGGGGAAACCGGTCCCCCCGCTTCCCCATAGTTACGCATATGTCATCCAGGCATAACTAAATGTCTAGGGTTTCAAAGAAAATTATAATAGCAAATTGTTTTCAACAGTTATTTATATTAATAGCGTCAAAATCAAGAGTTTTCCTTAATTTTCATTGCAGCAACTTCATAAAAAAATGAGAAGTCACTAAATTATCAGAAATCGCTCGTGATTCTGAAGGTGATTCCCTAGCTCCAGAATTTGGGGCTGCGAGATAGGGAATTATCCATTATAATTAACTGTGGTCAACTCCCTTCACATTCAGAATCCTACACGAAGTGGAATGTCTGTAGCACAGATTTGTAAGTTTTGAATTCATTTTTTTTTCAAAATCCATTTAGTTAGACTACTCCTAAAATATCTCACCTGTAAATATCAGTCAGTATCTTGGGTTGAAAGGCTAGGGAAATATTTGTACGACTTTTTGGTGGAACAACAAGGGATTTAGAAGTCATTAATTTTATATCTGCCCCTGAAAACTAAGATTAAATATAAATACTTAAAAATAAAATTATACATAAAATACTGAATATCTGAATATCTAAATATTATTATATTGTATATTCTAAAAACTTGATTATTTTTATTTACTTTTATAAGATTTATTTAAAAGAACTATTACGATTAAAATATCAAACATTTTTAGAATCAATAAATATCAATAAAACATATTTAAAAAAAAAGTGGTAAACTTTCTGCTTATTGTTCTACAAATAAAGCTCTGAAATCAAGATAATTCTAAAAACTGATCATTTGTTTAATAAAAGATTTAGAATTCCTTTTTTCAAAGCTAAGGTCAATAGATGGGGTGTAGAGTTAGTTTAATTTTTAATTAATGTATTCCATTATTAAATTTATGTACAGCTTTGTAACTAAAAGAAGTACATAAAGGGAGTAATTTCTATGGGAAAAAATCATTCAACATATTCTATTACTTATGACTGAGAAAATACTACTATTTTACATTCTCTTTTTGTAATATTTTTATTTGTAGCAATCTTAAAAACTTATACGTCTCGTATTTACAAAATGTAATGGATACGTAATGTTTCAGATCTATTCATTACAGTCATTTGAAAAAGAGATCTGTGATGGATAGACGCAAAATGTTCTGTACAAGCTTTACATTTAATTTGCTTATATATTGTGTGCATTCCTAAAGTTATTAACGTACACATTTTTACTTCTTAAGTGCTGTACAGTTCTTTTACATTTTAGCCTTTCGTAAATACCGATACTTTTTTGTATCGTGTTACTTAATATTCAGGAATATTTAAATTCAATACAGATATTTTTCTAAGTTGAACTAATGATTTTTCGCAAGTTGAACTAATGATTTTTTTACAGGGATACAATGGATCAGCCAAAATTACAACTCATATTCATTATTTGAGCCATTGTTTTGAAAGTTTTTGTATATGAGACCTTTAAAAATAGATTATCTTTACAGTAGTTCGGATTTGACTAGACAAGAAGAAAATGTTATTTTGGGTCATACGTTTACAATCACTTCTATAATTTAAGAAAAAAAAATACGTACCTCTAATGAAACTAAAACATTAGTATCCAAACAATTCATTACTGAAATATCTTTTGTGATTTCAGAGTCAACGCATATGCAGCCAAAATCCAAAACAGATGGATCTAAAAAACAAAAACATGTAGCTGTATCTTTTTTTATATAGAGCAAAACTAGACAAAAATTTCTGAGCAGTGAGTACGATGAATTCGAATATGAATAGGACAGAGACAAAGACTGTCTTCATAGAGGAATAAAAAATTAAAAAAGAAGAGAAAGATTTCACGAGATAGTAGGTAGGGTTCTTGGTCTATAGGATGAAAATCTTAGGAAAGCTGTTTCAAACCTTTTCAATTTGCTTTTAAGAAAGTATTTTGCAATAGCTCTGTCAATAAGGAGATTGGCGGATTGTTGCTAAATTACACATATTGGCTAACCAAATTATGTAGGTTTAGAGCAGTGAGCATTAAAACTTATGTTTTTGAGAGTTGCTCAAATCTCCTCTTAACGAACATTTTATGTTCATTCATCGGTTGCTAAATCACTGTTGAATCATCAAAATTTAGCTGTCCAATTTTCTTCTGTTAAATCATTCCTCAATTAGAAAACTCCCATCAGCCCCAGCTGTATTCACCTTTTTCAAGATGGGCGATGTCGACTCGGATTCCTGTGATTTTGACGATCAATTAGATGTATCTACGCTACTAAAAAATTTCGCAAAATATTGTTAGACAGAGCTAATTCAATTGAAGATTCTTGCCCTGAAAATTCTTGCCTTCAAGAGAAAAATTCGGCGCTGCCATTTTGAAAAGTACTTGCGCAAGCGAGAAATGATCCGGAAATGACGTTATATGTTATTAAGCAATCTCAGTCACTTTTAGAAACACGACACATTATCAACGACTGGTGAGTGATATATTTTGCTGGGTTTACATCAACCTTTATTTGAAGACCTGTAGAGCTTCGATCATTAGCTTCTGCTCATCAATGACAACTGCTTTCACAGAGAGTTGGTGCAGAATCTCATTTTGTCACTTTATAATGACAACTCCTGTACTAAGTTTCCTAAAAACAATTTATTCTGTTCATGCTAATTTTTTAATATCCTAACCTTTATTTTACCATCTGTTTTTTCGTTTTGTTTTTTTATCGTAATTCCTTTTATTAGTTGACTTTGTACCAAAATGAATAGGAAGTTCATATTAATATTCAACTTTTCAGAGTAATCATTTTTTAATTCTCGTGATCGTAATGCTTAAAATCAAAATTTAACACTGATTTTTAGTTCAAAGTTCTTTTTTTTAGAAGTCAAAGTTATTGCAAAAAAGCACGATTATAATAGAAGTCTAACCGCTAGCATTAAAATATCATCTCACCAAGATAAAAAAGTTGTGAATTTACAGAAAATATGGAATTTATACAAATCATAACATAATTTTTAATCCAAGCCCATTTTCTATAAATCTAAACGAAGAGAACTTATGATGGATGGATTGACACCAATGTAATTCTGATGGTGATTCAGTCATTTGGGGATTTAATCATTTCAGTAACTTAGAATCTCTGCTGTAAAACATTTTGATATTCTTAAATATTTTTTAATTTCCTTTGGGAAAATAATAAAAAAAAATTATGGGAACTCAGTTAATTTGAATCTTAAAAAAGTATAAATAAACATGCAAATATTTAGAACATTGAGTAAATGCAAAAATTCTACGTATTTTCTTAACAAGCATCATTAAACTAATTTTTACCCAATGATATCAAATATAATTGTTTAGGAGATAACTTCAATTGGCAATCAGCAACTTCTCTCGTAGTTTCTGGCGAACTCTTCAGAGTTGAAGGGAACTGAAATATAAGATTTAAATAATGATAATCTTGCTTTGAAAATCAAAGGTACGTATATTCAGAAGGTAATACAAATAATAAAATATTTCTAAAACATAAAATGAGGTTAAGAATTACCGATTGTGAGGAAACGGCTGACCGTTTCAACATCAATTCACGAAGCGATAAAATCGTGTTTTCTTCTGATAAAAATTCTGTTGGGAAGATTAAGCAAATGAAAAGTAATTAGTTAAACTAAATAATTCGTATTCACTGATTTAATCTTGAAACAAAATTCGGGAATTGGAGTTTGGAAAAGACAACTTGAGAACGAATTTAGTAAAAGTGTTTAAGAATAACGGGAAATCTATGTAAGCTACTGCAGATATTTTTTTATAAATTTATCATTATGATGACTATTAGAAGCTGTTATTTCAGATTGAAATGCATCAAAAGTTAGGGTGTGTGGAAGCTTTCTGCACACTTTCTTGGCTTCACTTATAGAAAGAGAATAATAATTTTAAGAAATACTATTGGCAATGAATGTTCAGAGAACGTAATAATAATAACCTAATGTCTCAGAGAATAATGTTAACCAAAAGTCAGCCATAAATATTAATAAAGAAATGTAGGTTTAAACTCACAGTTTTCGAGTATTAAACGAAACAATCTTTAGTAGCCAAATAAAATGGAATTAAAAAAAAATACAAAATAAAGCTTTCTTAAATGTAGATAATTTGTAGTCATTTTTGTTTTTTGTTTGACTTTGGATATTAATGAATAAATACTTGATTTCAATTTCAATTTCAACTAATTTGGGATAATTTAAATAGTAACAATTTTAAAACAATAAAAACCAATTACTACATGATATTACAAAAAAAATTATTAAAAATTTCTAATTTACTACTGATAAATATTTTATTAATATAGTTAGTTTAGTGAGTTAGTTTAGTTTCGCCAATGCAGCTCTTGGCATCTCTGCCATTCGCCGACGAGCCTCCCAGTAAAGACTTGTTAGGTTTCTTTCTTCAGAATCAGCTAGGTCTTTACACTTTATATATTAGATTTGATTTCTTTAGACACACATTAAACTTTCCAGTATCTATACCACAGAAGTAATTTTGTAATTACACATAATAGGATTGGTGAACATCAAAAATCAAAAAAAAAAAACATGGATTGGTAACAAATTATTATGAGCAAATGAACAGTCATTTTTAAGGAATTCAAAGAGATAAGATTAAAGAGATTAAGTGATCTTTATCGCTTTTAAACTTATTTCTATAGAAAGCAAAGATTTAAGTAGTACTGCAGTTTGTTATTATTATTATTAATAATAATAATAATAAGTATAGTAATACTCTATGTTTTCTAGTTGAAAATATTAAAATAAGCTGGTAACTATTAACTCCATTTCGGACTAAGTTTACCAAGCAGATGTAAGTTAAGTAACTTTCTAACAAATTGCATAATGCTTTAGAATCACTGTTTTGTTTTTTAACTTTAGGCCAAGGAGCAGGAGGTTTTTGATTTCTTGTTTTCTATCTTGTTTCTCTGTTGTCAATGTATAAATTTCTTAAAAATAGTTTCATTATAGATTGTTGGTATTTTGTATTCTTACAGCAATCAGAAGGATTTTTTTTTCTTTTACCTACCAAGATAATATTAAGCTGATTATTTACTGTTTTGTTTTTTTGCATTTGTGTCCCAATATTTGTCGTTTTCCAGAACTCTCTCAGGAACGTAATTATAATTCGTAATAATAATAGTCCATTTTACTGTTAATTTCTAGTGGATTATCCTGCTCACACAGCCACATCTATGCAATTAACCAAATGAATAAAAAGTAATTCTTTCTGCCGTAATAGGATGAATAAGGAGAGCAAAGGCACTTTCTGCAATTATTATTATCAGCTGCATTATTATTATTATTGAATGGAGAACAAGAATTTTTAGAGGATGGACATATTAGGCTGATATTTCTATTTGTAGACTTCTTCTTCCAGGGTGGGATATTTCAATGTCTACGAGGAGTCTTCACTTTATGTTTTGTGATAAAACGAAAGACTGTTGTCAATCAATCATTTTTCACGACCGCAAAGGCTCATATCTAAGCTTTTCTTTTAAATGTAATCTTATTTACCATAGTACATCGGCGTGGAAGTTGTTTCTTCACTGAATTTGGGTTCTGGGCTCTTCAATCCACTGTGGGGAACTATACCAACATCTTCGTCAATTAAATTTCTCAAGGAACTGTAAATCAATTTAATTTCAAAAATTAATTGTTATTAATAATATTTTTTTTAATCTTTTTTGTAAATATATCAATAAATATTCCTATTTACTTTCTTTATTTGAAAGACAAAATTATAATTAAATTAAATTCCCATTTAACTTCCTCCCAATAAATGAATTAATTATTGTTTCTTGAAGTAAAACTTTGTTATTGTTACTTTGAAGTAAAAGTAATTATTGTCTCATGTGTTTGCATAAGAATCCTTCTTTCTCAACGGTCCCGAATTTTTTTTTCTTATAAACGTTTCTTGGAATCTTTTACAAACAAGTTATTTCTTTCTCTATTTTCACCTTTTATTATGGCTAATTTATAATTTTTTTGCCATATTAATCATTGAATAATGATGCTTATTATTTACTGTGGTTTTTTTTTTACGTAAGTTGATAAGTTTCCTAATCATTGTCTGTGCACTAAAAATCACAGCTCTTGTATACAAGAAATTGGGTTGGAGATGAAGTTTTTGTTGACTGTTTTTCTTTTATTTGTCTGTCGAATACAGGTGTCTCAATAAGATGACATAATGGCAAGCATCTCTGCCTGACGTCATTTATTTGCTAAGAATGCGAAATCTTGTTTTCCACTTTAACATATTTGTTATCCTGTTTTCTCTTTGGAAGCTCATCACGCTACAACGACTGGACCGATTTTGTTTAAAATTTAGTATGTTGCTTGTTTTTGGTCCATTCTAAATCATAAGTCTCCACCTTATTCCAGTCCAGAAAGTGACCCCATCCCAAATCGCTGCATGTTCAGTCCTTGCTATGGATTGCTGCGGGTATTTTTAGTTACTATTATTATGAAATGAAACGTAATATTATAAAATGAAATGCAACTTGTAAGTGCATATTTCTGGCTTAGATGGACGAATCGTCATTTCTGTTCTTATTATAGCACAATAGTTACAATATCGAACAGATCTAATTAATAATAATAATAAAGATGATGATGCCGTAATTTTCATCTCTCATTTTGTTGTAATTATAACAAAAAAAAAAAAATGTTCACTCCCTCGAGTACCTCTCCTCTAATAAAACTACTACCATATTAAAACAAATTATAATCATAAGTAACTAAGAAATAAATAAACACAAAATTGAAAAATACAAATCTATATTTGAAGTATTTCAAAAGATTTTCTATTCATTTATTCATTTTCTATCGGATATTCGTTCCCTTAACAATTTTAGCAAATAGCCTTTGTTTTATAATTTGTAACTTCATTAAATTGAACTCCTATTTATACTTTCTATAACAAAAAATTGAAACGCATGTGGAAGCGTCCAGTTTGAATGAAACTCCCTAAGCAACTACTTTCCCATTAACATATGTACATGATTAAAATTTAGTTGTCAAGAAACATCACGATCACCCCCAAGGCTCACTGGAAGTGTCAATCTTATGGTCCATATAAGGGTTCCCTCTTACTAGAATCTTACTAGACACATTGTGCTTCGAAGAAGTGTTTGCCATCAGTAAATTCTCGGCGACACTCTCGAAGACTACGAGAAATTGCAGGACTTCGAGTAAAAGGCCACATCCTGGAACTGCGAGATGCCGGCTGGTCTTGTACACGATTCGTTCGCGAATTTGGTCGTAGAGAAGCTTCTGTGGAAAGATGCTGGAATCGATGATTGCATGAGGAGACGCATTCACTCTTATACTGAACAGTACTATTGTTAGAGACAATCGGTTTGTCTCCAACTGCTCTGACAGCTTTCCACCATCCAGAGATATGGAATCTATGTACAGCAACGGGTTTTTACCATACCACGAATTGCTTCATTTCTACCGTCCCATAGGCGGCCTACCTTTAATAAAGCAGCACCGGTCTACAGTGATGCAGTACCCGAGCTCTCGAATGGTATCGTATCGGGTTTAGTGAGGAAACCCGTTTCTATCTGCAGCAGATTATCATTGTATCCGCTTACGAGGAGAACCGAGAGGCAAAGCCATTTCTTATGATAGCAGATCACCTCTCAAAGTGATTCGAGGAACTTGAAAGTGCATAGCGATACGTGCTGGAGATCTTGCAACTCGTTGTTTTGCCCTTCTTGTCACAATTGCCAGGAGCAATTTTCCAGCAGGATAATGCACATTTATATACTGTTCCCAGCAGTGCGTCCGAGCAATTCAAATCCTTCCTTGGTCAGCCAGGATCCCAAACTTGTCCCCATCGAGCATTTCTGGGACACGGATCGACGTCCGGGATTCTGAGCAGCAGTTGCAGTAAGCTTAGCGTGATCTGTCACAACACAACATCAGGACTTTGTTTCATTCTATACCAAACAGTATATCAGCATGCATTAGCAGTCAGAGGTTGTTCAACATAGTGCTAACAAGGTAACAACGATGCTGCTATTGTTCAATAAAATTTTGTTTTTGACCAAGAATGTCGCTCACAAAGTTTCATTCAAATTGGATGCTTCCTTAATGGTGCTTTTTGTCGCAGGTTGTATATGAACTTGTCTATAATAATTTAGTTTGAGGTAAATATACTCATTTGCTAAAAATTCATATTCATGTTAATCAAAATTAGCAAGGATTTTTTTAAATTAAAATATTAATGCTTACTTTGGCTTTTTTTTATTTACTTTCTCGACCTGGAAATGATTCGGAAGTGTACTCGGTAATACTTCACTCTCTGAGGTTTCATCGTCATCTTCCATCCAGTCCATGTTAGGCACTAATAGACAAGCAATGATAACAAATATTTGTAGACAAGAGTTGTCGTTAAATACAACTATCTTATCAATAGATTTAAAAGATACCTAAAACTTTAATCCTGACTTTATTAAAAGATATTTCCCCAAAATTACACAAAGAACTAAAGGTCTTATCTTCCAATCTATAAAAACAGCCCAATGGGCTATTTATATATACATATGCAGTGTGGCTAGGAAGTTCCCGTACCCCTTTTTAAGAAAAGTGGACAATGCGTCTGTGTTGTACCCACAAGTTCATATGCCGCAACGTCCTACTTTGATATTTTTTTGGAGCATGTTAGGTGTGATGGTTCAAAATACGTCCTCAACTGCATTTCTTCATTGTAGCGACATTCAGACACGTAGGCCTTGATGGTTTCTCCACAATGAGTTGTCAGGCGTCGTGAGATCAGGACTTCGTGGTGGCCATTTCAATGGAGCTGGCGATACTGGAGTACCAATCCAGCGTCCTGGAAAATGTTTATGAAGAATTCCGCGCACAGTAATAGCGAAGTGAGCAGGTGCCTCGTCCTGCTGTAGCCATACGCGTTCCATGATACCAGTGTCTTCAAGTTGCGGGATTAACCATGTTTTTAACGTGTGTAAATAAGTTTCGCCATTAACATGATCATTAAATATTTACATTTATTACTACGTAAGAGGAGATACGGGCATACTACATACAGTACGTACGGGAACTTCCCGGCCACCCACTATTATATATATATATATATAAAACATTACTATGTTAAGTACCTGGGGTTACATTTGATTGGGAATTTATTACTTCTTTTTTGACTTCTGCAGTTACCATTAGCTGCTTAGTGCAAATAATTCCATTCTTCAGGTTAAAAGGTGTCTTTCTGTCAATTAAGTTTCCAAAAATATCAATTTTCATAGGTCGGTGCAATTTTCCTAAGGAGAAAAAAAAGCCTTTGGTCACAGCCTTTGAGCATTACAAACATTCCATTTTTAGAATAGCTCTTTAGAAGCATATCTACGATATATCCTAAAGATAGCAAGATATACTAACCAATATTTGTTGGATTGAAGATAGCTGTAAATTCTTTAAAGGCTGATGGCGCAATTTTTCCACTTTTTGGAGAAATCTTAAAATGTGGAAAAGACTGAAACTTGAATTTGATAGGAAGATCATCGGAATGATTGATTAATTTGAAGGTTTTCGTAACTGGTTTTCCACATTGTTGTAAACCAAATTTCAGCTGCTTTGGCCTCCATTCCATGTCGATTGGTGACGCAGTGGCACAACAAACAACATCAGTCAATGAACCTGACAGGGAAATACAATTTTTAGTATTTTACAAAAAAAAAACTGATTAATAAGAAGTTGTGATAAAATCAGTTATGGTTAAAATCTGTTTTTATCACTTCCAATCATCTTCGTTGAATATTGTAATAATTCAATTCATAATATTAAAAAAATGTAAGTGCCCCAGGAGAAAAGTCAATACTTGGAGAAGTGTTTAGTATCTTCATTCTGAGAAAACGGTTTTATAGTATATATCTTAGTCCCATCGATTTCCTTGATAGAGCTATTTAAATGTACTTTGCAAATTTGCTAAGGTAAAGATATTATCCACTCTTTCTTATATTGCCATGACTTATGAATCGACCCTCGTATTAATAATTTAGATCTACAAATTAATTTTAAAATGGCCCTTTCACTTCAGCCTCGTAATTACGAAATTTTATTCACTAATTCTCTGTATCATCCTGAATTGGTTACTGCACTAAACGAGTGGATGAATATATAAAATATACAATTAATGCATTTTGTAGAGCAAAAGGCATCGAATTTAAAAAAAAAAAAAAGACTATATTAAATGCTGTGTAAATAATTCAAATGTTTAGGGAAGATAAGTGGAAAATTGAAAACCCACATTTATTAATCCCAATAATGTATTTTATTCAAAGGTGTTGATGCCGTATGTGTTTTACAAAAGTGTTTCTATATGTTGTATGTATAAATCTGCTTGGAGAGTTTAGAGTAAATGAATATTGTTTATTTCAAAATGAAACAAAAGAATGAAGAATTATCTTGAAAAATCATTTCGAAAAGATGACAAATTTGGAGAAGTTACGAGCAGTTATCCACTCGTCAATGGACTGATTTCGTTATTAACAAAATTTCTAGTTGTACAGAGCTATATGTGGACCCGGTAGCCGAGTGGGTAAGAGAGCTTGGCTGCGGGTTGGAGGTGGCAGGTTCGATTCCCGGCCTCGGAGGGCGGGAATTTTTCCCCGCTCAATTCTCCTCCAAACGGGTCCTAGGGCCTACCCAGCCCTCTGTAGAATGGGAACCGGGTTTCTTTGCGGGAGTTAATGGCGGGCGGGCGTCGGGCTGACCACCTGACCTCATACTAACCCCGTTGGTCAAGAAACGTCGGGAGCCTTACCTCCCGCGCACCCGTGGCCTGTTTGGGGACAGCTTTAACTTTTTAACAGAGCTATGTAGATTGCCTTCCTTTTTCTAAAAAAAAAAGCAGAAGAATCAGAAATCTTCCTTTCATCTCACCTGTCGAAGAGTTTGAATTCAAGGAGCTTCTATTTAGCTTGAAAGAGATCGTTCTGAGGCTCTACTTTAAAAGAAATTTATTTTGAAAAGAAGATGCATTTCGAGGACAAGTAAATTAACACAGAAAAAAAATGACTGGCAAAATCTCAACTAGAAAACTACTTGTAAGGTATAAGCAAGCTGTGAAAATAATGATGTGCTGTCAGAGAAGTGTTCATCACAATAATTTAGACACAAACACAAATTAAATATATTAGCCTAAACTACGTTGGTAATAAGCCATCTACTGGTACGCAAATATCAATTTACAATGAGAAATTTTTTTATATACTTATTCCTGCTATGCTATATATTTGCTATAATTTACTATTGATAATATTTATATGAAAGAATACTAAAATCCGGATAGTGTCTGCAAGAATCGTTGATTCTAGCAAAGATATGAGCTCTATGAAATTGAGATTAAACTTATTCTTACCTTCATCGTGAGACAGAGGAACGCCGGTTGAGGAAATTGACTGCATTTTAAGAAATAACATAAAATTCCTGCGAGGAAGTAGATTACTATCTTTCCAAGATGGCTGCTCTATACTGAAACTAAAGAATGAAAGTAAGGTATTTACAGAAAACTCAAAAATCTGTCCTTAGTTTTTACTAGTATTTTTATTAGCACTCATTGGGCAGGAAAAAAAACCAACTACTTAGAACTTCTACATACGTGGACGTAAACAGATATTAATATAGAACTCGAAGAAAGGCTTGGAATCTTTATAAATAATTACTGTAACTTTTATTTTGCTATAATTTAATATATATAGAAAGAAGTCATCAATATTTGTATTAATATTAATATATATAGGCAAGGAATTATTTTTTAATTGCTCGTCTTACATGATGTTCAGGCTTCCTGTGGGTCCAGGAGTGAATGAAACTTTTTCTTTTAACTTTTTCTTTTCTTTTCTTGCACAGACAACAGAACGAAGGACTGTTTCTTAATATTACGCAATTATTATCAGTAACTGCGTGACTTCATGTATTTTTCTCTTATTGTAACCAGAATTGCAATTGATATTTCTCCTTATAACTCCTGAATAGTTCAGTCACATTGTAGTTCATCACCACCAAATGTACATACAGGAGACCTCACCTGAC
This sequence comes from Thereuonema tuberculata, assembly GCA_023159025.1. NCBI lineage: Eukaryota > Metazoa > Arthropoda > Chilopoda > Scutigeromorpha > Scutigeridae > Thereuonema > Thereuonema tuberculata. The sequence goes on from JAFIDM010000001.1 coordinate 132,197,375, forward strand.
CTGGTACCAGGATCCGGACTGCACATCTGGAGTCCTGAAGATGTTTACAAAATTCATAAACAGAGTGCAGAAATTAAGGAAGTAAGACATAAATGCAAATATTTCAATGTAATTTACATACAATTTATTAAAACTTTCGATAGACCAGTTGACCTAACTCATCAAAATTACATAAAAAATTTAAGAATGAACGTAGCAAGAAAGCTTAGACAAATGCTTAATGACCTCTAAGATATATATAGGCTTACAAAGAACCTTTTCGTTTTCAACATCAGGTCCTCTTATTTCCCATTTCTATCTCAGAGCAGTTTTCAGCTTCCAGATTATTCTCAGATGGGTGTTGAGGACGTGTAACTTGGTGTCCGAGAGCATCCCAAGCTTGATTGAAAGGTTCAAGGTATGGGGATTTGGTTGGCCAATCCATTCTTTACGCATATTTATTTTCCGAGTATTCATCCATAAGCTTCAGCCTATGAGAACGAGCATTATTCTTTATAAATTCTAGACCAACAGCATCGCGAAAAAGTCATACATCTCTTCCTGATATTTGAAAGCAGAGTCCCACTGTTATGATACTCCGTTCTTCCAGCAATACGTTAATTACAGAATGATTATTAAGGAACATGAATGCTACAATTTTTCTCTTTTCAGAACTATTCCTCCACAGCGTTATCATCTCCTGAGTGAAAACGTCTGCAGTTGAAAACCTGATGAATAAGAGTCAGTAAAATAATTTCATCGTAACACCGATTCGATATTAACTGATGACTTCTTGAATGTAATAAAGTTATAATGAATGTTTTAATGAAAACAAACGAGCAATTAAAAATGAAACTTTCAGTATTCAATATAATAACGCTTTTTCGAGTATATCTCAACATACAAAGTAGGATTGAAGTCATCTCTCAGGGACTTTGGATTTGAGTGAGCAGCGATGAAGTCTTCATTAATTTTAATGATCCTACAACAATTATCTATTAATTTTATTTAATGGAATACTACTATACGACGGACATAGCAATGTAATTTTCAACGAAAATCATGCCAAAAATAAAACGAAAGATTACCTGGGACAAAATCGAAAGAAAATCCTCATTGTTTCGTATGGTTTTAAGTTCCCTTCAACTGGACAAACGGAAAACATAGAACTCAATTTGACCATAGAGGATGAAATTAAACTATCACCCTAAAATTTAAAGGAATATTATTCAAAAATTTATTAGAAAATAAAAAAAACTGCTTGTATGTTGGACTGAATTAGCTGATTATTTCTAATTACAGTAAATTATATATAATTTATGTATTTGTATAAAATCTAAAATATATAAATACATTGAGAGTATTATTATTCAAGTATTGTATTCAAAACAATAAGTACTGGCATCTAAACAAGAAAAGTTTAATATAAAAATTGATAGAATTGTAAATAAAAAGTTTTAACGTGCTGTGAATATATCAATAAAAAAACAAAACAATTAAAGAACAGGCATGAATAAATAATTTACCTTTCTGAATCAATTATAGGAAGGATTTGGAAACTGGGCTGATGAGTCTCTAGAAGGACGAAACGGCCGTTCCCAATTCTTTCCATAATAATTTATTCAGAAAGGCAAATTATTTATTCAGATGCTGTTCTTTTCTTGTTTTGTTTTTTTATTGATAGAATTGTGTTTCATAATTTTTTTTTGTTTCCTGGGTTAAATAAATAAATATATATATATATATATATATATATAGGAGAAATCCGTGTATTATGGACAATCGTGTAATATGGACCATGTTGAAATTTATCTGTTCACCACTAGATGGCAGAACCATCCCATTTGCCTTTAGTGAATATTATTGTTATCCAAAGCAGGAGATGACTTTTACATGTTTACTTTCATTTGGACGAGTATTAAATTGTGTTTTCCGTTTTACATGAACATGGATGTAACAGGTATGGTAGAATAGAATGAATGTATTATTTTCTGCTATTAGGTAATTTTAATATAATTTTCACGTTAATAGTAGCAAATGTACTTATTTTCTTCACAATCCAGACATGTGTTTTAAGCGCACCATTTTGCATAGCGATATGTGATTGGAAACAACGTTGCTCCGTCCATGCGTGTATTATGAACCATGCGCTATTGTGTAATATGGACCACTGGTTGCTAAGCATATTACTATGAGCCTGAAGCTTGTTTTATTTAATATATTAAATGAAAAGCACAAATTAGGACTTGCTTAATGTAATTCAAGTTGTACAATTTTTATGATTTAATTTTTTCAAAATTCGACCCATAAGGGGGGGGGGGTAAGTAAAGAGGGCAAATTTTAAAATCACTACATCTCATAAACCAATCCAAATAAAATCGTGAAACTTCACATGCCTACAGTAGACTACTGTTTAGTGCATTATAATGAAAGCTTGTTTGTAAAAATTATTTTAATTAATTTCTTATGTTTTGTTTTTGGTTTACTCGGTCCATATTACACGAACGTATGTGTAATATGGACCACCGACACGAAAAAAAAAATTATTTCCTGCAATTATTAATAGTTACCAGAGTACTTTACCATGTTTGAACCATGTAGCTATACAATTGATATGAGCAGCCAATAAATTAAGTCTTTTTATTTTAATAATTTAAGTTTTATGAGCATTCTTGCTTAGGGGGTCCATAATACACGGATCTCCCCTATATTTTTTTTTTTTTTTGATGCTACAAAACAAAATAATTATCTTAAATATATATTAACTAAATAGCTGTCAAAATCGGAAAATATATCCTTTAAGTTTCCTCATTATAGTAATCAGATGACAAAGGTTGCAAAAAAGTACAAAACATTAAATCACAAAGTAATGTTTACTGTTAGTTCTGCTTTCAACAGGACTGCAATGAAATGGTCTATAAAAAGTTTTTTTTAAAAAAAAGTAAAGTCCATCTGAGATTTATCTAACAAAGTATACATCAATGTTACTTGTAGTCACCTAGCAAATGCTCAGAGGAATGTGAGACTGATTAGAGAAATTTATGTCATATGATGATGAGGAGGAATAAAAAATTCAAAGTTAAAGAGGGCTTGTAGATCTAAAATTAACTGAGAAGATTTTATTTTATCCAAAAAAGAATAGCATTATACATTATTGCGTCAATGTTATGGTTTCTGATAAGGCTAAGAACAAACAAGTGAATATAAGTTTGTGGTAAAGCATAAATTTAAATGCATAATGATAAAAAAATGTAAAACTAATAATAAAAAAGAAGGAATTTAACGTAAGGAAAAATATAAAAAAACAGTTTGGAAAAAAGTAAAAACAGTTCGGAAAATAAGAAAAAAACAAAACAAAGCAGATTATGGATTCGAACCGACAATCTTCAGTAAATGAGTCAAAGACCTTATTCTCGCTATCACAATAGCTCCCAAATGGGTCGCTAAAAACATAAAATAAATAAATCTTGGAGATAGCCAAAACCATTATCGCAGAATTTAATTTTGGAATTCCGTATTATAAGAGTGAATCTTCAAAGACAATAAAAACTAATTCTGAAAATTGGTGATTTCTTTTATTCCGAAAAAAGAGAATATTTGTACAGTTCAATTAACTGTCATTTTACCTGTTCTTCGGTACCAGTAACATCATCGTCCAACATAACTAGGAAATCCACTGTATCCGGACTCTTGTTTCGCAAAACTGCACTCTGAACTTCTGCAGAGCCATAATAGACGCAACCCAGCTGAATACAGTTCACTTCCTTTCCACCAGGGCTATTTAATAATTGTAACCGAGGCACGACACATTCAGCATAAACAGTTACTTCAATGGGAGCTCGGCCTTCCAAATTAACTCTTAAAAACAAAAATATTAACCTTAAGAGTTAGACGCAATGGAAAAGTTGTCAATAATATCTTTTCATTCTAATCTTCTAATAAACCGATTAACAAACACAGAAAATTAGAACTTAGATTTTAAAGATTGAATCATTAGGCAATTTATTTACTAATTGGATTGTGGTATCAAGAGAAGAAATGGTATGTCATGAGATCATATTCCTAGTTAGTAAGTTATTCAGTCCTTCTCTTCATTCTCTGTTCTCTTTATATTTTTTCTGTAGACTTTGGGATTTCTCTATACTATTTCGCACTATTTCCTGACGTCATGCAGACAATAATTTCGCGCCTTAAAAGAAAAAAAAAAAGAAGACAGCTTTCATCTAAATATTTGTATGTATTTTACTTGATTTCAATCACTGTATTAATGATTTTCTTTCGTTTGGAATTGGAAAAAACAAACTATAACAAGCCTTCAAATGTATAACAAGCCTTCAAATGTACAACAAACCAAAGTTAATTTAATGAAAAATAAAAATAATCAATAACAATCTAAGAACTTGTTATGACATTAATTTTCACAGAATATGCACATTCAACAAATCGTTTCTCCTTACAATGCACTGGGAGAATTTTACGGTAACTTTCTTCGTAGTGAAGACTTTGAATGGCAGATTCTCTTTTACTAAGAAGTCTTAAAAATACAATAGTCTTAAAAATAATGTGAAAAAAAAATATTATAAAAATTAAATGTTTCTCTAAATTCGGGACCCAGTCAAAATGGCTTTCTTGGCGCACCCTCTATCTGACTTTAATTACAGTTATATTTTAGTACTGATAGTTACAGTATTTTTATATTTACAGCCTTTATTCTGAAACCATCAGCCTTTCATAAAAAGTATCACAAAACGTTGTTTCACAAATAGGGGTGACTTGCATAAATCGTATCCCCTAAGGGTTTTTGTGCTTAATGTCGAATATCTTTGTTTATAACTAATGAAATTAAAAACTTTTATTTATCTCTTTACATAGTGCAAAACAAAATTTAGCAAAACTATTGACAATCCTTTCATTAGATAAATTTTTTTTAAAAAGATAAAAAGTACAATTTAAGAACATTGATTCTAAATCGTACCATAGTTTTCCTTAAGAAATGTCTACTTCACAAAACCATTCACGACGATTTGCAAATGTTTCTATGTAATTTATAGCTTGCTTATCGACTCCGGTACAAAGATCAGAAAACCAGGTTTTACATTATATGCGGTCAATCATGTTTTCTTCTGTAGTTCGTTGGAAACCCTGAAGAACCAATCTTTATCTTCCATTTTCCTTTTAGCTTCTTTTTCAGGTTTCTGTTGTATTTTCTTTTATTATTTTTTTTTATCACTTTTCGAGAGTTTAATTTTTCGTGTTGTTTTCTCTACATTTTCTTTAAGCTGTATCTTTTACGGATTTGTGGTTATTATCTGGACAGCAGTTGTTCCGGCTTAAATTAATTCCTGCTTTCATAGTCGTCAGATACAGATGATAACTGCTGAATCTTGGTTCTGACAATGGATGGAAAATGGACACCATGTTGAATTGGTTGAGAATCTATGCAAGATGTAGGCGAAGCAGGAGATGAACTAGTCGATGATTGAGTTTCGAGGTGCAGATGACGCTGAACTTTTGGCCTATTGGAACTGAAACTGGTGATTTTGAGGTGTTAATGTGAAGTTCCAGTGTCTCATTCTCTTCGACTGTCACAAAATCTTCATCTTCAATTACATTTCGGCCGGGAGGTCAAAGACCACAGTCGTTGAATGCTGTGTCCATGTACACTGCCTTTGGGTAAGTAACTTTTGCAAGATATTCTGCTATGTTCGCCCTTTTTATAACTTTGTCAGTATTAGAGCGCATCCAGTTTGAAGAAGCCTGATTGAAATTGGGTTTAGAGACTTAAAGGATTTGTCCAAGGGCTGAAGCCTTTTCTATATTATTATGTCGTCAGAACGTAATAATCCCAGTATTTTTGTGACCCTAATGTTGAAAAAGTAATTTATATTTACATAAAAGTAAATCTAACCGACATAAAGGTAAATAATTTATTAAAAAGATCCTTGTTCTTAAATCGTACTGGTACTTATGCAGGTACGAAATAGGCGCAACAACACAGACAACGCCATTCGAAAAGAAAAAAACTTACAAAACTTACATCAACGTTAGATTAAAAATCCTTCCTAAAGATGAACATTAGCCAAGAATGTATAAGTATTACATAAAGCATGCTATGACCTTACGAATATGACCAAAATACTAGTAAAAAGTGCAGCAAAAACTTGACTTCTCGAGTATTTTTTGAAATAACAACTCTGTTGTCGACGCGAGCCAAAATAACAGAATAGTAGTTACGATATCTGCCTCGAATGACCTTGTTTGTAGCAGAACCCTCGAAATACAAAGGAGGTACGATTTAGACAAGTCTCCTCTACTACAGGAGATGGATAATAGCGTTTAGAAAGGAGGCATTCTTCATATTTTTGTCTTTGAAATAATTTAGACAAGTTTATAGAATAATGTCAACCAATAGCTCTAGCCCTAATGTTTTGATTTTCATCCATTTTTTTTTCAAATTTTGCAGGAATAGACAAATGGAAAAACATTTCTTAACTTCGGTTCAGGGATACTTAAAGCACAAACCCATTCAACTTATGATGTTTATTTTATCGTAATAAACTTTTCTATAGTAGAATGTATGCCTACTCTAGAATATACGAGAAGAGAAGAATATATATGTGTATACAGATAAGTAAAAAAGCGTTTACTATTAGTATTACTGAAATATCAAGTTTTTCGAAAGTTTCATCTCCGAATCACATTCTTTGATCAAGCTATCAGAAATTTACATATAGTTATGAATAATATTTTACAATTTTTTTGAAAATTTCGAAATTAAGTTAGGCTAAACTAAATCAATAATTAAAATTATATCGATTAAACTACAAAATATCAACAGATAACCATCTAATACTTACATTAATGTTTCTTTTTGAAATCCTACTACATTGGCTATAAATAAAATCTCAATTTCCTTCACTTCATTTGGTTGAACAAATCCTTTTTCTTTTAAAGCTCGAACTACATTTTGATGATGATATATTATTTCAAAACTGCCGGCCCTGGATCCAATATTAGTAATATTTATTGTTTTTGTTAGTGCTCTTCCATCGGCAACTATCTGACCAAAATTCAAAGTTGTTTCAATATCCAATCTGGGTAAACTTGACTCACTGCAACAAAATATAACAACTAATGAAAGCAAGTAACAACTTCAATTTCCTTTTAGTAGATATTTTAATAGATTTTTTTAAAGATCGATTGAAAATTTTGCTTTCTGTCAGCATATATTAAGGGTATTGTAACATCATCCTATCTGAAATCATGAGATTTCAGATCTCATGATCTGGATTTTGTTACATCGTCAGGATTTTGTTACATCGAATTGTGTAATGACTTTCTCGAAATTTCCTTGGATTAACAGTATTTAATATTTATCATCTCGATTCATACATAGTGAATAGCAGCGATTTGGATACAATGAAATTTGTTCATCCCAGAAAAGAGTAATATCCCGAAGTTACGTCATCGCCCGAAGTTACGTCGTAGCTGATTCTACAGTCGGCGATATAAGTCGAGATAAAAAGTTAATACAATTCCATTCTTAAGCGGTATAATCAATGACCAGTCAGTTCGATCAATAAAAAACTAACAATTGTGGGCAAATTATAACGTTTTTATTGCAAAAACACACATTGAAGTCCCGACTCAATCAATTCAAGTGACTGCAAACCTTGTATATATTTCTTTTACCAATGCATCTAAAATTCTGAAAATTTAAATATGAACTTGTGAAACATATGGGATGTATATTTTATTATTTTTAATTTTCAAAATATCCTGTAATTAATTAAATTAAAATTCAAAAATTGTTAATTTTATTAAAATCTATTTCTACAAAAAAATGCTTCAAAATGCAGAATATTCCTACAAGTTCAGTGCTCATGCAAGTGAAACTTATCACTGGATGAGTCTACACTCTAACTCAACTGAAAGTCAAAGGTCATTACATCTTTGGTTCAAAGACTGAAACATACTGGCTTCAAATAACATTTGAACTGTACACCCTAGCTATATTAGAGAAAGAAACAATCTACAACATTTTTAAGTAAGTTAAAATATAATTTACTGTTCATATGGTTTAAACCGTGTGAGCCACTTTTTTATCAAACGGAATTTAACTGTAAGACATTTAGCTAATAAGTAAATAAGACATTAATTATTTTTCTAAATTCTATTAGGCTTAAATAAAGTAACATGAGAATTATTACAAATATTTTTATTTTTTATTTTTACGCCCAATTGAATTGGGTGTAAGCCATTTTAAAATTCCCAAACATAGCCTCAACTATGATACAATATCTGAAATTTCAATGCAGTCGCAAAGAAAAACATTTTTTGACTATGATCCCATCATCGTTCTTTCCAGAAACTTTGCACAGGGGCTTACAAAAGATCTTTCTTTAATATATATTTTTTGAAAATTTTCAAAAAGGGCGTTTTTCAGATTTTTAAAAACAAAACGATTGTAGAAACGGTTATTTTTTTTTTAACACAGTCATGATGTAAATTATAGGAAAGCCCATTAACAGGGCTTTAATAATGCACAAAATGAGGTTTCTGTTTTCAAGTAGGAGCTAAGATATTTGTGTTAAAGTTAATCAAGATCACCGAAAATGGACTGTTTTTCCGAGTTTTCAAAAGTCCATTCCAGAAAACGGCCATGTCCAAAATATCTGAAAATATATAGTTTTCATAGATTTTATAGGTACATCTAATGTATCAAAAATCATTATAATCCCTGACTAGAAGCTTCAGACCCTGATTGATTTGGCATGGAATGACTATGTTAAACACAGGTTTAAACACCAGAGATATATAAATTATTCCTTTCATTGCTAATCATGAATCAAAACATCTACAAAGCATTTGATTGGGTTTCAATATTTGCTTAACTTTTAAAAAAGATAAATTTTACAAAATAACCAGACTTCTAAGATATCCTTCATACATCGCTTTTCACATAAATGTAAATGAACTCGTAAAATGAGTGAATTTAACAGTAACTTACACAACAATTGGAATGGTTAAGGCTCCATCGTTAATCTTTACATGTAGATAAGCTCTTAGCTCTTCGTAATAACCTTGAATATATTTGATTAGGATTTTTTTTGATAATCCGGGAGGTAAAAGAACAGCATCATCAAATAATTCAAGTGCGAAACTCTTCTATAAAAAAAGAAAATATAAAAATTATAACAACTGATCATTCTTATAAAATAACTATTAAACAAGATCCGCTTCCCTTGTTTATACTGTCCAGAAACAATCACAACTCTGGCCAATTCTTCTTCTTTTTTTTATTTATTAATGTTTGCCAGCCCTATTAGGTATACTTATAGGAAGAATACCTGTGATATAGGTGCTTAATTGATTAATAGAAAAAAAATATAAATTAAAAATGTAAAATAATTTTCTTATCAAATATGTCAGATATTAATTGATTTTTTAAATTTTTTATATTTTTAATTTTTTCCAAATTATAATTTTTCCAATTTAATTGATAAAGTCAATTGTAATTTGTTTTATTTTCTAATCGTTGACCAAAATTGTTATTTAATTTTTCAATTTGAGAAATTCTTAACCAATTTTGTCTAGTTGTTTTTCCATCATTATAATTGGTATTCACCTGGTTGACATAAAAAAATATTTTTCAAAATTGTTTGTAAATAATTTTTTCTTTGAGAATTTGCTTTCTGAATTTGCCTTTAAGGTATCGGCCTCCATGCAGCGACTGCTTCACCTGCGTCCAGCTGAAGCGGGTTCTGCTATTAAGTTCTGCTCGACAATGCAGAAATATTTGCCAGTCATTTGCATAAAAATGGAAGAGGCAAACTGGAGTATTCGAACATTATCATTTAAGTAGAAGTTTTTTTATTACTGGACTATTAATTAAGAGAATCGTAGACACACAACTAATTAATGGTTATAAACTTAGTAAACAGTTAAATTTAATTTATACCATTCATGTTACACTTTATACTCTTCATTCATTTAAATACACTTCAGTGAAATTAAAAGAACTCATTGAGGGACAGGGATTGGGATGATAATTACATACGTACTTAATTACATATTGCCATGAAGATAATTGGATTACTTACTTTTAAAGTATGTACTGAAAGAAATAAAATCCGTGACCAGAACACATTATTGGCAATGCTATAAAGTCAGGGAAAGGTCCCATTTTCCGATTTTAATCTATTTACATGTATCGTGCTACACATGAATTTACTATTCAGCGTTCGAAACCATTTCAGAACTGCGATCCTCATAATGGGTTAGTATTAATGGTTAGTATTGATTAGTTAACAAGCTTGAGAAATCTTACTTTTGCGTGCAGTGGAAGGTAGCATTTCAGTGAGCAAATATTACATGACGTATTTGTGAATGTGATATATGATTCCGTTGCTCCATTGGCATCATCTTTAAAGCTGATAAATTGTGGCGAGATTTTAACGCCGAAAGTTAGTTCTGATGATAGCTGACTGTCCGGAATTATTTCGCACATATTTCCAGTAATTTTAAGAAGTAGTAAGTAATAAATCGGAAATGTCCATTCAAATATAAGATATAGATATACATATATCTTGAAATAAAAAATAAACAAACTTAAAAAATTAGGAAGTTTCTACGATGAGTCAAAACAATTCCTACGAATAAAAATTCGAGGTATATTCTAATAAGAAATGAAAGGAAATGTTTTAACAATGGCGCTTAGAATGAACTTCAATATTTGATATCGCATGCATGATACCTTAACAAACAGCACGTGAAATAAACAAAATAATCATTATGTCAAAGCTTAGCAGAAGTTTAAACACGTTCGCAGCTTTGGGATTGCCTAAGTTTTAATTTTACGAATATTCTAACGCTGTACAGAATTTGGTAGATTTATATAGTAAATAGCCTGAAAGCCATATAGTAAGTGGCCTGAAGAGACTTAGTGTTATCAGTGTTCCCAAAAAATTAAAGTTATATATCACAATATAGCCTACGTAGATATTGCTTCATTGGTACACCTATCTAATAGCGTGATGAGTCTCCTTTGGTTTTCAGAAGAACCAGAATTTGTCTTGACAGGGATTCTAATAAGATGCTGGAAGCATTGTGCAGGAATGTGGTGCATCTAGATACGACTGTGTGGTGCAACTGTTGCAAATCGGAGGCCCAGATTGAGACAACAGCTCTTTCTACCTCATTCCATGTGTTAATAAGATTGAAATGCGAGGAGTTTGTAGGCCACGGAAGCAACGAAAACTCGTTGTCATATTCGTGGAATCATTCGATGATGATTCGGCGCATGTGAGAAGGCACGTTATCCTGTTGGGAATGTCCATCAGAGTGAGGATAATAACCATGAAGGGATGAACTCGATAACGATTCAGGAAAACATTCTCCACACCGTTATACACCCATCTACATGTTAATTCCAGATGAGTGCATGGATTCGTGTTGTTTTGACCAAATTCTGAGCCTTATATCAATCTCATGTAGAAGGGCCCTTTGATTCGTCAGACCAGGCATTTTTTTTTTCCAGTCATCAACGGTTCAACCCACAAGAGACTCGCTTTCTTCACCGACAATTTCGTTACTCAACATGATCGTCGGCTGTTGTCCATTTGAGACAAGATATGGTGCATGACGAATTCTGAGATGATATTTTGCGACTCAAAGTTGAATTGTGATATACTTTGTTTGGTTATGACATGTCACTTAATTTGCACGATTTTCGCCTCCTCTGAGCTCTTTGATTCACAAGCTAGTTTTTTTGTTTGGTCATAGGATCTCTGAAAGTTTCGTTTTGTTTTCGCATATCCTTGAAACTGTGGTGCATGAAAAGCCCAGGTCGACAGTAGATTGAGAGTTGATCGATCAAGCACGCCTTGTACCAACTATCATGCCACGTTCAGTTACTCAAGTCACCCTCTTTCCCCGTAAATGGGGATTTTTCTTTGCCTAATTAATGCTAGAAGGACTGTTCCATCTTATCTATACAGAAAACCACGGTCATCTTACATGGCCTTTGCATGCATTTACATGAGGAACTGTGATATGCGTAATATAGTGGTATCACAATGTATTAGTGGTGCATAATAACAATATACAGCTTCCAAAAAAAGTGGTTCCTTATTCAACCAAATAACAATAAAGCAGGTCTATAATTGGTGAATTGTTGTCATGTATATCATCGGTTTGCTTGAAAAATTATAACACAATAAAAGGATAAAAAATAAAATACAATAAGAACTATAGAACTTAAACCACTGATACTAAATGATTAAATGGCTGTTTCAGACATGAGCTAACTTGGCTCATAACCTTGGATCGAGGTTCAATGGCTGGTCTGGCATTGATGATTCTTTCTTACTGTGTGATCTTTAATTTCTTGGGTCTGTAAGACCGCAGCCCCCACCCACCGTACAGCGAGGAGGCAGGGATCGCTGGCTCCATGGTATCAGAATCTTAATTCATATAAATAGTAATGAGAATCTCTATTACTAATAAACTTCAAAGCTGATTCTAATTAACGAAATGAACCTAATAATCACGAGACTTAAAAAGATAATTTTGAAAAAAAAAAAAAAGATCTAGAACACAAAGATCTTACTACGGTCCATCCCGTCCCGATTTTTCAGGATGATCACCGAAGTTGGAAACCGCTGCTTTATGTCATATTTTTATATGCAAGGAAACTGTTTATGTTTAACAAATAAATTGATTGGATTGAATGGTACAATAATAGCTATAGCCCTTCTGTACCAGGAAAGGTTAAATAAAATGCAAAAATTAATAAAATTAACTGAGTACATTAAAATTAATAGTAGTAAAAAGAGAAAAGGTGGCAAAAGGATAACGACATCCAAAAAAAATGTTAAATACTACTAAGTGAATTATGTCTCCGATTTATTTGCCTTTAATAAATGGCATGAAATATTTCACTAACTTACGTACACATGTACATTCCCAAGTGTCTGCCTCACAGCTGGATTGACGAACGGTGAGTGGCATTCAGGGCCGTAGCTACCACCGGGGCAATGCCCTGGGGCCTCCGAGCAAAGGGGGCCCCCAAACGAAGGGGGATTTTTTTTTTTTTTACGAAACCGTAATCACTTGTTGCCCCGGGGCCCCCAATCGTCTAGCTACGTTACTGGTGGCATTCCCAATTTCCCGCATGCAACAAGCTCTCCGCTCTTCGACCCGAAGAGACCATGGTCTCGCGATCACGTCGCGTCGTTATAAAGATTTCAGTGGAGCCTTTCACACGTGACCGCTTGGTAGCTTCTGGCCGCGCGGCCAGAATTCTGGTCGCGACATAACACGGTTTTTCAAGTGGCCAGACTGACCGCGCGACCACCGTAGTTCTATAGATTTCAATGAAGCCTTTCCCACGAGATGGGATTTTCGTTGCGGCCAGAAAGTCATTTCTGTTTTATTTTCGCTTTGAGAAGTGTTGAAAAACATGATTAAAACGAAACTACTTTAGAGAATTAGGGACTTTGACACTGAGAAATTCATATTAGAAGTTCGTGAATATTTATGAACAAAGAACATTTTTTTTAGAAATGGATTTTAATAGAATTAACAAAAATTTATTTCTAGAAAAAAAAAAAATGCTTCAAAACATTTATTTTTGAAAACGAACAGCATCCAATGAATCTGCATGATATTTAAAAAGTCTTTAATGAACACTTTTTTTATTATGATTCTTTGATAGCACGTAAAAAAAATTAATCTCAAACAATTTTTATTTTTTTAAAAATTAGGCCTAACTATTGCACTAATAATAAATATCTTAAACACAAATCATTATTTTATGATTTTTTTTTTTTTTTTTTTTTTAGCATTTAGGTGTTCAAGTTTTTTTAATTTGGAAATGTCGAGTAATACCTTGACAACCCCAAAAAATTGACTGTTTTTAAATTTTAATTTAATTAATTACAGAGTTTATTAAGTAGAGTTTATTAATAATTACAGAATATTTTGAAAATTAAAATCAAGAAAATGTAAATCCCATATGCTTCACAAGTTCATATTTAAATTTTCAGAATTTCAGGTGCATTGGTAAAATAAATATATAAAAGAAATAAAAGGTTTGCAGTCACCTGAATTGCTTTAGTCACTTTAATGAGCTTCGGCTGGTGGAGTGTTTGGCCTTGCGGCCATGGTCGCTGTGTGTGTGTGAAGGCAAGCGATCTTGGCCGCGCGACTACGATTGCTTCGTAGGAAAGAGCACTTAGACTGGTTTAAGGAAAGCAATGCAGGAAAGCACTACTTCACAATGTCACATTGGGAATGCCACCCACAGTACATTCTCTGCAGTGGTAGATAATTGGCAACTTCCTGCTGTTAATTTTCTACTTAATTCTGTAATTTTCCAGTGATTGAGAGACAATGAAATAAGCTTATATTTCAAGTGGTCGAATTTAAATTTCCGCACTTTAGTTTAGCCAGTAAAAAATTTTCTTTTAGTTTCTTTCTTCTATCAAGAAAAAAAAAAGTACTGCGGAGAGACATACGCAAAGAAGAAACTCGCTGCCCTGAAGGGTTAAGTAAATAAAAAACTATTTTTCATTTTCTTTGCCTTGTTTCCTTATATTTTTAATTTTTATCTAATAAGCTTTCTATATAATTTTACTGAAGTTATTAATTTATTAAACCTTCCATATCTTTAAATATCTATAGTACAGTATGGCTGAAAACAAACGATACTGAACAATTTGACCATATGAAAGGTGGCACTGCGATATGAATACGTAGGCGATTGTTGTATTCAAAACAGAAATGATTGTGGACGTTAGATTAATCAGTGTTGCTGTGAAAATGGTATTAACTACCGAAGAGAAAGTGTTTATTGTGGAGCACTATTTTCGATTACACAGAACAGGTCGTGGCAATGGACCTAGCCTGCTACACGTTGCTACGGAATTTCGGGAGCGTTTTAGCCATACAACACCCACGAACAAAGTTATGCTATCAATCGTCCCTTAATTCTGTCGAACCGAAAGTACTCACACAGTGGAAAGGTTACACCGGTTGTCCCGCAACAGTAACAATGAATGAAAATCACGGGCGACTTTTTGAGCAAGTACTTCAGTTGCCACAACGAAGTCTCTGACAAATGGCAGTTAAACTGGACATGGGTTGAACATCAGTTCAATGTATGTTTAAGACCATTGGTGGGTTCCCTTACAAGATACAGACTGGTCACACATTGAAACCTGTTGATAAAGAAGCAAGTCATGTACTGCGCTTCCATGTTAGCAATGGTGTATGATGATCCCAGATTTTTGGCTAATGCTTGGTTTTTGGACGAGTGTCATGTTCATCTGAATAAACAAATAACCCGATTTCTTGGTTCCGCCCAACCAGACATCATTATTGAAACACCACTCCACAGTGAACGGGTGACGATATGGTGTGTGGTCTCTGGAAACGGCATCATTGGGCCCATACTTCATTGAGGATGACCAACA
>JAFIDM010000001.1:132217829-132242492 GCA_023159025.1 Thereuonema tuberculata
TAAGCACATTGATACACTTTGAGTGACACATCAAATTTGGACAGTTGCACTTCCAATTCAGAGATGTATGACTGTTCACGCTAAGCAATAGAGAAAATACCTGTCTTTGAAACCACACTGCTCTTTTATGCCCACCCTGTACATTAATATTCAGTTTTGTTTTGTTTATTTTAATTAAAAACTAATATTGTTGTTAGTTTTGTTGATTTCCTTTTTCTTTCCCTAAGTTTTTTTTTTTTTTTAATTCAAGTATTTTTTAACACGTAGTTAATTCTTTTAATATGTGCACAATCTTCTACATTACAGGTAACCCCCGAACAACATGGTACTTGAAGAACACGATTTTCTTTTGAAAAAAAAAAGAAAATACATATATTATTTTTTTGTTTTATTTTTATAATTTGTTCTATAATTTTTTGTTAAATTTTTATTATCAAATAAAAGAAAAATAAAAGAAATAACGTTTTTTCAAAACTAATTAAAAAATTAATTTGAATTATGTAGTAAAAGATTTCTTTGAAGTGTTTACAATATGAATTCAAAAAATAAAAATTTTAGTTTTATACTTAACAAAAAAACATTTAAAATGTAATGGGTTTTTTTTTTTTTTTTATTTTCACACTTGAAACGGAATCCCGTTTTTTGTAATCTCGAACAACACAGTTTCAAAGAACACGGAACCAATTAATTGTGTTCTTCAGGGGCTAGGTGTGCTTTTACCTTAATTCTCTTTTCTTATTTACTTGTTGGAGGCATAATACTGTTTATCTTTAGTACAAAGTTGTATTGCACATTGAAAGGATAGAAATCACTTTCTGTATATGAGTGATGACATAACGTCTAAACTTTTGTCATCTTATTTTTTATTTATTTTTTTTTTGCTAAAAAAAGAAAAAAAAAAACAAAAACAAATGCTTTATTTTTATTTTCAATAGAGTGAAATCTGGAATCACACCACTATGAAATAATAATGCTCTTCAAGATAATGGAGCCAAACTGAATCAAAAACATTTCATTTACTAGAACTATAAGTGTATTTTTTGGCACTTGAAATTTACTACTGATATCTGGATTTAGCAGAATTTTAAATAATCAAAAAATTATGTGCTTATCTAATAAAAAAAAAATCACTAAAATTGTCATTAAAATTATTAAAAATTAAGATCTAAGCAAATTTACTTTAAATAACAAACTACTTTTTATCAGACATCTTTGCACTGCAAAAAAAAAAAAATTATGTCTTTCATGTGAAAAATAATATGCACTAGATATAATATCACTCCAGCAAATCCAATGTTTATTAGATAAAATATATAATTTTTTTGTAAGAGCTTATGTGAATGCCTTTTCATACATCAATCCAGTGCTGAATTTAATGTTTAAACTGTTTACACAGATTGCTACAAACGCTGTTAAGTAATATTAATGAAGTTATAACAAAAAAAAGTATTTTATTTACCTGAACAGCTTCCCAACCCCAATCTCTATATTTTTTATCATGAGTAAAACGCCACATGACAAAGTACGATTCTATTACTTCTGGTCGCAAGATGTAGTATTTCTCATTTTGTTTAAGAGCTTTAGCTTCTAAATTATTGACAAAGCGAAAAGATTCAGGCCCAAGTTTGGTATCTAGAAAGAAAATGGAAATAAATAAATTATTAAGTAAATCATCACAGTTTTTACTGATCTTTCACATCAATGTTTTATTTTAATATTAATTAATATCTGTATGAGAGAAATGAACATTTTTGTTGCAATCTGCAAGCACAGTTAAACAAAAAAAAGAGAAAAGTTTATTAAGTAAACAGATATAATAATCAGATCTCAAATACTAAACTCAGATCGTTAGTTAAAATAACAAGGTAATTACTGCTTTTAGACAGTGTCAAAAGCAAAGCGGCCCCATAATATGCACAATTGTATAAACAAAATAATTAAAAGCAAGAGCATATAAATGCAAGACTGTTCCTTTATGTTTAGAGGCAAGCTGTAATCTAGGAGCTGCTAATACAATGCTTAGTGCATCATTTGGATATGTTAAAGAATTTATGAAAAAATAGTTTGTAAATATTAACAATGATGTCCTGTTGGCAATTGTTAGTATTGTTATGTATGAAGCTGTTGTGTAAATGAGATCCAAAGGAGCAATTATCACGAAGGAATACTTAGCCAAAGGAATCTTGCATTTCATAACAATTGAAGACCAAGAGCAGAAGTTAAAGCATCTTGATCCCGAACCGATTGTTAATGCAACGAACGAAGAATCACGCAGAGACGAGAGTGGAGTGATTGTTATGGTCGCCGCCATTGCATTGCGATGACTTAACATTCGGATCTATGTCACGGATAGACGTTTTTGGAAAGGCCGCTTGCTCTCTTGATGTTAAAGAGACCAACGATGGATATATATCACATTTTATTTCGATAAAGGAAAAAAAAGGATTTGTACATCGAATAATTGTGATGAATTTATCAAAGTTTGAAATAGGAACTTCGATTTCCAAAAGCGAAAAGAACTAATCTTACTTAACTATATTTTTCAGGAGTTTTGACAGTTGCTTGGCAACGCGACGCAAGTAGATTAGGTTTATTGATGGATGTTCCAAGTGGAGGAATTTTCAGGAATGAAAAATAAATGTAAGTCATTTTATTTTCATGTTAATATTGCGGAACGATATTTTACAGGAATCTTGAAGACTATTCGTGAAGGCATTTAATGGCATTATAGATTAATCAAGTAGTTAAAGAGAATTAAAGATAGATCCAAGTATCAAAGACATTTGATTAAAGATTAAGCAAGTAATTTAAAAGGAATAAAGATTAGTCCAAGTATTAAAGATATTTGATTAAAGATTAATCAAGTAATTAAAAGGATAAAAGTTAGTCCAAGTATTAAAGTCAATTGATAAAAGATTAGTCAAGCAGACTAAGTTAAAGACTAAAGATTTATCAAGACCTCATAATTAATAAAGTCTAAGGAATTATCAAGAAGATAAAGAGTATTACTAATAAAGGATTAATCAAGATATTATGTGATACATTTTAATGATAAAGTATATTCATTAAACAAAGAGTAAGGACTTGTTAATCTAAAGTAAAGTTTCATAAAAGTATTAAGTGAATTCTTTGCCAAGGACTTTATGTTAAAAGTTAAGGATTTAGTTTAAAAGGTTAAAGTAAATCCAAGTCTTAAGAAGACGTTTAAATAAAGAATATGTTAAAGGCTTGAATCCAAAGTAGAAGGATTTTGTGCAAATAAACTTTTGATAAAGCGAATGTTAACGGAAAGACTTTATAGTTAATATTCAGGTTATTATCATACGAGTGCTAATAAAGGATAAGGATTCCAGAAGAAGGATACTCTTATATTTGTAAAGGAACCAATTTTCCTCATGTGAATAAATTGTTGTTGTTTTTTTGACATCATGCTTTAAATGTTTTATTTACTCTGCTAATAAAGTTCCATACACAGGGGATGTAAGTTATTTCCTTCGAAGCAGTTTTCAGGTATTCTGTTTTGACGAGTTAAGTATTTAGGTTCATTTTATCAGGGCACACCTATGACTTATAAGAAGAAGAAGCAAGAAAGTTTTTTTTTATTTGCTCAGCAGAACCAGGTAAATAGGTAATGTTCAATCACCCTGATCAAAGACTGAGAAGTACCTAAATCACGTCAAGGGTCGTTAAGTCAAAGTAAGTAAGTCAAAATCAATAACAGAAGCATCAGTATTATTACTGTGTTAATTGTTATCATTATCACTAACATTGCTATGGAAAATGTTAATTTTTGAGGGGGCAGGGAGTGGTCCTACAGGTCTGATTTTTTTTATTTTTTTTTTACGTGATCACCTACTTTTGGATGCTGAACACAATGGTGAAGGTTTCATACTAATATCTCTAACCATTTGGCTACTACAGAGTGTGACATACAGACAACACAAAAGCAATAGCGGTTCCCTATGTTAACTGTAACATGGGACCGCTAAAAATCAACAATAAAACTAAATGGCTTAAATTAGATCAGCATGTAATACTTGAACAAGGTAAAAAAAATTTATTTTCCAAAAAAAAAAAAAAAAAAAAAATTCTCACACAGCTTCTAAATATCACAACTTTTACACAAAGGCGCTCGCCCCACAATAGCAGACAACTATGTCCAGTGTTGTTTCAAATATCCGCCAACAGGGGGAATATATGTTTCAACTTCCGGTGTTTCAGTCCAAAATCATTTCACATAACGAATCCAAGTTTGGAGGATAACAATTATACACTTGATAAAAAACCCTAAGCACAAGATGAGGGTTTGAAACGTCGTGAGTTTTTAATCTGTTATTTTTTAACTTGTCTCACATTCGTGCTTTTAATTGCAGGCTTTTATTTAAAAGTTAAAAATTCTTTTGTTAATTGTTAAATTCCCAATGTTTCAATATAGGATGGCATTAATAAGATAAAAGTTAGCGTTTCGTATTTATGAATTGATAAGCCTGAATGGTTTAGAGCTTATCATTACTAAATAAATCATGGAAGACAGTTCACTTTACATCATAATATTAGCATTAGTAAAACTTAAGTGCATTAGTAATAATGAAATATCGAAGTGCAGGGGAAATGCATATATTCCATTTTTTTTTAATTTCATGCAAAGAATACGTGTAAAATTCAGTATTCAATCAAAAACAAAGAATTGCAAAGTGATCATTTTGTTTTTTTAAATAAAATTTATAAGTAAATTGAAGAAAAAAAATATATTTTTTGAGTTTTTCTAACCTGTTCTGTCATATGATTCATGACATGTGTTAGTGATGTCTGCAGCTAGTTCCATATAATGGTCGGTTTCCTCGTTCTTTTGAGTTTGTGCCCCCAAGGCAAATAGACCTCCTGCAATTTCGATGGTAAATAAACAAGCATTCTCAATCAATTTATTTTCTTCATAAAAGGTACTAAAAAAATCTTAAATAGAGTTATAAATTAATGCAATTACTAAAATTTACTTCTTTTACAAATAAAAAAAGAAAAAGAAAAGAAAAAAAAAAAAGTCATTTGCTGATATAGAATTCACACATTTTAATAAATTGCAATTATTTCTTTCTTTCTTTCTTTTTTTTTTTTTCTTTTTAATAAAATGTGTTTAATTGTATTTAGCTAAGTTTTCATGTCACAACTAAATCACAATGTTCCATAAATATATTTTAAGCTACAAAACTTGGAAAATTCTTTGCAATAAGAACAGAAAATATTACTAAGGAAATGAAAATAAGACAATTCTCAGGAATAATAAGACTAATGAGCCCATAGTATTCTGTCTATTCCTTGCTAAGTTTGTGGAATGCAAGATCCCAAGAGACAACTAAGAACCAGGCTCTTTTAGAAAGAGATCTAATTTTGTAGATTAAATCGTAGAATGCTGGGCTAGTAGGTGTAGATAATCACATGAAGGGCTGGAATGTAAAATCAAAACTTGTTCTGATCTGCCATAGCAGCAAATAGAAGCATACACCAATATTATATCAATACTGTCTTATTTCAATTAAAAATGAAATAAGAGGCCCATATAGACAATTCTTACAAATTAGCCAAAAATAGTTTATTCCGATAATTAACTGCTTAATCTAAAATACTTAACTTTCATTATTATAAAAATGAAATTCTGCTACATCAAAAGAGAACAGAGGAATACATCATTATCTGTTTGGTTTTGTTCTTTATTATTTTCAAATTCAAAAATTCAACCTTATCAATAATAAGGTATCAATTCTTCCAATTGATAGAAGCTAATCTGATCAAAATAGCTATTCAACAGCTCTATTTAACACTCCATCGGGTGCAAATGATCTGCTAGGCTCACCTCGAGTTCTTTGGTTTGCCCTGTCCCATCTAAATGTCATCCCGACTTCTCTATCCTAGTAGCTTCCCCTCTTCTAGTGCCACTAACAGTGGCAAGGTCAATTAGTGATTTTCTTTCGTCATTTCCGGTTAACAGACGAAATGATCTAATAGGCTCATTGAGCCCGATTACGTTTTCAACTGGAAATGAAGAAAAAAAAATCACTAACTGGCCTTGCCACTGTTAGTGGCACTAGAAGAGGGGAAGCTTCTAGAAAGGAGAAGTGGGAACGACGTTTAGAGGGGGTGGGGCAGACAAAAGATCTCGAGGTGTGCCTAGCAGATCAGTTGCGCCCAACGGAGTGTTTTAAATTTCCAAATTCTATTAACAATTCCAAATCCTATTGATAACGGCAACAGATGTTTTATAACGTGTGGGTGTTTAATAATAACAGTTAACAATTGTTTTTTGTAAGAAAAAAAGTTTATACCAGTATATGTAGAAAAGATTAGTAAATCAAGCAGTGCCTCTCAGGCTCAATGCGCCCAACTGTGTTCCGAACCATATTGTGCCTGACGAAGTGTTACACATTAAAACAGAATCAAATCTATTAAAATTATATTCATACCACATTTCATTTCGTAGTGAACAATAAATCTTAGTAGGGTAGTTTAATGCAATGTTAAATACCCATTTAAGTACAACAAAGGAAGCAGAGCTTTTAATTTTCATTATTCTTCAGTTTCACAGAATTTAAAGTCACTGTCTTATATATTAATTTCACTTAATCATACAATACCTGCAAAACAGGCCAAATGATCCATTTTGTATTCAATCTTGTCGTACTTCATATCTGACAAAAACTTTAAGCCACCTTTAGAAACCTGAAGAAGTTTGCCTTCAATTGCCTAATAAAAGAGACAGAAAATATAATTACAAATTTTGGCCATTTTAAAACAAAAAATTTCACTACTCAATTAAAAACAATAGCTTTATAATAAGCGAGATCATATATAAAAATTCATCAATAAAATTTTCAAAGAATGAATATTAACAATACAACAACATTATATGTGCTTTTTTATCAAGTTTAATTTTTTTAAAAAATCGTTTAAAAAAAAATTCTGAAAATTAATATATTATATTGTTAATAAAAACCTGTAATTTCAAAAGTGGGTAATAATATCCAGTGAATAGATGGACTATCTAGCAATCAATAATTGACTTCTTATAGGTTCAACAGTTCAATTAAGTTTTAAGAAATGGATTGAAAAAAAAAGTAAATTCTACATTTAAAAAGAACAGATTTCATTTCAAAATATATTTTATGATTAAAATGTAATTTATAATTTAACAAGCAGTAAATGTAAACTCTAAACTCAATATTTTGTATCTCGACCCAAAATTTTTTGGATATAAATTTACGAACTCATTATTTTGGATAGGTATCAAAGCAAAATAATTTATGATACAATTTATGGAATTTATATACAGGGTGGCGAAAAAGTTCCCAGTCTTTTAAAAATGCTTGTTTTTTTCGCTTTATTTGTGATTTTTTTTAATGTGTGTTCTTCATGCAATTTTAATCCATAAAGTACTTGTTAATTATGTTGCAAATTTTCGGTTGTTTAGCATACCACCATTGTCGAATTGCACAAGTCTGGCATGAAGACTTCTGAGATTGTTACAGTAACGGATACAAAAAAATCAAGATCTATGATGCAGTGAAGAACTTCAAGGAGTTGGAAAACACATCGGACTGCCCTTGTAGTGATTGTCCTATCACTGCAGCCACCCTCCAAAACGTTAACAAGGTTTGATACTGCATCAGGCACAATGGTAAAGGTTCAACATGAAACATTGCAAAAAAGCTTGGAATTTGAAAGGACAGCATTTGTAATATCGTCGATAAAAAGTTGGGACTCCACAAAATTACAAATTGGATCGTTGTCATTCCCTTACTGAGGCATATAAAGCAAAGTGGTTAGAAAAAACTTATTGCATGCTTCAGCTAGTAGTCGCTCTCAAAATGTTCTCTTCAAAGACGAGAAAATTTTTACCATCAAATGTCTGCACAACTGCTAGAACGATCATCAACTTCTCAAAAAGTGTCAAAAGAAGTCTGGCGCCGTGCAAATTTTCTCACAAAGCCATATCCCAGCTTCCGTGATGGTATGGGCTGGTATTTGGTTCATCTTGAAGCAAAAGATCTCCTATAAGTCAATGGACGCACAGTAAGCAGCTCTACAACATACCTGAGACAAAATCAAAGTTGAGAAGTGCACAACCAATATCAAAACTTTTCCAAAGTGACATCACAAATATATTGAAGCAAATCGAGCCAATTTTGAGCATTTGTTGAAATTATTTTAGATTTACAGTGTTGGTTTTGTAATCTATGAAACAGTTCTAACCTGTTAAAATATTTTTCAAAAGTCCAGGAACTTCTTTGTACATTCTGTATATTTTAAGGTTTGTATCATAAATTCCATTTATATGTATGTATTCTTTTCTAAATAAGAAGCATGTAAAGAGAAGGCTTGAACGAAATGGCTGGAACAAGCAGAATTGAGATCATGTTCACTTAAAACCTGATCAATATGTACTTCAATAAAGAAATGTCATTAAGAGTAATAAAAGAAGATAAATTTAGTATTGGAGAATTGCCACTTGTGTTTAGATTAGATTAGGTTTTAACCAAAACATACAGATCTTCCATTCTAAGAATAAAACTTGAAAAGAAATAACCAGAAATTGGAGATATGTTCTAATAAAGATTGCGAGATCCTCAAAGCAAAAGATCAATGAAAGCAATCCCTCCAATTAGAATGGAAACAACAAAAATCAATGATGTGAATTGGTAAGAAATGAAAAAAAAAATATAGTGATCTTTGACAATGTTACATTTTATTATTTTTTTATTAATAGTGTTGTACTTTTCAGAATTTTTCTTATTTTAGTTTTAATCTACCTTTATAGCTTTGTCATACATATCTCTTGCTTCGGAATCTTCTTTATTGGACTGAATCCAAGCTTTAAGTAAATACTCATAGAAACTGTCTCCTAGGGCACCCATTGACATATGATCTGAAACATGGAATGAAAAATTAATTCACCAACATGCACCAACAGAGAAACAACACAACTATTTCAAGAACAAACCATATCAAATTTCAAATTTTAAATTTTAAACAAAAATGTACAAGTTTGAACGAATAAAGCAAGATAAATATATACTAGAACATCATTACCTTGAAAAACATCTTTATTAACAATATTTCATTTCTTTTACCATTTCTTTTCTTTAGATTACATATGAGGAAAAGAAAAGCTTTCTCCTTCCCTCTAAAACTCCATAATTCGTTATGAATACAAATTTTAAAACAATAATACTAAATTTTTTACAATAATACTTGTAAACAAATTTACAATAATACTAATAATATAATAATTGATATCATGCTTAATTAACACAAAACTTTGTTCAATAAAACAAACAAACATTCTTTTCTTAATGTTTGTTAAAAAAATTTAGAGGCCACAATTATTTTTTTTTTTACCACAAAAGAAAATAATTGTGCACTAAATTTTTTGAACAAACATTACAAAAGGAATGCTTGTTTTTTTATTGAATAGAGAAAGCAGAAAGCTTTTCTTTTCCTCAAGTAAAACCTGAAAAAGTTCCTCGTTAAATGAAATGAAATATTCTTAATAAAGATGTTTTCAAGGTAATGATATTCTAGTATATTTGAAACATATTTATAGACTT
Source organism: Thereuonema tuberculata (assembly GCA_023159025.1). Classification (NCBI taxonomy): domain Eukaryota; kingdom Metazoa; phylum Arthropoda; class Chilopoda; order Scutigeromorpha; family Scutigeridae; genus Thereuonema; species Thereuonema tuberculata. The sequence continues at coordinate 132,227,426 of JAFIDM010000001.1, forward strand.
TGAGGAAATTCAAGATAATATATAATTAAACAGATCACAAAAGAAAAAATTGTGCAAAAAAATTAAATCTTTTTTTCTTTTTGACACAATGCAAAGAAAAATTTCAATTAGCAATATTCAAAGAATTACTGAAATAAATGAAACTTACGCTGTCCCCATCTCCCTGTTTTTGGATTTAAGTAGTTTGGATATAATCCACCTGGTTTGTCTAATTTTTTCAAAACATCTCTAATCTTATTTACCTATAGAATACATGGATAAATTTTTTTAATAACTATTTCTTTAAACAATTCATGTATTAATTTTTCAGAAAAAAAAAACAGAAACATTTTTAATAGAATTTAATTCACAATTTTTAACATTTTTTAAAAGATTTCTTTTTTAAAAGACATTGGTTGGTTGGTTGGTTGGTTGGTGTTTAATGGCGCAAAAGCAGCTGCGGCTAAGCTGCGCCAAGAAAGGTAAAAAAGAAAAGAAAATGGAATGAAGACTAACTACATGTATCTAGCTAAAAAGGACAAAAACAAGAACAGGTAGTGTGCAAAGTAAGATAATAGGATATACGTAAAATGATAGGTATTTAGAAGAAAAGTAAAAAATCTGAGAATTACAATAGAGTGGAAAGGCCACATTGATGAATGAAGTATAAAACTGATGAAATGGGTAAAAGATCATTATCATTTAAAAGCAATGAAATATGAAAAGGAACATGAAATTTAAAAAGAGGATAAAAGCACTGACGACGATGTTGAGTAAAAGCAGGACAGTCAATTAAAATATGATGGACGGTTAAAACAACGTTGCACGTAGAACACTGGGGAGGTGGCCGATTGAGCAATAAGTAGCTATGTGTCAGTCTTGTATGGCCGATCCTCAGACGCACCAGAAGAACATCCTTCTGGCGAGTTGGAAACAGTCGAGTGGCAGGAGAGGATAACGAAGGACTGACAAGACGAAGTTTATTGCCATGAAGAGCATCCCATTCGTGTTGCCAGGCAGATCGGAGACGCGAACGTATAAGTGCGTAGATGTCAGAGGCCGGAGTGGAGATCCGTCGCAAGGGTAAACTAGCAGCAGACTTTGCGAGAGAATCAGCGTGGTCATTGCCGACAATGCCGACGTGGCCTGGGATCCAGCAGAAAATGATAGTGCAACGGTGAAAACGCTGTAAAAAATCTAAAATGGATAAAACAAAAGGGTGACCCTTCAGGGTGTGACTGCACAGTGCCCGCAAAGCGCTCTCAGAATCACTGTAGATAAGTGTGTGCGTAAACTTCTCCTGCAAAGCATACTGTAAAGCTAGGAAGATGGCATAAAGCTCAGCAGAAAACACAGATGCCTCAGAAGGAAGATGAACAGCACGACTGAAAGTAGCAGTGTAAAAAGCAGCTCCAACATAATCTGCACCTTTAGATCCGTCGGTATAGAAGATGTTGAAATCAGTGTGACGGGACAAATGATCTTGATGCAGAGACTGAAAGACTGTCGAGGGAGTGTTGGTTTTCGCAAAACTACGAAGAGAGAAATCACAGGTGGGGAGAGGATATTTCCAATGCGCGGATGGTGAAGTAGGTAGAGTGGCAATGTGAAGGTCGGCGAGCTGTAGTGTATTAAGCCAAGTCGTCACCCGATGTCCAAACGGTGGTATAATGGAAGGACGATTGGTGAAAAGACGTCGTTGACGAGGACGACACACACATTGATAAGCAGGATTATTTGGAAGTGAAGAAATACGGGCGAAATATTGGAGAGACAAAACTTGTCGACGAAAGTGCAGGGACGGTTCCAGAGCCTCTGCATACAGGCTGGGAATCGGTGAAGTACGGAAAGCACCGAGGCAGAAGCGGAGGGCCTGATGGTGTACAGGATCAAGTGTCCGAAGGACAGACGGTCGCGCAGAGCCATAGACAATGCAGCCATAATCCAATTTGGATCGAATAAGGGCTCGGTAAATGCGCAACAAGGCCAAGCGATCACCACCCCATTTGGAATGCGAAAGCACTTTGATACAATTTAGTTTTAAAAGACACCGTTTCCGAAGGTCAAGTATGTGATCCTTAAAAGTCAATTTCTTATCAAAAATGAGGCCTAAAAATTTATGCTGAGACACACATGGAAGTGAGACGCCACCAAGAGTCAGCTGCGGATCAGGAAAAATTCCCTGACGTCGAGTGAAATGGACACACACAGTCTTGGATTGTGAGAAAGTAAAACCATTAGAAACACTCCAAGTCTGCAACTGATGTAGAGCTAACTGCAGTTGTCGTTCAATCAGACGCAAATTAACAGAACTGCAAGAGATCTGTAAGTCGTCAACATATAAAGAGTGGTGAACTGACGAAGGCAAAACAGAAATGATGCTATTAATCTTTACAGAAAAAAGGGTAACGCTCAAGACACAGCCCTGAGGTACTCCGAGTTCTTGAGGATAACATGTAGAGAGCGTAGATCCTAGACGTACTTGAAAGGTACGATTCGCAAGAAAATTGCGAATGAAAATAGGCATGTGACCACGAAGGCCGTAATGATGAAGATCTTGTAAAATGCCAAATTTCCAGGTGCGATCGTATGCCTTCTCCAAGTCAAAGAAAATGGAGACGAGGTGTTCTCTATTAACAAATGCAGTGCGAATAGCATCTTCCAAACGTACAAGATGGTCAACCGTAGAGCGATGCTGCCGGAAACCACACTGTGTGGTAGCGAGAAGTTTATTGGCTTCAAGATACCATTGAAGGCGGCGATTTACCATTCGTTCAAGCGTCTTACATAAGCAGCTAGTGAGGGCAATGGGGCGATAATTATTTGGATCACTGGCGTCTTTACCAGGTTTGGCAAAAGGAATGACTATAGCTCGTCGCCAACTATCAGGAAATAAATGTTCCAACCAGATTTTATTAAAGATGGACAGAAGAATATTCAACGACGAAACAGATAAGTGTCGCAACATCACATAATGAATGCCGTCAGGGCCGCAGGCAGTATTTTTGCTGGTGTCTAGTGCAAACAATAATTCCTGTAAACTAAAAGGGAGATTGTATGGTTCTCTGTTGGAGGAAGAAAACTTTAAAGGAATAGCTTCAGCACGGTCTTTAATCGTTTGAAAAGTAGGAGATAAAAGTGCAGGGCTGGAATTCCGTGCAAAAGCACGGCCAAGGGCTTCAGCTTGTGCGGAGATAGTAGCTATTTCTTTTCCATCTTCTTTCAGTATATGCATAGATTGAGATCTGTACTTTCCGTGCATCTTACGAATGTTATCCCAAAGGGTCTTTGAAGACAAAGTACAAGTTAGTGATGAAACAAAACGTTGCCACGACTCCCTCTGACCAATGCGACGGATACGACGAGCAGAAGCACGTGCTCGCTTAAAAGCCAAAAGATTGGCAGAAGTCGGATAACGGCGGAAAATGTTCCAAGCTTTCTGCTTAATCTTCTGTGCAGACGTACAGTCACTAGTCCACCAAGGTTTGGGATGCAGAGGGAATCGTCCAGATGTTTGTGGAATTGTTGCTTTGGCAGCACAAATAATGATACGAGTGACCTCGTCAATAAGTTGATCAATGGTAGCTGAAAAATCAATGGCCTCCAGATTACAGCGGCTAGTAAAAGTTATCCAATCAGCAGAGTCAAATTTCCAGCGATGACGACTGGGTGATGAAACAGCTGAACGAGGGAGCTCTTTGAGAATGATTGGGAAATGGTCACTGCCACCAGGGTCGTTGATAACATCCCATGAGAAATGGGGGAAGAGTGACGCAGAACCTATAGCTAAATCAATAGCAGAGAAAGATATTGGCGAGGATGAGAAATGAGTTGCGGCGCCTGTGTTAAAGATACAAAGATTACGCCGAACTAAAAGATCTTCAATAACAGCACCTCTAGGATTGGTGGATGAAGAACCCCAGACAGGAGAATGAGCGTTGAAATCTCCGACTAAGAGAAACGGAGTCGGTAATTGATCCAGAAGCTGAGCAATGTCTGTAAGCGAAACAGGGGCTGTGGGGGACAGATATAAGCTACAGATAGTGAAAAGGCGGCTAGTGGAAAGGCGAGCAGCAACAGCTTCCAAAGAAGTCGTAAGTGGGACATGAGAGGATGGAGTATCATGTCGAATAAAGAGACAAACGCCTCCGCCGCTTCTATCGGTCCGCTGTTTACTCAGCATGGAATATCCTGGAAGAGAAACGGTGTCGTTTCCTGTAAGAAAAGTTTCCTGGAGACACATACAGACTGGATGATTTGTAGAAAGGAGGGCTTTAACATCGTTCAGGTTGGAGCGAAGTCCTCGACAATTCCAATACAGTAAGGCCATTAAAAGATAAAAAAGGGTAAAAGCCTAAAAATCAAGGTGGAGGTGCTGGTGGTGCCCTAAAGTTTGGGTGTTTGGAGGAGTCCTCCAGATCGTCTTCATAAAACCGTCTAGGAGAGAAATGTCTCCGACGGCCACGAGAAGGTGAACGTGAATGTGAACTAGTGCGATGAAAAGGTCGGTGTGGAGATACAGATGGTCGCTTCTGAGTGAAGTTGAGACCGGCAGGGATATTAGAAGTACTTGAAGAAACTGGCAAAGATAACATGGTGGATTGTGACGTAGATTGAGTTGATTGTGACGGAACTGTTGTGGTAGGAGTAGCAATGTTTTGAAATATGGCTGAAAAGGACTCGCGAGGAGGACAAGTGATGTCTGTTTGACAGGAGATTGAAGCTGTCTGTTTGGATTTTACTGCAAACGAAAAAGTCTTTTGGGCTGGCACAGCAAGAAGCATCCTCCGAGCCTCGGGATAAGAAAGAGAATGTTTAACTCTGATAGTCTGAATCTCCTTCTCCTCCTTCCAACGAGGACAAGATCGAGAGTATGAAGGATGGTCTCCAGAACAATTGACACACTTGAGAGGCGAAGTGCACGGTGTAGACTCGTGGGATGGCTCACCACACTTAGGGCAGATGGACTTGCCACGACAAGCTGCAGAGCCATGACCATAACGTTGGCACTTGAAGCAGCGCAAAGGGTTCGGGATGTAAGGACGTACAGGACAGCGAAGATAGCCAGCTGTAACACTCGTGGGCAGTGTGGAGGTGTTAAAAGTAAGAACAACTGTTCGAGTGGGTACTTCCTTATTGTCACGACGAACGTTAATCCGTCGGACAGCAGTCACACCCTGCGAAGCAAAGCCTTCGAGAAGGTCAGCATCACATAGACCGTCCAGATCTGGTTCGCGGATCACGCCGCGACTAGAGTTTAGAGTCTTGTGCTTTGTGACAGATACCGGAGTATCTGCCAGAGTTGTCAAATTAAGTAGTTGGTCCACAGCTTTTGAAGAAGGCAGCTGGATTAACAAATCGCCAGACTGCAGTTTCTTGACTGACTTGATATTTGAAGTTACACCTGAAAGTGCTTTGGAGATGAGAAAAGGGGACAGTTTAGATAAAGGTGTCTCAGGGGTTAAGGAATGCATGATTAGAAAGGTCTGAGTGATAATAGAAGAAGAGCGAACATCGACGGTGTGGGAATTGCTTCCCAATAAAGGAAAAAAATTAGAATCCATACACAAAAAATTTAGCTGGGGAAAGAACAGTCACCAGGCAGCTATCCCCATATCTGCCTGGAAGGCACTGCCGAAGCAGTTTAAATACTGTGATTTGTTGCCAGGCAATCTTTTTTTTTTTCCACAGGGATCGTTCATGACACTAAAATAACCCCGTAGTGCCACACATCCATCGGCACGATGCCTTCCACCTTGGATTCGGGGGCGGGCGTTTAGGACCCATGGAGAGTAGCTCATGGAAAAGAGAACCCTCCATGGGTGGTCCCCTCACCACGTACAGGAACCCGCACCGAGGGGTTTAAAAGACATAAAATATATTAAATGTGCATATTTATATTCAATTATTATTATTTTTTTTTTCTTGAAAAGAATTTATTCATTAAGCATGAGATCATTAATGAAATAACTTAACAAAACAAGGGAGGGAAAGCGATTAGAAAACCAATCACAATGCTTCGCAATGTCTTCTGATAAGAAAATATCATTGATATTGCTTTAAATTCCTTATTATTATAAATGTGATTGTTGCAAACGGCAAAATGTGCAATTGTTTCGTTTACTGTGATTGTTGCGATTGTTGTAGAGCTGCATTATAAATGTGATTGTTGCGAATGTAAAAGACGCAATTAGTGGGATTATTTGTGCTTAATGATAAATTAATGAGATTTTTAATGATATTTTAATGATTCTGTGACAGAATATAAGTCTGCTGATCTTATCAGAAGACTAAAAAAATAGCAACTGATTCTTTGATAGTAGAAACCATAAGGATTATTAAGAACATTTCAGATTTAAATAAACGACATTTTTACCTTTTCAGCATAAACAGGATTCTTTGTAATCTCACTAAGATAAACAAATTCAAGGTGCATTGTACCAAATTCAGCCAAAATTGAACTAGATCCTGAAGCCCAGCCATAATTTTTACTTGCTCCACTAAAAATAAAAAAATAAAAAATGTATATTTAGGTGAAAGTTCAATTTGCAGACACACAATATGTTCATAATGATTGAAGATTTACTGGAATTTTTTAAACTAAAGATCTAAAAGAAGAAGATCTAAATTACAATTATGAGAAAATTCAGTACCATTTTTTTTTTTTTTTTTCGTTCTTTCAATCAAGAGTTTAAAAGGGCTGAAGAAAATGTGCAAAATATAATTTTCCTAAACATTTATTATTATATTGTGTATCATTTGCTAATGATGATTTCATCCATGTTATTGAATTGTTCTGTTAATTACAGTCCATTCACTATATCTGTGGAGGCACATAATCACAGCAAACCAATCACAATCATTTCCTTTCTTCACTAGGGTTATTGCTTGGTCACTTCTGGAATATCATTGCGAGTTGCTGCGGTTGTTTACATTGTATTCATCCTCACACTATAATGTTTTGTATTTATTATTTTCGTTGGATTTCACAATATTGTATGTTTGTTTGCTTTTAATTTATTTATTTTACAAATCAACAATTGCAATGGATTTTATTCTAGTGTTCTTGGAATTCAAGTGTGAATTTACATAAATTTAAAAAAAAAAAAAATTAAGAAATTCTCTCTACACTACCTCTTAATATTTATTAAGGCATACGGGATTCCTGTTGGTGTATTGAAGGCTGGTAATAATTTATCAGCAATTTGAACTGCTTTCTCTTTGAACATCTGGAAACATTAAACAAAATGAAAAATAACTTCATTATTATTGTTATGTTAAACATAATGAAAGTCTGAATTTTCGATCTACATATCATTAAATTTTCATTATCATATAACTTTCAATAATTTACATCTAACATCCAAATTATAATACACCCCCCCCCCCAAAAAAAAGTAATAGGAACGCACATAACAACCCTCGAAAATCCCACTCGCAAACTCGCAATTTGCGAGCAGAAATTAGGCGCTTGCAAGTGGAAAAAATTACTTCGCAAATCGGTTTTTTCCTAAATTCAAAACCTTGGCTGCTGTGCCAATTCAAATTTACCGGCTACCGTCTATTCAAATTCACCGGGATGTGAACTCTTGCGAGGGGTATTTCATGATGGAAGTTTTCTTTACCCTTCCCCAATCATCATTCGTTCAACCGCCAATCACAACCCCAGTTCTATTTTTAGTTCGGCCAAATTTTATACAGCTACCAATCGGCGGGTTCTGCTGCTAGTATAGGTATATCGTATATATATATATATGAAATTTTGCACCCCCCCCCTTGTTAATTAGCTAGTGTAAATTTCCATTTGCGAGTTGGTTTAGGCACAAATTTTCGAGGGTTGCATATAATTAAACAAAAATTCACTGAGCTATTTTTGATTTAAAAATAAAAAAAAAAATCTCTATTTTTGTTTAGTTATGTGCATTCCTGTTTTCTTTCTGGTATAATGCCTTCACGTGTATTAAATTTGATTTCTATATAATAAAACCCATTACATTAATTTGCTACAATAAAGGCATAGTGTAATGAATGTTCACTATTGAGAAATCTTCCATTAGGAAACAAACTTATTAAATAAATAATTACAAAAGGCATTTTATAATAAGAGTTTATAAACAATACATTAGAGTTCATTACAATAAACTGTTACAGAAAGGTACAACTTTTTTTATATATATGAATTATCTGAAATTTTTAAATCTTACCCGATCACCTGTGAAAGCATAACATGCTAAAAGTCCTCCGATAAATCTAATATTTGTCTCAAAAACAGATATTTCTGAATTCTATAAATGAAAAAAAAAAAAAGATATATATACTATGATCTATAGAAAATGTATATTATGTAATAAATAATATTACTAATTAGTGGAATCTTTCCTAAGATCATTACTGTGAAATATTAAATGTTTTTAATGTAAGAAAAGGTCACCAAGTAAATTACGAGGGTCGATCAGAAAAAATTTTTGCAACAGCTAGAAATTAAATTTATGAGTTTGCCGTAATGTGGTAGCTGAAATATCTATAGAGAGCTACACTGCTCATTGCTGAATGATCTTTCTCGTGTGTCATTGGAGGTGCATGGTATTATTTCGAAATAGCAATCTGCTTGGATAATGGGTCTCCTATTGAAGTTCCAGTTATAGAGTTACTTTGGGCACAAGGAGATACAGCAGCTGAAATCCTTCGGTGTGATCCTACTCCATGGCAATGCCCTACCATATATTACATGGAAAACACAAAACTTGCTGCATGGTTTCCACTGAAAAATTTTGGGATGTCTGCCATGCAGTCCGAATTTGACTACCAGTGATTTTGATTTGTTCCCCGACTTAAAAGAGCACAGGTCAGGTCGATGCTTCACACAGGCAATGAAGAAGTCTAAAGTGATGCAAAAACAAAATGGCTACCAGCAAGGCCCTAACTTTTATGTGGTTAGGATATACAAACTGATGAAATATTAAAGCAAATGCTTTAAACACAAGGCAACTTTGTAGAAATGTAGTGGTAGCTATGCCACTTTAAGGGCACCATCAGTTTCTTCTAATAAATGTTTTTCTGATCAACCTACGTACAAACAAAAGCTGAACATTACAAATTCTAAATATTCCTAAATCATTTCTCTTAAATGTCTGTCAAATGAAACATAAAATTCTCAGACAAGATGGCAATTACAATATTTCCAACATTACTTTGATAATGTTTTTCTTTTTCTCATTAAAATAGTCTCAGTATTAATTTCTTTTAAGAAAATATCATTAGGAAATGATCAGTAAATAAGAAGGAGAATCTTAACATACAGATGCAAAAAGCATTTGTAAATTAATTATATAGAAACAAATATATAATTTCATTTTGTTCATTATAGTCAATTACAGATAAATCGATTTACACTACCTACCACTTTATCTATGTCAAGATTTTCAGCAATCCAGTCTCGTCCTTGCTTGTATTCTTCCTTCAACCCCATTAAGTACAATGTATCCAATCCGTCCACAATTGTGGCTCCCATTGAGGATCGACCAAAGATGCCAGCTGAATGACCTCTTTTGGATAAAGGTCGAAGTTCATTCTTTCCCCAAGCATATCGAACGTAGTTATCCCATGCATGTTTCATCATCTACAAAAAAAAAAAAAATTTAACAAAATTAATAACCACAAAAATACCTGTTGTTGTTACAGTGTACTTATAATTCTTGAACTTTATGAAAATTTGCTATTATATTCAGCAAGTCTATTTCCTTTGATATTTTTTTTTAATTAAACAGGGAATTTAAAATTAGAATAAAATAAAAAAAAAGTAAAAAAAAATGTCTAAATTTTCATTGCATTTAAATGTTTCAAGTATTTCCAAAATTCATGTTTACCAATACATTATTAGTAGTAGTAGTAGAAGTCGTAGTAGCATATATTTAATATCTGTTTTGTTTTATTCTTGGAATTCATTGCTTCAAATAAAATTTCTATTAATTAACTCAACAGAGGTCTTTTATGACTGAATTCAACACAAATAAAAGATAGTAATGATCTTACGGTTCTGATATACTACAAAAGTCAAAAACTATCAATGCTTATCCTAATAAATCAATATCAATTATGTCAGAATTAAACAATGCTAATTAAGTAATCCATGCAACTTTCTGCTTGTTTACTATATCACGGACATTTTTACTTTTAATCAGTATTTAATATAACATATATATTGAGACTGTTACTTTCTGCTTAACGCCTTCATTTTCATAATTATGAATCATAACTATGATAAGTTTTCCAGAATTATGATTCAATCTCTGATTCACCTTATTTATCAATAGTAGGATCTTGTAATATGATTCAGTCAGAACTGGGGACTTTCAGACCTCATATATTAATAAATCTTTCTTTCTCTTGTAATCAAAGTTCCTGCTGAAAGTGCTAAATAACAAGGATAGTTACTGCAGGATACTTTAAAAAAAGAAATAATACTTAATAATTGTCATTTTATAAATTACTTTCTGAAACTGACACATCTGTAGGCCACTTTAAAATCAAAACTTATTTTATCTTACATGTTAATACAATTAGCATTTTTTGAATTTTCAGAATATTTAAAATATAAACATCAAAGAAAATTCAAGTTTAGGGATGCCTAATACATTTATTTCCTCTCAAATCTCATTCCTTATTTCTTCCCCATCCCATTCCCCAAAAAATAAATAAATAAAATTTTTCAAGAAGAAAATTCAAACAAAGGAAATGAAAAAGTTCAAACTATTAAATAGTTTCAGTTATTAGATGGCTCACAATATAAAGGTTTAGTTGAACTCATTTCTATATCGCATGATTAACTTCAGCAAAATGTTTTATTTGCAGTGTACATCAACAATGCATTTAATGATTTAATCGTATCAGTGATGTAATCAATCAGTATAAAATGGCAAAGCATTTTGCCATTCTAAATTTTTATACAAATTAAGACAAAGGCTGAACAGATTTCACAGTACACTATTTCTTGTACTACTTTCCAACTTTACCATGTTGTAGTACTGCCATGATTTTCCAACTTTCTTTTTTTTTTCTTTCTTTTTCTTCTTAATATCAAAATAAGAACTCTACTTATTTTTAAACACAAAATATAACCTACTGTATTCTTATATGATCATTTCAGATAAGTTATAGTATGAAATTCCATGACTTCAAAAGAAAAAAAAAGCATTATTAAATATTGGAATTTTCTAGAAAAAAAAAAAAAAAACTTATTTCACATTTAAGTAAGATAAATATGAAACAAATTCCTATTTCAGTTAGTACAGCAAGCATATTTTTTGAGAAATCACTAAAATGTATGGTAACTTCTGGATGTCTGATTCAAAGACAGGCATTTCATAAAACAACAGTTATCGTAAGATACTTCAAAGGTTCAAGGAAATATTTCAATTAATTCTGACATTATTCAATGTATAAGATTATAAAAAAAAGGTTCACATATTTAATCAAAGGATCTTCAAAAGATCAGTTGAAGTCACAATCTTGCAAACTGTAATAAATAAATGTTATGATATGTCTTTGAAATTGAACTCAACATTTCTTATTTTATTTGAATTCTTAATTTTAACTTGTATTATTCTGATGTATTTATGTGTTTTAGACGAGTGCAACAAACATGTACAATAAAAGTTGGATTTAATTTGAAGCACTGTTCTACTAAACTCAATTTGCAACAGGGACTAGAAACAGGGTGTCTACTGAATCTCAAACAAAAAATTTAAGGACAATTCCCGTACATTTAAGGACATTTTCACAAAAAATTCTGATCAACCAAAAAAAAAAAAAAATGATGAAAATTTAAGGACATAGTCTGAATTTCCCGTACATTTCATATCAACCCAAATTTCCAGTACAATTCTAGGTTTTCCCGGATTTCCCGGTTGGTAGACACCCTGAGAAAATAATGAGTACAGCTAATTCAAAATTTAGAGGAAAACCCAGGTTGTAAGGATTACAACAGAATTAATTCGAGAAGTCAGCAAGATTCTTTATTTAAGCTGAAATAAAGGAAAGCTGCTCAACTTCTAACTGAAGTAATTACATATTGCATATGCCCAGTCCAGTTAAATATTCATTATATTTAACTGGATTCTCAATCAAAAATAATGAATCTTATGTCAGTATATACACCATTAATTAAACAACAAAATAAATATACATCAAAGTGCATAGTTCAGATCTATTGAGACAGAGCAAACTCAATAAATAAAAATTATTATTGGGGGCTAGTGATGTCTTTACTTTAGTAAGAGCTTAGAAAGAATGTCAGTAAGATTTGTACTTGAATTTCATGCAGTTTGATAAATAAGAAGCACGAAAAATAAATGACCCAGTAACCTTCATCCAGACTAGGAACATTCTGCCATCTTGGAAAGGATTTATCCAACCAATCTTAAGAAAATTTCAACCTTTTAAAATTCTTTGTTCTTCTGACAGATTTGACTATTTTTCAACATTAATCTACTGAATTGGTTAATGTTAACAAATTTCTAGATGCTACCATTATACTATTAAAACAAGCATGGTTTGCTGGGAGAAATCCTCTTGCTACATTATCAGGTAATCAGTACAGTAGAGCCTGGAAGCAATACAATAATACCTTGTATAATGCTGTTTTAATGAGCATATGTTTTGCTGCAATGTGGTTTATAATTTTTAAAAATCCAAAAGCCAAAACAGTGAAACTGTTAGCTACGTTCCAAATATGGAATACCTTCACCTTTCCTATTTGAAAAAAAACTATCAGCAACTGTCCTGAGACAGAGTTGTAGAACTACGACAGAAGTGCAACGGAGTTGCCTCTACATGACTTTTGTGTCTCACTCACTTTTGTGTCTATTGTCCTTCAGCTTATATTTTACTTTATAAAGCTTCAAGAAGCTGTTGCATTATTTACAAAAACAGAATGTGATAAAGAGTTATGAACAAGCTATCAGTACAGACTGTTATCAAAAACAAAATGAAACAAAAGAAAATGGAATAGCCAATTCATCATTTATGATATTTTTCATTTCATGTCATTACTTGGGACAATAATTGTCATTGGTAACTCAGAATGATACAATCTATTATAATAATGTTTTGATCAGTACAGGTGTTTCTCTGAACAAATAAACCACACTCTATAAAAAAAGTTTCACCATATTTTTTATATTTTCCAGGTCTTTTCTGAATTGAGTTATATGATAAACCCATTTGATAAAAACTTAAATTTGTGCAAATTGTGCCAACTTTCGAGCCTCTACGATTGTATGAAAAGATTCAAAAAAATTTGAGTCAAATAAAGAAAAAATTAAAAATCTACATTTCAGAACCATGGATAGGTTGTTAACATCTTACAACTAGATTGCTTTATAAAATTAAACTGATAATACAATTGGTATATTGTACAAACGTAAAACTGTCAATTACAGAGCTTTCTTGATATTCCAGGAAAGAAGTACTTAAGAAATTGAAACTGAAATTCAGAGTTTGAAATCAGCATACGTACAATGGTTAGTCTGATACTGAACTTTCTTTACTAACTTTTCTTTCTTTCTTACTAAGTTACTTTCTTCAGCTATAGAATCGATTCTTCTACTAAAATTTCCAATTTTAAAATTGTTTCATATTGTTGAATGAAATACTGAATTCTGCATTTTTTAAAAAGTTAATGATTTAACACTTCTCACAACATAAGAGACTAGGAAAAAAAAAAGGTTATATGTGAATCATTGAGTTTCAGTGAATTCATCCACTCCCTTTGTTTAGATTCACGAATGCTCTGCAAGTGAACGTCAAATGCATAATAATAAACGCCCACTTAAACATCACCATAAAAGAAGGAAATGATTAATGTAGTAGGATGCTACATAAAATATTTCCTTTGTCTAGCAAAAATTTAGATCCTGGGGAAACTGATCAGGGAATTTCCTGGTTCCAAGATAATGTTTGTTGCTAATTAACGGGAAGGAATCACTACACTATGTTATAGGAAATTATGATTTAAACTTGAATTTGTCTCACATATTTCTGTTTCGAGAAAATGAATAAGAGAATTTCTAGTTTCAAAAATCTGATTCAATAAACTTTTTTAATGCTAAATTATTGTAACAGCTTGAAGAATATTCTGAAAATGAAAGTGGCATATATTTCTATACTGATGTACAAAAAACAAAAAAACAAAAATAATTGACAAAAGATGACTCTTGATTCTTCAGAAGTATATGCAATAACCAAAACAATTTAAAATAAATTCCGTATGAATATTGAAACTAATAGTAGGTTTTCATATGGGTAATAAATGTTGAGAAGCCAGGTTCAAAAGGGAGCAAATGGATGTCCTGAAGATTGTTAATCAGTCTGCAGGAACAATTCTTTTTCTTGTTGAGACAGGTTGTATTTCTCTCAGTGTAAAACTGTATTTTTAATTAAACCAAGTTAACTGCCTAAAGATTTCTGAAATTTCAAGAAAAACCTATCCAGTATATAAGGTTTGTATGCCACTTTTGGGAAAGTTTCTTAGTATGTTCTGTGATAACTGGAAAATTGTGGCAAACAGTACAAACTTATGAAACTGTATTTAATGAGTTGGCCAATTCATTTTCATTGATTAATTATTAGTAGAAAATGATTTTTTTTTTATTTTTTTATTTGCTATTAAAAAGGAAACTGCTTTTTAGATGGGAAAAGCATTTGCAAATTATGTTATAATTAAAATCTAAGAATAATGAAAACTTAAATTAATATTAAAAAAGACTTGTTCCAGAAAAGAAAAAAAAATCTACACATTTAATTGTATTAGAATCAGTTTTAAACAAAGTAACAGATAAATCTGTCAGAAAAGATAGGAGACTTCAAGATATGACAAGATGATTTGTGAAAGTTTTAAGTAATCGAGGAAAAATAAGATTAAAGGGTACTTAACAAGGCAATGAACAGGAACTGAAGATAACACTCCAGTCTGGAACTTCAGAAGGGTTTTTGCAAAACTAACACATAAGTAATTACAGGAATTATAATTAAAAACTACAGTTTATACAGGGTGTTTCAAAAATACACGGCATAATTTCAGGTATGTATT
>JAFIDM010000001.1:132242502-132268519 GCA_023159025.1 Thereuonema tuberculata
GAAGCCATGTTAATATATATAAAAAAATAAAGTCAAAACATTTCTATTCATAAAATAAAGAAGGTTTAACGTGCATAATGTAATATGAAAAGGGATTCCCTTTTCATTTCTATTCGTATTACAGAGAAAGTATCATCACTTGTGGCCAGAGTGTTCTTATGGAACCAATTTAGCAAATCTTAAAAAAAAACGTACATTTTTAAATACTTAAAATTAGAGCAATGAACATGAACTGTCCTAAAAGATTAATCTAAAGATGAAAATTAATATCTCAGATTAAAAGAAAGAAGCCCAAATCTGAAAATTTTGCAAAGATAAAAGTACTACAAGATAATCTTTTGTCAAGTCTTCATATTAATAGTAAGATATTAGCAGAATTTTTTTCTTTGTATTTTAAATTTGAAACTAATTGTAAGTTTCTTCTACTAATACATGTACATTTGTTTCCCCTTGCATGAGTTTGCTTCATAAAATGCAAAATATAAATAATAATAAATCATTTATATTAGTAAGGATCATTCACTAATATAAATTTGTATGTAATTCACCATTTATAGAATGCCCAAAATTACTTCTATTATTGTGGATACATAATAAGGAAAGAAAAATAGCAATTAAAAAAATAAACACAGCAGGTCAATATTGCACCATGGAATCTTAAATTTCACATGCTGTATCACCCCCACCATTGCATTAGTTGAACTGCACCCTTTCATTCTCTGCACAAGACCTAACCACAGCAAACTTTGATCACTATTGTCTCATGCAAAGGATTATGAAAATGAATTGTTCTGATAAGAATATTTTCTAAGAGTTACGTCATTTATAGCAGTTCAAAGACTGAGAGTTTATTGTAAACATGGAACCTTGGATTTGCCTCATGAGCAAAAATATTAGTGTCTGTTTTTTTCCTTCTCGTTTGATAATGTTAAGTCAGGGCCGAATTAGTTAAATAAATGGCAGCTTGCATTTTTATTTAGACTTTTTGGAAAAGCATTTCTATTCTTGCCTGCCACAGAAGCGAATGGCATTTTTTTTTATAAAAACTTGTATATATGTTTGTCTGTTCGAGCACATATATCAGTTTGCGATTTTTAATGGTGTAAGTGCGATAGAGGTTACATTATACCAGATTTGAAAATTAGAACAAGTCGATAAAAGGAAGAGAAACAGATACAGAAGAAAGAAAGAATCATCCAAGCCCTTGCTGGGATTCGAACAGAGGTTGGGACATATCATCATGACTATAGCTACGCCCAAGTGGCAAAACTTATATATACAGAAGTTATACGAGTTTCAAACAAGAGTGAAAAATAAGTTGGGTACAATTCATACATTTTGGTAAAATGTTGAAATTACAAAACCAATAGACAATTTTTACATTATTATAATGAATAATCTTTCTAATATAGAAAAGTAATTTAAATGTCCATGGTATATGGAATGATTTGAGATGTATCCAAAAGAAATTCCATACAATTACTATTGATGTATTCACTTCAGTAACTTCAAGGGGATCAAAAATTTCCCGAGATCTTCAGAAGATCAAATGAGAAGACTTAGTGTGTGTGTATGAAATTAAGGAGAGAAAATGAAAATAAAATGCACTTCCTCAGTAATGTAAAATAAACAAACAGGATTAAAAGGATGGGAATAATTCAACAGTTTTGGAATGGAAATCACCCAACATAAACATTATATATATCACACAATACGATGATTCCTCTAACACTGTTTATTGGATCCCAAGTAAACAATGTACCTTTGGCTATATGGGACAACATCCCATCCCCTATCCACACACATCAAAGAACAGAAACATGCTTTCACAAGCAAAGACCCCATGTTCACAACACATTACAGAGACTTCACAGCTGCCAAACCCCTCTCCCACCACAATAAACTATCCCATCGCCTCCTTGCTGAATCTTTCAACATCATCCAGCTTAAAGCCTACAATCCTATCATTAGAAGGGTAAAACGCCTGTGACTATGGCTAAACCCCCATAATTCCTTTACTTTCCCCACACTTTCACTATGTATTCTCACTTTGTTTTGTCCTAAATATCTGTGCCATCTATGAGTTTGGAATATGCACAGTACTCTGAAACTGTCGAATTATTCTCATCTTTTTAATCATTTCATATTACCAAGTAAGTGGGTTTTATTTTCAAGTTCGTTCCTACCTTCAGACGATCCAATACTCCATCTGCACACCAACATCAAAAAATTATTTGTTATTTCCTACAGGTTTTAAGATTGAGCAAATAAATGATACTTCCAAAATCGATTTCAGTAATTTCAAACAATATAGCTTTACTATTAGTACAAAATGAATAATAGCTGCATGTGGGCACTTGCTTGTACAGGCATGGGGCGCAAGGGGAACTTGGAATTTCCAATTTCAATATAACTAGTCGGCTACCCGTCGCTTCGCTCCGGAAGCCTCCCTTATGTAACGGAAAACAATTTTTTATTTATTAAAAAAAAAAACACACACACACAAACACACACAAATTACATCAAGGAAACAAAAACTAAAATTTTTTAAAAGCTTTTTTTAAATTTAATTTTTGAGGTCTATATTCTCTCAATCTACGACTGCTTTTAGAACCACCTTGTAAATCATATATCTATGATATATTTTTATTTTTTACAGAGATTAGAATGTAGGCCTAGTGGTCTAATGGCTAAGACGTCTAACTTCTGAGCAGTATTCTACCTAATAGAAATAGTGCATCTTTCTTTCTTGACTATCTTTTTTTTTTTATTCCTATTGATACTTTTCAGTGGTTTTCGAGTTAGAAATAGTGATGGTTTTTGAGTTACAAATAGTGATTTTTCAGTATTCTACCTAATGAAATACTGCTTCTTATTTCTTGACTTTTTTTTTTTTTATTCCAAATGATACTTTTCAGTGGTTTCTGAGTTACAATAGTGATCAGTATTCTATCTAATAGAAATACTGCTTCTTTCTTTTTTGAGTCTCTTTTTTTATTCTAAGTGGCACTTTTCAGTGGCTTTTGTGTTCCAAATATTGATGGTTTCTGAGTTACAGATAGTAATTTTTCAGTATTCTATCTAATAGAAGTGTCGCTTCATTCTTTTTTGACTCTCATTTTAATTATAATTGTCACTTTTCAGTGACGTTTGAGTTGCAAATAATGATTTTTTCGGTATTCCACCTCAAAAAAAGAGTGCTTCTCTCTTTCTTGACTATGTTTTCTTTACTCCAACATCTGGCGTGTACACCCACATATTTTTCAATATCACATAGGATTTGGTTAAGTAAGAATATTTAAAATATTGCAACGTTTCGGCAATTATCGTTCTAATTGTCAGTTTCGAATTACAAATAAACTGACTGATGTGAAATAAATAAACAATGTTGAGATTCAAAAAAAAGATTGAATACATTCCTTATTGATGGGGGAAAGGAAAGGAGATATAAGTCAAAAAACCATATGAAGAGAGTTGTAGTCCCTTTGGCCTAATGGATAAGGCATCTGACTTCGGATCAGAAGGTTGCAGGTTCGATTCCTGTCGCGGATATTTCATTGTAAAAATTATTTCTATTTTCCATTCGCTCAGAAAATTGCGCCGGACAGACACACAGACAGACAGACAGACAGAGAAATAAAAGATTTTAGCAATATAGATTCATGTTAATTCTTTCTCAGAAATGTAATAACACAAAAAAATGATAAATTTTATTATAACTTTACAGTATAAAGTATCATTTTTACCGATTTTTTCCTCCTGATAAAAATTCTGTGGTAGTCCATTTAACTGGGTAATGAATTTCACTAATCTTCTAAATAATAAGATGCAATCAAACGTATTAATGAATCGCTTATACCGAACTATTTTGATGTCGCAAACAAATATCCTTCACTGTTCACTAGATGTTATAATGGAAAGATTGTTAAGAGCATTATCATACACTAAAAAACTTTTAATTATAATAAGTACTTATAAAGTAACAGAATCGTAGCTGATGATGAAGTAAATTTTTCAAGATATTTTATGTCGCCATAAAAATATTTGGTAAGAGTAAAAAGTAATTATCAACACTAATCAAGGTGACAAGATTAATTAAGAAACTAAACACAAACAACAACAAAAAACAACTCTGGGATTTCCCTTTTAAGTCAGGGTTAAGTTCAAGTTGAAAGACAAGTAATTTTTTTCTTAATGTATTTTGTTGGGAGTTAACCAACCATGACTGTGAAATAAAAGCACCGAAAGCCAAGTTCTTTTCACAGTTAAGAATTAATCTCATTAAAATTATATTCCATTTTAAATTTAGAAATAATTGAGTAATCAAAAACAAATCTAAGACAAGTTCGGATATAGTATTGCTTTTCGCAAAATAGCAAATTTTGAAAACTTTTTCAAGAAGAAAGAATATATAAGTTCCGATTCGCAATGTTTATTCTGCATGTAATTCATTAGGGATATTATGAATTAAAATTATATATAGAAGAAATTTCTACAAAAAAAAGAAAATCTCATTCTGGTAATTTTTTAATAATAAGCAATTACAAGTTGTAAAAAATGAATTAATCTAAAATTGCATTTGCTTCTCCTGTTTAAACTAATTTGGTAATGGGAGTAGAGGTTGTTTAGACTACAAAATTATAAAATCAATCCATGCATAAGAGAACTTCTCTTTTTTTAATGTCTCGATATTACACAAACTTAAGTGATACTTCATTTGAGTGCCGTCTACAATATGAAGTGTCCTTAGTCAATCTGAAAAGTTAACACATCAAAACAAGAAATGAGATATGGTAGGAGGAAAAAAGCTAAAGTGACTGTATCTAATATCATATTATGTAAAACTCTGTACTAAAATAAATAATGCCTATTTATATATTAAATTTTAAAAGCCAAATGTAGTGGAGTTTTAGCTTCAGTGCTCATTAATACTTAAACATTAATTTTAATTTCATTGAATCCAGAAAAACATACAAAAGTTTTTAAAAGAATTAAAAATATATTTAATGCTAATCGGATACTGTAATCGGATGCTACACTCAAAAGCTCCCGATGATGCAGCTTGTAATGTATTTTTTAAATATATTTTTAATCTTTTAAAAAAAAATTCTGGATGCAATGAAATTAATTTAATTTAATGCACATAAAAACATTTTAACTACATTAATTTTAAAGCCACTCTTTATTAATTGATTATTCAATTCTTACTTCTGAATTCCCTGCTGAATCTTTTTTATGATTCAGAAGTTTGAAAAGAACTAAAATCTATGCAAGTGCATTTTTAATCATCTTGTGTTATCAACAATATTGTTCCATTTGGAATATATTACTTTTTCCTTCATATAACTTTTGGGTTTTTGCTTGCTGGGTAGCTCTGGCTGAGGAGAGCCTAATAAGCTTCAAACAGCTGTCCCAGGGTCTCAGCTTGACTCAAAAGACTGCTCTTTTATCATTCTTCCTAATAGTTGGATTAAAAAAAAATCAATAAAATATATTGCGGGGAAACATACTTTCTATACTTTCACAAATTCTTCAAGTGGACAATGTTAAAATACCCTTTGACAGTTTCCGTTTCTTTGTATTTTTACCTTTATTAACAACAGTTATGAAAATGCTTAAATACCTTAAAATCCCAAATAACAATTGCAGAGAATAAGTGTATATTACAGATTTCTTTATTATGAAAAATAACCCTATCAATGGATTCTGGCATTAAAATGAAAAGAAAATGCATTGTACTTTAAAACAAACATTGCCATTTGGCACTGACTGAAGAAAATTGATAAAAAACATATTCAATTCAGTCAAATTTACACATAGTAAACAATTAACTAATAAACAAAACAGACTAAATGAGAAATAAAAATACGAAATATACAGAATATAAGCAATGCCTATACATATAACATACAATTAACTTGTGGTGTATTTTATTATTATTAAAGATAATTTCACCATTTTAGTCATATTATTACAATTCCGTTCAAATTACCACTTTTATTTTACCTGGTATTGTGTTTTCTTATTATGATAAAAACTATACGCAATGGAATTGAATCTTAATGTAAACTTGCTTTATCTAATTGAAGATGTTATTTACTTGATTACCATACCTACTTGTGAACAATATTTTTTGTTAAATTTTTGTACATGTAAATAAGAATAGGAATTAAAGTAAATTTTTGAATAGAAATTTGTAATTTGTTTTTCGATCTAATAAACGGAACGCTATATTTACTAATCTTTAATTAATTATCAAGCATCCACGTCTGCATTTTTAATAAAATCTTTTTTGTGCAGAATTTCCAGCGCTGTTTGGATTTTTATTTATTGCATAAATTGTTATCATCTGCATGCAAGTAAATATAATTGCGTGCAATTTCAATGAAAAGACCGTTCATAAATATATAAAAGTTAGGATGATCTTAATTTATGTCTTGTGGTACTCCAATGTTTTTTGTTTTGTTTTTTTCGGTTGATTTTATTATTTACATCAAAGATTATTTTTTTATTATTTCATAATACAAACCTCAAATACTTATAATTACTTTTTATAATAATTTACTATTTGTAAAACCAAAGCTCCGGTAAGCAAAATATAGTAATTTCTATTTATTTTCATTAACGTATTAATAAAAGTATTGTAGAATTTATGTAGCTTTTTTGATATGTGATGTACACACTCATAATATTATATTTCTTTATAAAAATTTGTATTTTCTGCTATGGTGCACATTACTGTAATTAAAGGTTGGCTGTATTATAATCGGACAATAATTTTAATTTCTAAATGGCCATTATTTTTATATATTGGTAATATTTTTGAAAATTTTACTTCGTTTGATTATTTATTCGATTCAATAATCAAACTTAATAATATTGAGAAAGAAAAGAAAAAATCGTATTTTCCAAATCTTAATATTTTTTGTTTTTAGAAAAAGTTCGTAGTTTTTTTATAATTATTTCTATTCCCATTAATAAATAAATAAAAATATAAGGAGAAAGTATTTAATTATTGAAAGGAAAAATATTAAATGCGACATCATTTTTACAGTATTAATCTAAAATAAATAATTTCTATTCACTTTTTTTTTTTTTTTTTTTTTTGTTATTAAGTAGGTACTCACACAGGATTTTATTTTTAAAATGCAAATTAGAGACGTGAAATAAAGAACTGATCAGGAAAAAGGGAAAAATTAGCAATGTTATTATTTTAAATTAATATAAATATATTATTAAATTATTCATAGCAGTTTTTGATACTTAAAATGTAAATAAGTGACAATTTGTTTTAAACAGTAAAACGTTTGAAATAAAGAGAAATACAAGTTTAAAAAGAAATTCAATTGAAAAAAAAATATTTATTTTTCTTTCGGCTATTTTGTGATTTGATAATAGCAGCACGCAATGTCAGGAAATGAATTTAAATATTCAACAACAAGTGGTGAGCAGTCCCCAAAAAAATATATGTACTGTGAAAAGTTATTGAAAAAAAATACTAATATTCCCAATTAAAAGTATGATATTTTTCATTGTCGAATTATTTCCTTTCACATTTTTCATTCTACACTCCTATTTCCGGGTTTTGTACCTATTCATACTTTGATATCGTCATCTAAATTTCTTTTTTTAACTTCCCAATTTTTTATTTTACTTTTTTTTTTGTGATTTTTAAAAAACGACTATTTGCATTTTTCAACTTGAATTACCGGTATTTCATAATAAAATAGAGTTACTGACTTTTATCATTTCTTTTCCCATTTAATTTGATATTGTAAAATTTCAGAAGTACAGTTATGGATTGTCTATAGATGAACTAAATTAGGCTTTGTTTTTTTTTTTTTAAATACAAAATTACCGAAATTCCTTTATTGACACTTCTATAACTGAGTGTGCTTTAAAATCCCCTAATTCAGTTCAGAATAAAGGAATGTGCGACCTATGAACTTACAAGTGGCTCTGAGCTATTTAATACTTCCCTATAAGGGTGAGTGTGTAGCTAGTCAGGGAATTGTTCCAATTATTTTATTATTGCATTTTTTTCGATTAATTTTGATTTGCAGAATGTCATCCCATCTCTTAATTTTGTCGCGTATTAGAAATCAATTGCAGTTTAACTTTTAATATGCTTCTGTCAATGTGACAGAACGAAAAGCTATTAAGTAAATCGACGACGATATCATATTTTTCCTCCAATTTTACGCTCTCCTTTATTTATATGTGAACTTTGTAACTTTCATCGTATGGTTTAAGTAATTAAAATCCTTACCTCTTTGATTTTTTCTCTTCGGTCCAGCGTTTCCTGGTCCTTGGGTCGTCCTCCTGTCAGTCCAGGACCACCAGAATGATCGAGTAATTCTATTTGAGCTCGTTTCCTCCTCTCTTCTTCCTCCTGTAGTTTCTCCCGTTCCTTTTGGGCGAGAAGACTATCCTTATCCTTTTGGATATCGTTTAACATCGCAATTATTGTCGTTGTCGTGTATCCCTCGGCCTTTATAGACATAAGACGTGGCCTCTCCAAAACCAGCTGATTGCTTTTTTGATTTTGCAGTTTCTCTCGTTCTAAATCGTGCTCGATTTTCATGACCAGCTTGGCCTTGTCTTCGATCCTATGGGGATCGACGTCGTCCAAGCCGTTGTGGTGGATCACTTTTCCCCCACCTGGAATCACATCTGCATGGTCCGGTGGCGGGGGAGGAAGGAACAGATCGGGACCCGTTTTCCTGATATCCCTAATCGACATTCCGCTACGAAGCTCCGGAAGAAAAAAGATGGCTCCAAAACACACTGTCCCGAAAGTGACAAATACCATTAGGATAATATATTTCTCCCGAACTCGAAGGGTTTTCCTTCCCTGTGTGGGAACGGGAATCCCATTCACATACCTTTGATATGTTGGTAACGCTGTACTGACCGCCATGATTAAATTCATGCTTAGCTATGAACCCAGTGATCAAGGCACAAGCAGGGAACGAGAGTAGCAAGTGTCTAAGGGAAGACAAACAAATCAATATCGTCATTAAAACTGAATACTCTAAAAGCAAAAATGCAATTTATTTCAAATTAAAATCTAAATAGGAATTATTTATTTACTTTTAAGTTATTTTTAACTCTATATCTACTTTAATAAATAAACAAATAAAATCCATTATAAGTAATTTGTTGTTATTTATAATAATAATGTAAAAAAAAAAAAAAAAGCACATTTTCTGATTGAAAAAAAAAAAAAAAAATCAAAGTAAACACGAAAAGAAATTCCGTAACTACAAACTATTAAATGGAAAAAAAAAATAACAGTGATAAGGCTTTTAAAAGCTCTCTGAACTACAATTTTTTTAATATATATATATATATATATATATATATATACAACCAAATAAACCCTTATGTAATATGAACTTTTTTTTAAAACGGATATTTGGGATTAATCAAATAGATCCTTAAAAACTAGTAAAACTGAGATAAGACAGTCATTCTACAATCTAACTTCAATTGGTTTATAATAGTTGAATATTAAAAGAAAACGACTAATTGTTATAGTCTAATTGAATACTATAAGAAAACAATTCAAATTTAAAAATAAATAAAATAAACATAAAATGCAAATCCTGCGGCAAAGCCAAGTGAACATTAACCGAAACGAGAAATTTGATAGGAATATGATAAAATAGCAGTAAATTCCGTTTGAATACGCATCGACAGTTGCGAAAGACGAACAGAATAGTTTAATAAAACTCAACTAAAATACCTGCTAATATATCTTCATGCTGAACTTACACAAAATAATGTAAAAATTCAGCACCGTCGGATTTTCAGATCGAAATGGTTGATTTATTTATAAACTCGTGGCCAATTAATGCAAAGAAATATTTATGCAAAAGCCTGAATAAACATTATTAGAATATTCGTGAATTTATTACAGAAAGACTTGCATTCATTATTTAAAGCGGAAAAGTAAATTACCTTTTTAAGGGTTTTATGAGAAAAAAAAGGAAGAAACAGAATCAAAATTTGTATTTTCGAATGAAACGTATATAAATAAAAACTTAAGATAATATTTCACCATCTAAAATTTAGCATCACAGCCTTTCTGTTTAATAAAACATATTGAAATTTTTGTCTTGAATATATTAAATAAAACTTCCGAATATTTTATTACTGGAAATATATAGTTTATAGCAACTATAGTTAAGATGACGCATGTAAGTCGCTACGAGGTATCCTTCGATTCCAATATGAGTGAGCATTTAACATTATTATTGAAGAAACATTGAAAACGTAACCAGGCCGTAATATCTAATTTATTCACTATTAATATTTCTTCGGAACATGATATCTTCAAGAAAACATATTTTCTTCCTCATACCCACGGTCAGATCATGGCTCCTCTGTTACATAGCTTAGATGTTCTTTTTAGAAATTCATTCATTTAGAGTGGGTGGCGCATTCTTCTCAAAAATCCCTAAAAGTAGGCCAATAATTCGGAATTACATCAAGGAAATTACAGGATGAGCATTGATTAATGATTGTTTCTTAAAGTATTGCTAAAAAAATATGCACTGCATCACGTTTTTGTGTTTTATTTTTTACAAAACCCCTTCTTATAAATTTTGAATTCGAATTGGTATTTTGTAGTAATAAAAATGTAAGTATACCGCGACTTTTCCGTTTTAAACAAATTTCTCCTTTACGCGGTTTCCTCTTTAATTCAATATACTACATTATTGTATCGGGAGATGGAGATAAGAACTCCTTCTCCATCGTTTATCTAAAAAATCAATTGATTTACAAATATATTTGCAAAAAAAAAAAATGCATTTACAGTTTTTAAGCGAATCTCAACTTATTTATGTAATTACAGATATAAATATAATTTAAATAAAAAAATGATATATAAATATACTTGTGTATTTTTTATAAAACGATATTTTTACCATGAAAAACAACAATTTCTGGCTATGACTTTCTTCTGTAATATTTAAAAAAAAAGTCGAATAAAAACTATTCAATTATTATTGAATTCTGAATGTAGGTCATCAGATAATAATAAAGAAGAAAAAATTAAAAAAAAAAATAAAGCAAGGTCTTTTCCTTTAAAAAAGAATTCCAGCGCACTGTGAAGGAGAAGCGCACGATCTTTCTATGGACATCGTTTTAAGCAGTGAAAATGCCTATTATGTGTTTAGCGGCAGAATGTTGTGCATTGTTAAATAATTTATGGATTATTTCGTTACCTGCTGGTGCTCTACGAAGGAGAACGTAGGTGGTGCTGAATAATGCGCAATATTTTAAGAAATCGGCGTCCCAAAGGCGCTTCGTCGATTTACTCCCGGTTCGCTTTGCCGTTCATCATTACTTCGTTATCCTAAAAAACCAGAATCCACGTCTAAAAGCGAGCTGAAAGACATTTCCAGGTCGACGGTATCCAGGCAACGAACTATGGAGATCGCGACGGAAACACAGATGATAAATACAGGAAGTCAATGATCCTAAAACCATGCGCAGGAGGTTGGGAATAAGCCCTTCGCGCGCAGACATGGTTTTAACGGAAGTAAGGAGAGAGCACCGTTCCATCCAAACTTAACGACACAGCCTTCCAGCGAATTTTTCTCTAATCTTTTAAGATAAAAAATTGTAATGTCATGCTACCCTCCAACATATTCTTATATTCAGCAAATAAAGTAATAATAAAAAAAAAGATTCTATTCTTCTTGATAAAGATTAATTACCGCGATTATACAATCAGATTATATTTACTTTCTTTTTTTGTTTTTAATGAAAATACTTCTTTTGAAATTTATCTTTTGCCAGTGAGTTATCTAAAGATTCACTTGATTTTTGCTTTTTATTAATAAAAAATATTCTTTTTGAATTATCTAACAGCATTCTCTGATCTATCTTTAGGCAAATCAATTCAGAAGCAAAATAATTAATAAATTATATATTCTGTTGTATTTATTTACAATAATTAAAAAAAAAGTTACAATTATTCTCCATTTTTTAAAATTATTTTACTAAACATTATCTGTGTTTACTAGTAGATTATTTTTCTGCCTTGAAATTTATTTAATTTATTTATTGGAAATACCAAGTGAACGCATTTTGGAAAAGAAAAAAAGAAACTGAAGTTATCAAGGTCAGCTAGGCTAATAATCTTACGAACTTTATTGGCATTTTTTCAATTGCATATCTTTATTTCTTTTTTTTTTTTTTTTTTTTTTTTTTGTAAAATATTTTATCTGCTATTTTTGGAAGGGAGTAGGCGAATTCCTTCTCCCCCCCCACTGGGAATGCGCTGCTCGCTGCGTGAGACAGGCCCTAATTTTAAATAATTGATACCAAACCACTCAAAAAAATATGCAGTATAAAAACGCTAGGGCCATGGTCACATCAGAAGCGTAATGCACGACCAGAATCATCATTTCGTCTGAAAACCGATTTAAAAGTCAGCAGAACAGACTGGTTAACTGTAAGCATAGTTCATAGGTGTGTCCAGGAATTTGGAATATGGGGGGAGGGGAGTAATGATGGTTAACATCAAGGGCCCCCCCCCCCTGCTAAAAAAAAAAGAAAAAAGATTGCATCGTTTCTCTCGATGGGAAGGGTTACAACCAAAAAAGATTGCTCACCAACCAAACATACACACATATTCAAAAAAAAATATACAAAATGCTTGATATTTTCTTCCTTTTTCCAATGAAATGGGTACGTTACCAAATCTCCACCCCTCTGCATGCCAATAGCGTATTTGTGAGTCTCACCGATTCTAATAGGATGCTTGTTCTTTAAAAATAGTGTATTATGTGCACTGGCTACAAAAAAAAAATTCAAAGGAATTCTTGGGATCATATTATTTAAATCAAAAGTCCTATCAACGGAGTGCTTAATAGTCTTTTCTTCGATAGATTAGAATAGCAAGCAGATCTCGGATCAGATTCAAGAACAAAACTGAAAAAAAAAGTAAAATTTTTGACGAAAACTGTATTAAGCCAGCGAAGAACTTGCTTTAAAAAACTTTAACTAACTTTAAGAAATCGGTTTTTCAGTGCTCATTTTACAGACCTTATCCCTTCAAAACAATTTTTTTATGTAGCTGAAATCAAATCATGTTCCATAGGCAACTAAGCACAGGTCGCCCCCTTCTAATGTGACCACGCAAAACTTCTCCTTCAAGATTGTCTAATTGTGACGATAATGCACGACTACCTAAGAACAATTACTCGTACGAACTGTTAAAATGTGACCACACCCTTATGCTTCAATAATCACAAAGTCTGCTTTTTTCTTTTTGAGCAAAACTTTTTTCTTTTTTTTTTTTTTTAAATGTAAAGTTTCAGGTTTTTGACTAGGTAGGTTTCAGGTTTTTGTT
The DNA here is from genome assembly GCA_023159025.1 of Thereuonema tuberculata. Taxonomy (NCBI): domain Eukaryota; kingdom Metazoa; phylum Arthropoda; class Chilopoda; order Scutigeromorpha; family Scutigeridae; genus Thereuonema; species Thereuonema tuberculata. The sequence goes on from JAFIDM010000001.1 coordinate 132,255,872, forward strand.
TTACCCAAATGAATTCGAAATTTATTATCTATTCAAGTTAAATCACCGGAAGTGAAGTTTCGAGTTTCGTTCGCTCTGTTTCTTTCATTATATTCATGCTTTCTTCATTTAAATATTTACGATCTCTAAGATTAATGTACGGTATTGATAAATAATATTTAAATTTTGTATCTGATCAAAATAAAAACTTAAGAATTATTAGTTTCTAGCACGGAGGCAGAATGTTTTTTTATCTTTCTGCAACGATTGATGCTAAGACGAAAAATTTTCTGCGGGTGCGGGCGTTTTTCTCGTTTATTTCCCGCAAAAAACGTTCATTCTGTACCAGGGGTGGGCAGACTTTTGTAAGGTAAGGGCTACCTCAAGTATACTCCAAGTAGCACGGTCACCTATCGAGAACCAAAAAAAAAAAAAAAAACCGAATATACGATATCTTTCTGCAGCTCTCATTTTCGTTCTGCGACAATATCGCGCCGTCGCTTGATATTCTGCTTCTGGGGTTTCTAGTAAAGTAATTTAAATCTCTTAGGCGTTATAGAAAGCGAGATTAATAAGTTGGTATTTAATATTATATATACCCTGTTTAGGTAAAGGATCCCCACAGCAGGTCTATACACCTCGAGGGTCGCGGGAGGTAGATTTCCAGCGTTCGGTGTTAACGGGAAAAAGTTGGGGAGGATGATCAGCCAAACGCCCGCCTTCCTTTAATACTAGTTTTACAAGGGCTGGGTGATTCCTAGGACGTTTCGGAATCAAATCTGGCTCATCGAATCACCAATGAAATGCCATTTGAGCTGGCGAGCCTCCATATATACTCTACAGTCATATATATTCTTTTTTATTATACAGTATTTGCTTTATTGCACAATGTCAATAAACTAGCAAATGTGCCCATCAAAAATGTAGCTTGTTCAATGAAGGAAAAGTAATAGAAGTCTTAAAAAGAGTATTCAGAGTGTATAGAAATGAAAAAGTTTAGGGAAGAAAACAAATCGGAGTATATTGCTAATAGTTCTCAACTCTTTCGATAGAGCGGCGCCACAGTTGGGCGTTCCAGAATAACAGAACTGAAATGATAATTTTGGGATTTTATATGATGTAACTGTTCTTTGAAAGTTCGAGTACTTACAAGCAGTTATATAAAGAAATAAAATTATACAACATAATAGTAGCAACGATATTTAAAATCGGGAATAAAAATCTTATTTCTAGTATTTTAGCAGAAAATTGAGATTGAAATTTAATTCATCTTTTAGATACAATTGCAATTTGTTTGTTTGTTATATTTAGGCAAAGATTAACAAATTTTCAATTCGATGTTGAAGGAAGATTATGTTTCCCCACTCTTTTCTCACAAAGGACATTAAAAGCAAAAAGTCAAAAATCAGAAATGCACAAGGCTAAAAGATTTGCACTCTGAGCTATTACGGATGGTAAACTGGGAGGGCCGTTTCTGCCTTATTAGACGTCCTCAGACAGTTTTACCCTCCATACAGAAGCGTAACTAGAGAATTTTTCGGGGGGGGGGGGGGGGGGGGGGGCAGGCCCTATGTGTTAGGGGAAAAAAAGCGGAGAAGTTTAAAATTTAAACTTGTATTTTCGAATAATTGCGTTCTTATTGTTGCAAATAATGCATCCAGTGCCAATAAGTTAAAATATATTTTATTTAATATGCATATTTATATTTTAATATGCATTTTCCCTGGGGGGGAGGGGCAATGGCCATTCTGGGGTGGGCCGGGCCCCCCCCCCCCTTAGATACGCCTATGCCTTCATGATAAGCCCAGAGTGCGTGCAACTGTTATGGATCCCACAATCATTTAGGCTTGTGCATTTCTGATTTTTGGTTTTTTAGTTAATAATATGCACGTTACACTGTATTTCTATTGACATTAAAAGCACTTCGAACATTGTTTCAGCTTATATACTTTCCTTGACGGAATTTTTCATAGGAGCGAAGTTATTATAAAATGAGGCTTCGATGTATTTTAACCATCTGTCCATTAACCTTGTATTTTATCATAATACAATTTTCTAATCCAATGGTGCCGATAAAATAGATTGCTGTAGATAAGGATTTTTAATCTATCGCAGCAAATATATCAAATAAAAAAAAATAAAAAAAGCTACTCAGAAAAAGTAAAAATTCTTTTAAGTTTTTTCTAATATATAATTCCTACTTATTATATATTAGTCAAAGGAGTCTCTAAATAATTAAGACAAAGAAAAAAATGAAAATGCAGCAACTAATTCATGTGCGAGCATTCGGACTGGCCATAAATAAATTAAATGAGGGCATAAATTAAATAAATTTATGTAATTTATGCGTTCATTTAATTCATTTGTAGCCAGTGTGAATGCTGGAACATGAATTAGATATTTCGTTTTCACGGAACTTTCTGGAGGTACCGTTGTCTTTGTTTGATATCTGCTATTTCAATATGGTTGAGTATATATTGGGAGATAGATGACCGGCTCTTGCTGAGCATCAATTAGCGCAAAACAGCTGTATTAAGATGTCATTTGTGAATACATGATGCACATTTATGAATCTTCTGTACTTAATTTCGGTTTTAATACTGAAAATGTCCTGAAAGAAATGATGAGTCAGAACACATTTTTTTTTATTATGTCCTCAATTTACAGCAAAGTAAAAAGAGCTGTTAGAAATGCTTTTAAAATATCTATTTAAAAAATATAGGCACTAATCAATATGTTAATCGAAATCAGATTGCAAAAACTTCACTGACGTCACTGATAAACTTCAAATCTCTGAAGTGATATAAAAAAAAAAGTCTTTAAAAAGACATATTTCATAAACGAAGAAAAAAAAGGAAGGTGACATGTTCTGGGATGCACAAGGCAGAGAATCTGTCTTCATACTAATTCATCAATCACAGAAGGAAGTTAGAATGATTTATGTTTACATTTCCGTCAAATGCAGAGTTGAATACGTAAATTTTTCCTCAGATTTCGTTTTTTATTTTGAAACGTTTCTTCAATATTCATCTAACACAAATTTTTCCATTTTAATAATTCAAGCTTTGCTTTAATTTCTGAGTGGTTTTTACAGTTGTGCATCTTGAAAAGAAACAAGAGAGAAGGAATTTACCGAATGGAATTCAAGGCTAAGTTCTGGATCCATTTACAGGATGATTGTATGTCGTAACTTCAACACAGTACTCAGGTCACCATAATTGAAAAGTTCATATCAATATTTATCGAAATCTTCAAAGAAAAGGAGTTGAGAACAAACATAAATTGAATGAAAGTTGTTCATTAACAAAAGTATGTGAAATCCATAACAAGGAAAAATGGAAATGGAATAAATGTTCGAAATTATCACCTCCAACACGTGATACAAGCTCTGCACAGTGATCCCGAAACAGTCTGTAGAATGACAGGGTTGTTCATTTGGTAGTAGAAATTCGTTGGACAAGTTACACGAATCGTTCTGAGTTCGTCATACATCAACTTCTGCGTGTAATCCCAAATATAAAAATCCTGTGACCATTCTTGTGTTGTTTTGTCTTGTCCTTGCCATAATTAAGGTTTTCATCCAATGTTTCTGTTCCCATAAATTCCCATCTCATGATATAGATTTCTGAGTTGTAATGACCTCCGGAATGCTATGTTAATGTTAGGACATCTTGTTCTGAATCTTCCTGTATTTAAGCATTAATAACCGCAAAACACAATTGTGAAGAACGTAATTAATGCTGTTTTAATTTCAGACAATGAAATTGAAGAAATGAAATAAAAATATGTCATTTGAAGAAATTCTGTAGAAGATCTTGTGGTAGAAGGAATCAGTTATTAAATTTCGAAAGCACGGCATATCTCGGCCGATGTGAAATGAATCCGATTCCACTTTCCAGTTGGAGACGTGTCGTTGCTTGGGGGTTGCTTAGCAAATTTCCTGTGCTTTAATCTTCAGCCCTAGAGACAAATTCCAAGAAGAGTGGACTTTCACTGGCAATCTTAAAAAACAATTATCGTAACTCAAAGTGAAACAGAAGTCAATCGGAGATTCTAATATATTCTAACAAGAGCTTTCTCATTTATTTTTTATAAGATAAGGAGCTTTTGTTATCTTCTAGCAGATATGACATCTTTATTCGAGAATGGTATCTGCAGGAAGTCACGTAACAATTACTTAAAACAGACAATCCACAGTATTATTTATCGACCTTATCAAGATTTAAAGATAGGCTAAAAAAAAGTACGTGTTTTCTCTTTTAGAGATGTTAAACAATAACGGAGCCTTTCTATTTCAAAGAAACAGTTTCTATTTTAATTTTTTTGGCTTAATGAAAAGATTCGTCTTTTTTGCCCCCGTTTCCGGAGTAGATAAGAAACGAATATTATCTCTTGGTCTGTCTCTCTGTCTAAGGAGGACGATCTTCACTGACTCCGTTAGCTTAAGACTGAATAAACTCTGATCTTGAGGAATCACGTAAATGGCCTACACGAAAACTAGCATACATCAATATCAGTGATGTAGCAATCGGAGGTACAGCAGGTGCAGGTCGGTCCTAGCAAATGGGTTTATAAATGTATATTTTGATGGTAATCTATAAATAAATATGATAGAATTGTTTACAGATATACATAATAATTTAAAAAAGCATAAGAATACAAATATAAAGACATTTTGTTCGTATGGACCCATGATTACGTAGTTACGCCACAACTAATGATAATATACAGTAAACTCCCGATAATCCGCGGAATTGGGTGGCGCGGCAACCAGGGATAAGCGAATTCCGCGGATAATCCGAAATAGGACGAAAATCAACACAAAAATGCTTTAACATGTTTTATTTACATTAAAATGGCACTACATACAGTTACAGTACATACATTACAAACAATTATTTTATTTTAAATTATTTATTTATTTTTAAATTTTATTATTAAGGGAAGGCTCTCCCGTAATTTAGTGTAAACTGCCGGCCTAAGACCCGCCCACAAGGTCGTTCTTTAAATTGTTTGTCTATAATTGTTTTCACTTACTTTGTTAGCCTCTTTTATTGTTTACCTTATTCTAGATTTAATTTTTTTTTTTTTTACTACCGTAATTTATTATACAGTACAAAATATGGAAACAGATGAGGTCCGCGGAAAATCGGGAGTTTAATGTATTTTGAATTTACTGTGATAGTATAAAAATTCAACCATTAAATATTTGCTACATTCGTTATCATTTGAAAATATTTACACGGATATTTCTATCTAACTACTATAAAAAGGATTATAAAAATGAAATAGTTCTAAATCTGAGCAAGAAGCACAGCAAAATATAAATAATGAGTCGTAATTATTATTTTGTTGTTTAAGCGAAATTTCTGGAATATTCCTAATAAGGAAAAAATAGTAAGTTATTAGTGAAGTAGAAAGTAGATGTCAATATCCTATGTAGCAACGAAGATAGTTTTAATAGTATCATTATTGAATTTGTGAATGAAAAGAGCTAATGAGAAGATTGTACGTCCTCACAGGAGTATTTCGTCATTGGTTTTCATCGAAAGGCTTATGCAATCCATTCCACAGCCAATCGTAGAAAATCAATATCGGCATACTTTGTGGTTTCCAAACGGCCACAGTGAAATTGTGAACTTGCAATAACGTTTTAGTTTACTTGGAGTTACGTAATTCACTTTTGATTGGTCGAATGCAATTAAATAATTTTTAATGTTTAAAATATCTTATATTATTTAAATAGGTCATCAGTTGGTCAATACACTTTAACCTTCAGCAATAAGAATGTTATAATATTATAACATAATATTAATATTAAATATAAATGTATACCTGTGTTACAGGTGCTCAATAAATTGTTATATTTAGTTAATTAAAAAAAAGTTAGAAAAAAAGTATTATTTCTTCATTATTTACATCATTTATTATTTGAAATTTAGAATTTCTTGATTCTAATAAAACAGTAACTGCGTTTTGATGTAAGTTAAAAATATAATGAGATATTTAATAATTTAAAAAGAAGTTTTACAATGGACTTCATTACTTGGTTCTCCACTCTCTATAGAGATAACCCTCACACTTATTTCCAGAACCAAAAAGAGATGTTCTTTGGACGTAATATAAAAAACGAACCATTTAATGGCTGAAATCAAAATGAATAAAAATAATATAGAAGACAAATAGCCTAAATTATTATTCTGATTCAGTAAAAAGCTTTTTCCACTTGCCTCTCATTTTCTGACCATATTTTCTATTTCTGATCAATTTACATGGATAAAATTCTGTATTTATAATTAATTTTTTTATTTCTGATTAAAATTTTTATTTCTGATCAATTTCCTATTTCAGATCAAAATTTTTATTTCTGATCAATTTTCTATTTCTGATCAATTTCTATTTCAGATCAAAATTTTTATTTCTGATCAATTTTCTATTTCTGATCAAAATTTTTATTTCTGATCGATTTCCTATTTCAGATCAAAATTTTTATTTCTGATTAAATTCTCTATTTCTAATTAAATTTTCTATTTCTGATCAAAATTTTTATTTTTGATCAAATTTTCTATTTCAGATTAAATTTTTTATTTCTGACCAAATTTTATATTTCTGATAACTTTTTTTTTTTTTGTTATTTCTTACGAAACTTTCAATTTTCAGTCAAGCTTTCCGTTTCTTATCAAATTTTCACTTTATGATCAAATTTTAAATTTTTGAACTGATTTTCAATTTCTCACCAAGTAGCATTGGTCGTACAGCCTTGAGCTTGAGATAACAACATATTTGAATTAGAATAAAGGATGGACCGAGAAGAAATACTGCTCTCGATTTTGATTCATTTAATTAAAATGAACCTAGTAGTTTAAATAAACTATTTTGTAAGATTGTAATAACCTTCACAATACAGAATTGTTTTGACGTGTGCTCAGTATGATACATAAAATTACAGCCTGCACACAAGCATAAAACAATCACTAACAGTCCATAGCGTTCGCCTCAGTATGACAAGACTTCATGGATATGTTTCAGAGGCTGAAAGAAGCCTCGTCATACTGAGACGAAAGCTATGGACTGTTAGTGATTATTTTATGCTGTGTGTAGGCTGTTACATAACTACAAACAGTTTTGAATGAAATCGAATCTGTGTAAGCTATTTCATTGTTACATCGGAAGCGCAGTGGTGCCTCAAAGGAAAAAATACGTAATGAAAAACTCACTAATGAAAAATTAGTGAGAAAATTCATGTGCCAGCAGTGCGCAGTCCTCAATGAATATTTTTAAAGCATAAAAATTCAAACTGCGCATTTGAATTATTAATAAATAACAAATAACCATGTTATCATTGTTGTTCAAGAAATGTTATCATTCAATTGTTTTTGATATGAGTTAGACAATACTCATTATTAACCTATATATTGGAAGAACTGCATTAGATAATATAAAGAAGAAGAAAAAAAAGAAGAATGAAAGAAATCTCTATATAAAACAGTCTCTGTAACTTTTTTTTTTTTTTTTTTGGTTAGTAAATAGTTAAAAACCAAAAGGCTAAATGTGAATAAAAGAATTTTATTGTTTTAAATGGTGAGGTGGAGCTACTTTTCTCATTATTTTTCCATTATTATCATTGCTGTGTTGAAATTACACAGAAACTTCTTAAAATCAATTGTGTCCATAGTCAGCTTTGAATAAAGTTTGATTTCGTGGCAGAAATCTCTCATCTGATTGCAGCTGATGAACGATGAAACTGAAATCCAACATATGTCCTGGATTTGAACATGAAAGTATAAACTAAAAAAATCCTTGATATTGAGACATCGAGATCTTTATAAGTTAGAATTACTGTGCTAAGAATTAATATTCTATTAGAAATTAGAAAATGCGAACAGACTTAAAGAAAAACTCCATAGCTTTTTACAAGATTATAATTATGCGAATGAACTGAGATAAGGATTATATAATTTATCGAAAAATATCACCAATGAACGCGAAACAGCTGTTCTAGGATGTCACTTAGTAAACACTTGCTCTCACCCATTGATTGTAAATCAGATAGACAGATAAAAAAAAAAAAAAAATCTTTTTTTTTTTTTTTTTTAAATCGTGCGATGTAGTATTACATATTAAATACAGACAGTATTCTTATTTTGTGCAAATATTTTATATATTCGAAGCATGCTCCAAAGTTTCGCGAATTGACGTATGTGGAATTGAATTTAAAAGCAACACTTGGGCTGACACACATTTTAAAATATTAAAACACATTCAAAATATTATTCGGAAGCATTCAAACGGCTTCCTTTGTCAACATGTCAAATTGACATACGTGGCAGATGTGTACAAGCCAACAGGTAGCCTTAAATTCTATTCCACATACGACAATTTATCAATATTTTATGGAATAAGAAAATAAGAAAATAATACATAAAGAAAATAAAATGTGGTATTCAAGGAAAAAAAAAAGTTATGTGGGAGCGTGTGTGTGTTTTAAATTATGTCACGAAATCTTTTCCAGAAAAATCAGTGAATTTATCTTTACGAAAAAACAAACATATGGATCATTGAAAATTTTGATAATCGATTATTGGATTATACCGTTTATTAATTTACTTTCCGCTGATTGAGTAGATGGTTCTCTTTATTTGATACTGGAAAAGAAAGCCGTTAAGCTAAAATTGGAAACAATCCCACAAATCTCGTAGAACGCCCTTTGTCCATTTACGTCTGTGCGTGTGTGTATGTTTCACAATTGATTGACTTTCAACTGATTGATAGACGATGATAATTCAATATCAAACGCATTCATTATAAATTATATTCATTTGTTTCGTTTATCTCGGAAGAATTTATTTTTTATTTTTTATTTTTTTTGGGGTCGCCACCCGATCATCTACAGCTTCATTTCCCATTTGGTGGTTCTCTAACTCCCGAAGGTTTCCGCGGGAAAAATTCTCTAATGACGTTGCTCTTTTTTTTTTTTAATAGTGTGGTTCAGAGGTCTTTCGTTTCTTCTTCGGTTTTTTGTTTTTTAGTGGATGGTTGGAGATTCGCATAAAAATATAATGTCGGAAAAGGTTCATGAGTAAAAAAAAAAAAAAAAAATCTCCGATTTCTGAAATTGAGAAACAGAAAGAATGTATTTTTTTCGTTGGTTACAGCCAGTCAAGGGCATTAAAAAAAAAAAAAATTAAGAAGAGCTTATTGTCGATGATTTGTCTGTCTCTCTGTCCGTGCGAGGGCATGAAATAACTTAGAGAAAAAGGATTAAACTGTAATAATAAGTAATATATAAGTAACAAAAATATATTTGAATAGACATTACATGAGACGTCGTATTTATTATAAATCGTCTTTGATTGGAATTTTCACTGTTCCTTAACCCTTTCACTGCCAATGCTACGACCAGGTAGAATATATTTCCATCTAGTGGCTGCTTTTGAAACTTTCTACTTCTTTCGATAGTTCATAATCAATGCTTCGTTTTAAAATGACTGTGTTTGTGTGTGTATTTTTTTTTCTTTTGGTTACGAGGGAGGGTGTGAGAGAGGTAGGTGAGATGTTGAAAGCTCTGAACCATTTCTCTACATTAAATTTCTGAAACTATTCCGTGAAAAACAGTCTTGAAATTTTCACAAGCATTTGCTAAAATACGTCTTAGGTAACAGAAAAAAGAAAATTGAGTAACCTGCGCTAATCTTCTGTTCTGAGCCATAGCAACAGTGAGGATGTTCTGCGCATGCGTTAAAATTATTGATTCAAAGTTTTGGTGTAATATTATGCTAACCTGTCTTTAGCTTCAGGTTAAATTATCTGTGCTATCTGTGCTGTTGATGTTTGATAATTCTGACATTTTTATACCCATGAGTTTTACAAGCTTCATCCAATATTTTTTACATACGTTAATTCCTCTTACAGTGGAAAATAAGAAAAGAAAAAAAGAAAATGTTCTTTCTACTGGCTCTGATGACGTTACTTCAAAAAACTATTCCGGAGAAGCTGATATTTAAAATATAAAATTTCATTTTAATATTTTTAGATTATAAAATAAATTGAGCTAAGCTGTAACATGCTTGAGAGTCTAGTGAATAAAAAAACTAAACAAAAAAAAAAAAACCAACAACATTTATATTAATATGTATTTGGAGTATCGAACTACAATTTTCGAATTTGATATCAGTCGTTTCATCGTTGCTGTAAATACCATGTAAATAAATATATAATTTTTTTTTGTAGTTTTTTGATGTGAATTTAAAGTTTACTTTTCATAAAACGCTGTCTTTAAAACTACTTTTTTTTTTTTCGTGAGAAAAAAAAAAAGTCGTGAAAAACCATAAAAAATAAAAAAAAAAATGGTCTTGTCTCTGATTATTTTTAAATTATAAGATTTGTCAAATGAAAACAAAAATTTTCCATTTTCTGAAAACGAAATTAACAATATATCAATCCTCAACTTACTTCAGGTGCTTAAATCCGATTAATCATATCAAAGTGCGCGGAATTAATGGATTGCTTAATGGATTGCTTAATTAATGGATTGAGATTAATATCTTTTGTTAAATATTATTGTTTTTGGTTCTAATGCGTTTCTATGGTAATTTTGGAATCTTCCACGCACTCATTTCGCGCAAAGGAGCCACACAAAGAGAATTTAAAATATTTAAAGTTCGTCTTTTGATCGACTTTTGTCCTTAAATAAGTATTCCAGGTTTCAAGAAGATCCATCCAGAGATTTAAAAGTTATAAGGGAGAGGAGGGGAACACACGGACAGACTAAATGATTTGATGAGCCTCACTTTCAAGTGTGAAAGTAGGCTAAAAAAATATTAGATTGTTCTAACATTTCAAAATTATATTACAGAAGCTTTTGATATGAAATTATTTTTTTTCCTTATTTTAAATTATTGGTATTCTATTATTTATTTAATTTATTGCATAATTCCACTGTTGAGTAAAACTATGTCATATCTTTCTGTAAACTTTCTGTTGTAAAAAAAAAATAAGATCTAAATTTAAAAAAAACAAAACAAAACAAAAATGATAGTTTGATGTGATCATTTGAAGCGCTAGTTTGTTTGTTTGTCTTGTAACCTTTATTGTTGTTGGAGTAATTGGAAGATGTTTAATCGGGTGACTAGGATGGTTGAAATAAGATTTGTCAGTCACTTTATTTTTCTTCGTCTTTATCACTTGATCTGGCCTTAACTGATAAATCATGTCTGCGGTCATAGCACGGCTTACGAATTTCAATTATCAAAGTTTGTTTTTTTATTACCCTGGAACGTCTTCCATTAAAGTCTACACAGATTACTCAAATCTAATGTTTTCAAGTAAAAAAAAAATTGGAAACCAACATTCATAACAATATCCTCTCCATACAGGTATTAAATTTTTTGATTTGCCATCTCTGTCTTTGTTTTCTTCAAAAAAAAAAGTAAACTCTGTTGTGTAACTCGAAAATATAATTTTACTATGATCTCGCGGAAGAAAAAAATGAAAACCTTTCTCACAGTATTTTCACAGAAGGGGAAGCCTAATAATTAATGAATATATATTCGTAATTTCAAATAGAAAAATAAAAAAGATCTGTCAACAGTAAATTCTCTCCTAATTGTCATATAAGGCTTTTCATATTAGGATTAAGAAATTGTAAGAAAAAAACAAACAAACAAACAAACAGACAAAAAAAGTTTGTTATAGTTATGTAGTAAAAGCAAAAACAAGCGATCCCGTACAATTTGCACTCTGTCAAACGCTTGCGTTGCTAAAAGTGACACTCATGGCGCGCAAAACTCATTTATTCAAACAGTTGTAATTCAAGGATCAAGTACAGTTTCCATCACGGTTTCCTTGGGACATCACTGGCAAACAAATATGCTTGCATGAGAGTTGTTGTCGCCCAAGCGTTCCCAGTGACCCTGGAACTGGAAACAGAAGTGACCAGATTGATCGAGGATATCGTAGTCGTTCTCAGTGCAGTGGTCTGTAGTACACTCATAGCCAACAGGGCGGATCTAAGTGGAAATTAAGTATCACCAATTGCTGCCTAGAAGTCGCGGGGAACCGAGGGAAAATAGAAGGAATCTTGGCCACCGTTCACGGACTGGGCCCAGTAGCAGTCAAAAGGCATGTGTCGCTCGCTGGTTGGATGTATCACCCCCGCAAGGAGGATGTGAAATCATCATTTGACTCGAAAACACGCCATCACAAAGGAAAGTCGCCCGAGAGGTGGAGCGAGACACAGCAGGAGTGGATACAGGATCTCCCAAAAAGTCAAAAACATGAACCGAGATTCGGGGCGAGTACCAGGAGCTCAAAGCAGAGCAGGCCAGAGGTAATCAGATAGGGAATTTCAATCGATTCAATATAGATAGATTCCAATTTTGTTGAATTATCATTAATCAGTAGGCACCTAAAACCGAAAGTGACCTGACCGGAAATCGGATTTTTCCCCAAACCTCCATGGAGTTCGACGAGGTATGAGGGCACATACACATATAGACTGACACGGTAATCTTATAGCTTCCCTCACAAGAGCTTATAGCTTCCCTCTTCTTTTTTTCAAGAAGAAAAAAGAAAAATCAGTCTAATTATAGTAATAAGCCAGATGCGGAAGATGCAAGATATCTATTATACGAAAATAGTCCATGATTTTGTAGCAATTCTATTGATTTT
>JAFIDM010000001.1:132273571-132301623 GCA_023159025.1 Thereuonema tuberculata
ATTTTTTTTATAAAACATCACCGTTAAGAGCACACAAATTTTAGAATATTTTAAAAGATACAAAATTAACAATTTTGTTGTAAATTTATACACTCACTAGCGATCGTAATTTCAGTTAATAATATTCGGACTACAACATAATTAAATCTTCGTTGCTATATTAATTTTGATAATTAGGGAAATTAACTAATTTGTATGGAAAATGCACTATTAGCTGAATTAACTAACAATAAAATAGTCAACTTTAATAGCGTTGCTGTCTCGCCTTTTAGAATTTGCCTACATTACACGTAGATGAAGTTCAACAGCGTTTCAGACGAATTACATATTTTAGTCAATACTAACAAAGAACTGCAAGTCCGCGTTTTCCGGGAAAAAAAAAATTATATTCAACATCATTTAAAATATCTTCCTCTAATTTTATTACAGTGAAATGTGACGCCTCTTGAAATTTATTATTAAATTCTGCGACGGATCGTGTATAATTCAAATAAATACAGAGTAATTTATAAAACTTTTCATTAAAGGTAAAATTATCTAATTAATTTTCATTCTCAGCTTTCAAAGACCTTTAATTTGTTCGATAATAATAATAATAATTTCTTACAATTATTATTTCAATCCTTTTAAATTGAACTTTTTCTTTAAAAAATTATTTTTATCATTTTAAATTACATGTTGATATATTGATCTAAAATCTATTGTAAATCTATTGTATAAATCTCATGAATTACTTTTATAATAATTATTAGTTGTTATGAATGTTATAAGTGACTATATTATAACTGTTGATATTATATTTGGATAATGGTGTTAATTATTATTACTGATTTTATTTTAAAAATTAACATAAATTTGTTCTTACTCAATTGCCAGAGCTCGTTGAAAGGGATTTCTCTGTCCCTAATGAGACTGTACTGTATTATCATTTTAAAATAATAGAATAATAATAAAATAATAATATTATTATTATTACATGTCGTAAAAGTTTCAAACCATGCGTTTCCCCAGCAAAGACAATATGGCGGGTCAAGGACCAAAGCACATAATTATTGCCAACCGTAAAAAAAATAAAAAAAATAGTAAGTCTGCTTAAAGTAGCTTCTGTTCAATATGAAGAGGTAGTTATGGAATTCCATAATAAAATTACAAAACTGGTAGTTAGTTTACTTTGATTTCTTGATAGAACATTTCAAAGGGTTTTGAAATGCTGAAACGAAACAGCTATCCTGAGATACCAATTGAGAGGAAGATTCAGACGTAACTAAAAAAAAACAACTGAAACTGTATATCAACGTTATTCTTTAGAGTCCCGAATCAAAAAAGATTGAGAACCACCGATTCATATTAAACATTCCATTAAATAGACATTAAAATAAATAATAATTGCTGAAATGACGTGAAATATTGCAGAAATGTGGTTCAGGATTTTATTTATATTTATACATATATGTAATTTTTTTTCCGCATTACTTTATTATAATGTCAGACAGAACTGAAATAATAAACATTTATTAATAAGAACGGTTTTTTTAATTAAAAGACGAAACCTGAGTGGGGAAGATTTTCAGTAGAATTTTATTAAGTTTTTTACCTCTGTGTATAATTAAATTGCTGGAGAAGATTAGATTTTCCCCTGAGTTTTGCTTCAGAATAGGATTCACTTTAAGTGGACAATTCAAATTTCATTTAACGTTCATGCGGGCTCTTAGAAAAACCTCCTAAACCAAGTAATTGAAATTTTGACTAAGTATCCAAACCCAATAATTGAAAAGAAAAGATACAGGGAAGAGGATTTTATTTTGCGGCTGTAAAACGAAGAAACTTGTTTTGAATTACTACTCGGAATAGAAAAACCAGAAAATTAAAGTTAGCGTGCCAATTTTCGAATACCAACAGGAAAAGTGTTCTCATAGATGTCTATTGTCGTCGCGGCGAATGTTGAAACCGGAAACACATTATCATTGACTAATTTCTTCAGTATCAATGCCATGAGCTCCGCAGGAAATATCAATCTCAATTATCAAAAATAGGAAATATGAAAAATCTCACATAGATCTTCTTGAAATCGACGAGGAACGTTAAGAATAATTTCCCTAGCTTTACTGTTGCTCGTCGAAATGTGAATGTGATGCAGCGACCGCCATTTTCTCTACTATTTGAATATGAACGACCGGCCAGGAAAGGAAAATCTATAATCTGCGTTGCATTCTGGGAGTTTCATCTCTCGCCGCGAAGACTGTAGTCTATTTCTTTTTCTTTTTTTTTTTTCTCTTTATTATTATTGAAAGATCCTATTTATTAGCATAATAAGTTCAGATTAAGTCCTCGATACTGTAAGCCTAACATTACAATTTAGCTTCCTACAATGGCTAGTTTCAGACGTGATTAATTGATGTAGGTGCTGCTCTGTGAATCGGAGGAGGGGATTATATATCTCTGGCGAAGGTCGGGGATTTTCCCCAACGAGTCCTAGGGTTCACTCAGCCATCTTTCTGGGTTTAAAGGCGAGCGAGAGCTGGACTGATCTTCACGAAGTCGATAATGGAGGGAACCTGTGACATCGCAGAGATCTATATTAAAGGAGACCTTTAACTTTAGTAAAATCTAGTCACTGAGTTGTTGTTTCGTACTGCTTTAATGTCAATGTGTAATGCATATATTTTAGCCAAAGTTCTTATGTACGAACTATAGTATTTTGCAAAAAAAAAAGGGGTTTGCCATATATAGTCATTACGTAGCGATCGATTTTACAAACGTCACCAGTCATGACGTCATCAACTTGAACTCCGAGCAGTCAGTCCAAGATGGCGTCATTTTGTGATCGCATAAGCGTGACCAAGATAGGACAAACTTTGCATAGCCAAGCAAGGGAAATAGTGTGGAACGTTTGTAATTATTTCAAGTGTAATTATTATTATGTATTCGTAACTGTAGAAAATACAAAAACCAGAATGTTTTCGTAATGTTTATAAGATTCAGTTGCGAATCTTAGCAATAGATGGCGCTGTTACGTCCTGGAAATATCAATCTATAAAGAAATTACATCACCAAAAGCTCTTCTTTCATGAACTGAACTGTAATCTGTACTACAATCAACAACAAGAACGTAACATCCTAGGATAAATAGCTGTTTTGCCATCACGATCAGTGACGGATAAGTGGATAACGCACTTTGACCTAACTGCTCTCAATGTTTGTTTATATATATATGTTTTATATATGTTTATATATATATATATATATATGTTCTAATAGTTTTTTGCTTTACGATGGAAAAATACGTAAAAAGGTAAATAAAATGGACAAGGTAATGAAAGCTAGTAAGGAGCAACGACGGCTCAATGGATGCTCTGCAGTTTAAAATATGACATTTGCAGGATCTTTAGGTGCCTCGTGCTCCAGAAAAAATATTTGAAAACTAATAACAGAAAGAAGATTTGAAAGAAAACGTATTAACCCTCAGAATTTTTGTTGAAGTACCAATAAATTAAAAGGAGAAAAAAAATCTCGATTTGAAAAGGTTGAAAATCAGCATACCCTGAGAAGGCCCCGGAAATTATACTTGCTTAGGGCCTCGAAAACGTTAGAGACGGTCCTGGACATCTGAATGGGTCATTATGGAACATTGCAGCATTTCTGTAGGCTATCCATTTACTCGTAATAAGCCAGATTTTGGTGTCTCATCAACTTACTGAGCTATCTTGTAGTATTACAGATAAAGAATTACACTTTTTTAGTAAAGATATCGTCTATAATTGAGCCTTGTTTTTGTATTACAGTATATAGATAAGTCTCTTTTTGAATCTCTGTCAATATGGAGCCCATTGTTTGCTAAAAATCTTCGACTAGTACTGCAGGAACTTTACGGGGTTGTGGTTCGTAAGGGACGTAGAGATAAAAATTCCTTTTTTTTTTTGTTTCCTGATTTAGACTTTATTACACGTCTATTGACAGAGATTCCTGACCCACCCTCTACTTTACCAAAAGCTCCTCCCAACGAACTGACCATGTTTCCTGCGCGAGACCTTCAAATTCCTTCTTCTAAGCCAGCATGAAAGCAGGTAGATGCTGCACCTATACTCATCATCGAATATTCAACTAAATCCATTTAGCTCAAAGCTGAAGAAGACTAAAAGTTAGGAAAAGAAATAAGAAGTTAAAGCTATAAAGTAACTATAAGTTACTTTCCTTATAGTTTTTGAAGTTGGAAATGAAAAGTATGCTTTTATTTGTAAATTGAAGTAGTTGCCTAATACAATCAAAAATAAATTCTATACCTGAAAGAAAGTATTAATTCGCAATAAATTACTTAAGCTATCTAAATCAGATTAATGTTAATCATATCAAACCACGCGCAACTTAATGGATTACGTTACTAGGAAAATAGTAGGGGAGGTGGTGGTAATATGGACCAATTTTTTATTTTTGACAAAATTTTGAATTTCAAGTGGCTCTAATATATTAAAATCGTCAGTAGCATTAGTATAAATATCGTGTGATATAAATATTTCTCATTTTTAAATAAATATTTAAAACTCTTGAATAGGTACAATTATTTAGAACATTCTACAAAAAAATGAATTGTTGAACTGGGGTTGTAATATGAAACAAATGTTAAAATGCAACAATACTTCTTTATTATTGCTATTATAGTAAAAAAATCATTTATTGTTAATACTTTAATGCATTATTTTGCTTCACATCAATAGAAAATATAGAAACTACAGAGAAAAAGTAACAATTAATGCTTAACACTTTATAATTGAAAGAAAACGCTCAATTAAAAATTGTAAGTCTTTCATGAGCAAAAATCTACTGATTTGGTGTTTTCTTGCATTTACCATATCTTCTTGACGCTATTTCTATCTTAGTCCCTTCTTTTCAGGTCCTAATTTGCTTCTTGGCATCGTGAGGTTGTATTATGGAACACCTTGTTTCATATTACCACCAGTCGCCATTTGCAAATTGACTTATCTATTCTCAGTAATAAAATATTAATTCTTAAGTACTGAATACGCCATTTTGTAGTTCAGTTAATTAATAATGATATCCACTATAAATAAAACCTCATTCTAAATAATAATAGTACCAGAAATTTTGTTGAATCTTACCCTGTAAAAACTTTCAGGCTTACGAAAACACACTACTTCTTCTCATAACCATACACAACGAGATACTGAAGTTAGCTACCTCTAGGTGGCTAAAAGGAAAACCAGCGGTAGAAATTAGAGCGGTTTCCGGATGATAGCAGCAGCTACTTGCCACAAACATTGCTGTTTCATATTACAACCCTGTTTCATATTACGACCTTCTCCCCTATTGTTTAGTTTGTTTGTTTTTTTACAGCTGTTCTGTGGAAATTCTGTGGAAATTTCTAGACATCAACCTACAATGAAAAAAAAAATTAAATACAAAGTAGATCATCTCTTGTGCCAAATTTTCAGGAAGATTCAATCAGTGGTTCAAAAAATTATAGGAAGTAAAAAGATAGGAAGTAAAATAAAAAGATTGTTTTTTTAATTGTCTGTTTTAGTCTTCTAGATCAGCAGACTAATATTCCCGTTTTGTCTGTCCGTCTGTGAACAAGTATCATTAAAATCTCATTAAATTTTAATGATTAAATTTTTATGATTGTACAACAATCATAATAATCCCAACAATTGCGTCTTTTGCATTCGCAACAATCACATTTATAGTGATTGTTGTGATTGTCAAAAGGCGCAATTGTTGAGTTTATTGGAAATAAACACAAGGAAATTAAAGCAATATCAATGATCAGAAGACGTTGCGAAGCATTGTGATTGGTTTACTAATCGCTTTCCCTACCTTGGTTTTATCTCGGCGGTTATTCCCGGGATCGTGAATGCTTTTCCCTTAGCTTTCGCGAGCAAACATCAAGGGTAAATTCTGCTGATGATCCTAATAACGATGAAACAACTGTTCAGGATTCCCGTTGATGTACTGTCCAGTTGCTACTTTTTTCTTGATTTCTGATAACCAAGTTATTTTAATAAAATAACTGTGAAATGTAAGAGAGTTTTTTTTTTACGGGTAAAGCCACTTGTATTACATCGAATTATCTATGTATAAGCTACAAAGTGAGACCAAGGTCTTTTTTTGCTTTATTAATGTAAAAATTTGCAACCATGAAAACTATATTCCTGTAGAAAAAAAATGTATAGGAATATTTATATGTAAATTATAAAAAAAATTGTTATTGATGTATGCATTTATCATCCGATGAGCGGAAAAGGAAACTGAACCGGTATTACTTCAGGGATTCTCCTTCCCTGTCTTCCGGAAAGAGGGTAAAAAAACTCCTTCAGTGTTTCAGTTTGTTTGTATACGTATATGTGTGTGTGACTTTATATATGTGTTTTCATGTGTCAAAAATTCTCGCAGAAAGGCATTGGATTCTACACACCACTGGATTTCTATCCTATTAATACCTCTTTGTCATAAACAATTAATTAGCTAATCCATTGGGCGTGGTTTGATCCGATTAAAATTAATCCAATTAATCCAATACAAGTGCCCTTCCGGTAGGCCCTTTTAGTCTAGACAGCGCGGCATGATGTGTCGGAACATGGGTTCGAATCCCGGCGTGGGGCGTCGATGTTTCTTTCTTTTTAAGAATTTGTTTCTCTTCATAGAAGACAGAAGTCTGACTGTCATCTTAGGGTGCCTCCTGGAAAACAATATCCAAACGACAGTAAAGCAACAAAAATTCACCTTCATGGAGTGTAACTCTATGACCATTGATCCGAAAATGGATCCGGCGTCACAACAACAAAACAACAATAACAACAATACAAGTAAATAAGGGGGACTTAATTCCCTTTTTTCTTTCAATTAATGATATGTTTGTTTTCAGTAGATGTTATATTTTAGAATATAAGTGCAGCCTTTCGTATATGCCTTTTTCATCACTATAAAGTAAAAAATATAAAAATGTTAACAAATTTTAAGAAATAAACAGTTAAAAAAAGTAGGCTTCAAGTTCTTTAGAACTTCTTGTTTTGTAAGAAGATTTCAATATTAAGTTCAATTGTGCGACAACTGTGATGCATTGTTACATTTATTGCAATGTATTTCGTTGTTCAGTCCATTTGTAAAGTAGATTCATTTGTAATAATAATTAATATGACGTGACTTATTTTTAGAAAAAGTAAATAAAAAAAAAATAAGATTTGATACATATATAGGAAACTTGTACAAACTGTAACATTAAAACATCTGTCGTCGATTGCAGACTTTAACAATTTCCAAAATGAGATGTTTATTTCGTATTAATAGAACTGTTTCATTTGCAAAACATCGTGAAAATCAAATGAGATTTAGCTCATATGGTTAAGTTCTCCTATCTCTATTTCGTCAGATAGATAATAGGAGCCTCTAACTTCTTTGGGTTATTGAATGAATCTTAATCTTTTATATAAGAATTACAAATTAATCGAGTGGGTGTGTACACGAATTTAATTACCTGTTAATACCTGAATTTTCATTACAACTTGTAAAGGCTCCGAACTTAATATTGTTCACATTCGAAGCCATATAAAATTTCAGATTCTTTTAACCTCCTGAAAAGAGAAAGAGATTCCCTGAAAAGACATAGTTCTTAAGAGATTCTTTCAATCTAGAAGCATTACAGCCATAGGTCGTTTAAATTTTCTATAGCATTTTGTTCCCTTTAATACGATATTTATTCTGATAGCCTATCTTCTATTCCATTGGCAAGTTTCCAAAACACTGTGCATTGAGAATGATTTTTGTTTTCCACATTTTCATTTGCTCGTATGAAAGTTATATCAAATAAAGGATTTTTCAATATGGAGATTAACTAAATTTTTTTTGACCTACGTCCATAATAATTAAAAGCATATAAGAATATTTTTAACATTTGAACTTCCTGAAGACAAATGTAAATAAAACCTAAACATTTTAAAGAAATAAAACTTAACGTGCAGATGAAGATGTTGAAGAACAGGGGAATTACCCATCATGCACATAATGAAAGCAAAAACAAAACAAATTCATGCCAAGATCTTGTCAATGAAAAGGAGTTTGAGACGGCCGTTTCATCATCTTTATGATTCTTCAGCCAAACTTACCATTTCGATGATAAGCTTCGAAGGCATGAAGAATATATGGGACTCATATTCGCTTCCGACTGTGGGTTCCGACGCAAACAAACATGAAAAGAAAATCACCCGTTGCTTAACAGGATTTAATAATGTGGCCCTCAACTGTCGGGCACAAGTGGCAAATAAAATACAAACAAAAAGCCACAACAAAGTAGGCTAAAAGGTTTTAATGAAATAAACCTTAACGTGCAGATGAAAATGTTAAAGAACAGGGGAATTACCCATAATGCACATAATGAAAACAAAAACACAAAAAAATTCATACCAAGAGTTTAAAAATTTATTATTTAAAGCTAATCCTGTTTAAATAATGCTGTTTTTGTTAAAAGAAAAATATGAAAATAAATATAATGTAGTTGAATACCAAAAGCTATAAATGTTTCGGCACATTTTTATATCTATGGTGTACTACCTAGTGTTACAGGTGTGGTCTAAAGTCTGTAATTTTGTCTAATCTGCATCGAAGGATTAGAGTAAAAAAGATCATAGGTTCGGAAATGAATAGTTTTCGCGAAAATCGTAGTTTTTATTATTCATTGTATGGTTATAAGAGTCAAACAAATCGTGGAAACGACTTTTATTTCCTCATAATAAATGTTCGAAATGTCTTCCGTTGGCTTACATGCATGTTTCCGCTCGTCTTCTCACTGATGAACGAATTCTTTCACAAATCCAGGGATTTTGTCGTATTTCCAGAAAGCAATTGGTTTTTCGTTTTCGCAACTCTTCCTGATTGTTGATTGGACTGGAATAAACTAATGTTTTTAAATATCCCCAAATAGAGAAATCCAGAGGATTACAGTCCTCACGCTGAAAGATGGAACTCCCATAATGCAAAGCAGATTGTAGATTGTCCTTTCCTGGCCGTTCGCTAACATTGAAATAGAAGAGGTCGCTTCTCTTCTATTTCAATGTTAGTGAACGGCCAGGAAAGGACAATCTATAATCTGCTTTGCATTCTGGGAGGTTCATTTTTCAGCGTGAGCACTGTAAGATCAGGTGAGCATGGAGGCCATCGATGTTTATTTGAACTGTTTTGTTTGTGTTAATGAGTAGAACTTACGGGCCAAATTTTTGACACACCTTTTGGAATCATCTGTGTAGTTATTAAAAAAAAACACACATCCGTCTAATAGGACAAGAAACCTTCCATCAGTTGCTACCCATCTGTGATCAAAATAATTCTAAAACTATTTGTCCTTTTCATAAAAGGTCAGGTATTTAAAAAAAGATCCCTGTTGATTTTGGTAAAATCGGATTATTAAGCAAGGAGCTACGGGTAAAGAATCTTCTACATAACTGAATGAACAACTGCTTTATATATAGAGAATTACATACACTACCCTACAGTAATGGACCGGACACCTGCATATTTACATAAAATCAGACGAGATCGTCAAAGTGCATGTGCGCACGTGATCAGTGAGTTTCAACAAGCAACAGGCATTGCTGAATACATCACAATCACAATACATTGCGGAAGGAATTGAACGCCCTTAAAAATCCACAAACCACACATCTCACCATTCAACAGAACCACCAGACTCAAGTGGTATTTGCAAAGTCGCAACTGAACTGTAGAGCAGTGGAAAACAATTTTATGGAGTGCCTCATCACCTTACACTCTCTTCCAGTCGGTTGGACATGTTTGAATGTGGCGAATGCCATGCGAACATCTTTTACCCTAGTGCATCGTTCCAACTGTGAAGTTCGGCGGTGGGGGAATCATGCTGTGGGGGTGATTCTCATAGTATGACCTGGGACCATTGCATGTTGTTGCGGGAATCTTGAACTCCGAAGGCTACAAAGACATTTTGGATAATCGAGTTGTTCCTACTCTCTGGCAAATACTTGGAAATGATGATAGTTACTTTCAGGATGACAATGCTCCATGCCATGTTTCAGCCTCTGTCCAGCAGTGGTATACAGAGATGGCTGTAAATGGCCTGCTCAGAGTCCCGACTAAATCCTAACGAACATTTATGGGACGAGTTAGAGCATCGATTGAGGGCAGGGGACCACGTCCGACATCTATAGCGGCACTGGCCATGTTCTTGAAGCAGGAATGGACTTAAAAACCCTTAGCTCTGTATCAAAACTTTGTGGAAAGCATGTCCCACAGGGTGGCTAATGTAATTTCAGCACGTGGGTGCCCATCCCACTCTTAAATCAGTTACACTTTCACATGTTTCCAATAAAGCGCACTGTCCGGTCCATTAGTATAGGGTAGTGTATATATATATATATATATATATATATATACAGTATATAACTGTAGTATTTAGGGAATGCTACTACTACGATAATACCAAAGCTGGCACACCAACTAAATCTTGTTTTCTTTGTATTTAGGAAATATGGTTAAAAAAAATATAACAATTGGAAAAATCAATTAAAAAAAAATCCTTTTATCTTACTTTGATTCTGGAATGTTTCTGCGAAGCAAAAAAAAAAAAACACGTTATCGTAGCAAAGAGATAAAGTCTGATGTAATGAGTAAAGGGCACCAAACGGAACGCTGCGTTCTTCCTGGAAATTAAACCGAGAACAATCTAACCTTTTCATCCACTTCATAGAAGAGATCGATTAAATGAAACACTATGAAAAAAATTCCCCAAATTTAATTTTTATAGATATTCATTTATAAAGTTCCTACTAAGTATCGAAGAGGAAAAAAATTAGAAATAAAAATTTATTACAATGGAGTTTTAAATCGAAATTCATCCGTCCGTCTGCGACTAAGATAAACTCTATGTCCTAGTAAGCTGAAATTTTAGATGTAGGCGTAAGTTGTTAGAATGAATATTCGTATTGATTTCAGTACATATCCGATCAGTAGCTAAGCTATGGGCAACACTCTCCAATTACTGTACTATCACAAAACTCAAAAAATTATTATCTTAGAAACCTAAAAGTGTATTGATAAGATATATATTTTTAAGAAAATGTTAATTTGGTAGAAAATTGAGCCTAACCGAAAACTCCCAATACACGGATCTCCGAAAAAAATAAACACAAACCAGTATTTGGCTTGTCCTTCACGCCTTGAGCTTGTCATCGAGGGGAATCTGGGATAACTGATTCGTCCTCTTTAGGACTCATCAGCCACATTTACCCTCGATGACCAAAGCTTTCACGCCTTCGAGCTTATCATCGAGGGTACATCTGACTGATGAATCCTAAAGAGGACAAAACAGCTGTCCCAGTTTCACGTCAGAAGGCATGAAGGACAAGCCTATGTGCAGTCTTTCATTTTCCAGTTTTTATATTAATTTCCTCCACGTTAAATTTCTCTATTGAATAGTATTTGAATTTTACCAGGAGATGTCTGAAAGATGGCATCCCAATTATATGTTATTTTTTTTTTTTTTTCTATCTCGACTTAGCCAGTTTTATTCTTTAATTTGCTGAATGGAAATTCGTGAAAATAATACTAAAACTAGCTTAAAAGAACATTCAAAGATTCGCGATTTTCCTTTTGCATGCTAAAACGACGAATTTCCATCGCATTGGCTTTTGGCATTTTCGCGGTTTGCAGCGAACCCACGTATGCAGGTGGTCGGATGAGATGACACTGAACGACCTCATTTTTTAAAAAAAAATTTTCTTTTTTGTCGTGTAGCTTCTATTTATTTATTTATAGAGCTTAACTTCGACAGGTGAAACGTACAGCATGAATTGCAAATCTTTGTCATGATAATCTATTTATTCAATATTGAAAACTTATAAATATTACAATTTATTCACATTAGCTGCACCTGCTTTCTTCCATAAACCACATTAATTGATGAATTATTTTCAATTTAACACAATCAATGGAACCAGCGTATTCTGAATTATATATACTTTCAGAATTAAACTGTATATAGCATAGTCATGAACTCCTTCGCCAAATCACTAAAGAAATATGAGGAACTTTAAATATATCTTTATCATTCAATTATATTAGTTAGAGTTCTTAAGAAATTTCTTAACAAATGAAAGTATTTTCACAACATGACATTTTTTTGGATTAATTTCCTTGGAAACAGAGGCTCATCAAATCAACCATTCTGTGTGTGTGTGTATATCTCCCTTTAATAATCTATTGAACGGCTGTATGGATCTTCTTGAACATTAGTATCCACATTTAAGGATTAGAGACCATCTAACTTTTATATAGAATCTTTTATCGAGAGAAGGCGATAAAATTCCTATAGGAAAAAAAAAAAAAAAAAAAACCCTTAGAACATAAACAATAGATTTCTTAAATAACGGATATTAATGTTTTTTGGTAATCTATTAATTTGCGCGTGGTTTGTATGATAAAGTGATACGAACTTAAATAATTTTTTTTTTAATTAAATGGTAAATTAGTGCTGTTTGTATTCAGATATTATAATTTAAAATTAAATGTATTTTATTCATATTGTATGAGTAAACAAAAAAATTTTAAAGTTAGCAGTTATACTTTTAATAAATTCAAAAAAAGCATTAAAAATATAAATGTAAAGAAATTCTTATAGTTTATTCAATATTTATTCCCACAATAAATTGTATAGCGTTACATTGTTTTATTAAGTATCACTTTCATACTTTCCTTATATAATAAATTCCCACAATTATAATGTTTGGTTAAAAATTTATATATTTCTTTGTTGTTTAAATAATGTATCAATCTATCATACGATACTACAATTAATTGTATAGTGTTACTATGAATTGTATAGGGTTGGTTAAGAATGTGTCACTTTCAGATATTATTTTCAGATTCCTTTGTTATTTAACTATGAACTGATATCAATCAAAATCATGTATAAATTTATCATACGATACTATTATCATTTTGTAATGAATTCTTGTTAAGGAATAGATTAAATATCTATCCCTAATCATCTGAGGAAGTTCTTTTGACAAAAAGAACGAAATATTATGGAATATTAAAGTTATTATGATGAAAGGAGTTCAATATAAATATCATTTATTTATTTATGAAGAAGTTTATTATTAAATGTATTTTAATCAAGAGAAAGAAAATGTTAAAATCTTAAATAACATTTTATGAGAGTCGGATTACAATATGATAAATTCGAGTAAGCGTATTTATGCCACCATTTCAAATACTGTGGATCATTTAAAATAAAGTATATCGGGGGTCTTGCAATGGTCAAAATTGATTGACTTTGTCATTAAATATTTAGATGACTTTTACAATCTAAATATTTAATGACAAATCAATCATGAGGATTTTCAATCAATGCCACAAGGATTTTCCTTCAATCCCCACAACCGCTTATGTGAAAATATAATATAATAACAATAATAATAAATCTTACAATGGCAAAAACATCTACGCTATATATGACAAGAAATCAATTATATTTTTTTTAAAAAAAAGACAAAATAAATATTTGATAAAGTGTGACATGTATGAGGTTTTGATGGAAAATCGTAAACGAGTTACTTCTGATAGGAAGCCTTATAATCCCGGTTCGTCCGTCTGTCTGTGGACAAGTATCCCACAATGCAAAGCACAACAATCACAATAATTACGCCTTTTGCATTCGCAACAATCACATTTATAATACAGCTCAACAGCAATCACAATAATCGCAACAATTGCGCCTTTTGCATTCGCAACAATCACATTTACAATCATAAGGAAATTAAAGCAATAATATCAGAAGCCGTTGCGAAGCATTGTGATTGGTTTACTAATCGCTATCCCTACCTTGTTATTTTTTCTTATCAGTAAACGATTACTATTTCATTCTGATATCCAAGACGGTTGACAGCACGAGAACGGAAAAATATAGCCTCAGCTATGCAGCAACAAAGCCAACGACATAGGCAAGAGGATAATTGAGCCTTAATACACTCACTTCCAAAAGTTCAGCAAGGAGCGGTAAAATGCGACAAAATGGACAAGTACTGCTTTGATTGACATGAAATGCTGCAAGTAAGTAGCTCTATGTTTATTTATGAAACAAAAAAATAATTACTTACAGAGATAAACTAAATATGGAATTTTCATAAATTATAAGGTGACATGTTATTTGCATCATTAACAAAATGATGTTTAAATTCAAAACAAACAATAAAAACCGACATTAATAGGGTATGTAGCACCCCTCACCTGCATACAAAGTTTACAGCGTGTGATCATGCTTGTTACGAGGTGATCAACCACCGCAGAGTCCAGTAATCGCCATTCCTCCTGTAGGGCAGTTTCTAAAGCTCTGAGAGTGGCTGGAGGTGGGAAAGTCGACATTCAGCACGGCCGAGGACATCCCAAAGATTTTTAATTGGATTAAGGT
Organism: Thereuonema tuberculata; assembly: GCA_023159025.1. Taxonomy (NCBI): domain Eukaryota; kingdom Metazoa; phylum Arthropoda; class Chilopoda; order Scutigeromorpha; family Scutigeridae; genus Thereuonema; species Thereuonema tuberculata. Next base: position 132,288,015 of record JAFIDM010000001.1, read on the forward strand.
CCGGCGAGTAAGCTGGCCACTCCATACGTGCAATTCCCTCACTCTTCAGAAAGCCGTCAACGATGGCAGCTCTATGGGGACGCGCATTATCGTCCATTGAAACAAAAGAAGGATCAACTGCTGCAGCGTACAGTTTCACAATGGGGTTAGGACTTCAACTCGAAACCGTACAGCCGTCACAGAGCCTCGCCTGTAGATGTGCAGGTCGGTGCGATATCCCAATGAAATCCCTGCCCAGACCATGATGCTTCCACCGCGGAATGCGTGATGTTCAGTGATGTTCTGGGGCCGATTGCGTGCGCCTTGTTCCCTCCAGACCCTTACTCGCTTATCATCGGGTTGTAGGGCAGATCTGGACTCATCTGTGAACATAACGTTACCCCAATCAGACATAGTCCAATTCATATGCTGGCGGGCACTGTAATCGTGCCCCTCTGGATTGGACGGATAAAGGAACACAAACTCGTGGTACCTGGGCGTACAGACCATTCATGTGTAGCCTGCGACGAACAATAGTGGCAGATATCGTCTTACCAATGGCCGCTACAACCATAGATGTCACACGTGCGGAGGTCGATCTTCGATTCCGCTTGGCTACAACAGCAATATATCGATCTTCCGCGGGGGTCGTAACTCTTGGACGACCGGCTACAAGTCTTCGGACAACTGGTTTGGCTGGTTTGGAATTGTTTCCATAATCGTGAAATGACGGAATGATGAACGCCGAAGAAACGAGCAACATCTGTTATAGACTATCCTGCTTAAATGCGTCCGACGGCCCGCCAGCGCTCAGAATCTTCCATTCGTCTTCTGGAAGCCACAGAAAACACGTCTAGCTTGAAAACAAATCGTACGAACGTTCTAAACAACTTTCATCAGCATTTACATGCAAATCCTGTAATCCATCACAATGCAGGCTCTTATACGACTGCCTGTTTAGCATATTTCTCGACGCGAAACCGTGATTGGCTGTTACCTATGTAATTTGCATACTTCCTTCTATCTTTGCAGCAAGTTTCAGATTCTTTAATTCAGATCTCTTACGGAAATTAACATTTTTCCTCCATGTTCATTTACTTAACTCTTGGAAGTGTCTAACTTTTGAAAGTGAGTGAATCATCAATTCAAAGCTAATATAATTTATTATTTTAAAAATATCGAAAAAATTTAAGAGACACTCGTAATATTGTATAATTTATGTTTTATTAATAACTTTTTACGAAATGTGTAAAATTAGAAATATTTTGTGTTTTATATTAAGTCATCTTTCACACGAAGCGACCATGATCGCGAGGCCAAACACTCCACCAGCTCATTAAGGTCCTGACTCAAGCAACTCAAGCGACTGCAAACCTTTTATTTCTGTTATACACTCATGGACAAAAAAATTAGCGCACCAAGAAGGAGTCGTCAAAATGAAACGAAAATTTACATACGTAATGACTACTTTGATATAAGTAAATGATTAGAAAATCAAAGAAAAAGGATAATTTATTTCAGAGAAAGAGGCAAAAGAACGGAGGAGTTAATATTCCGTTGGACCCCCTCTATCGCGAATGCACGATGCGATACGATCGGGCATTGAGTCATACAAGTTCTGTATGATGTCTTGAGACATTTCGTTCCATATTTGCTGTAACCTTGCCTCTAGTTCGTTCAAACTCGTGGGATGCCCAACTCGTCGTCCCAAATGATCCCAGATATGCTCGATTGGAGACAAATCTGGGGATCGGGCAGGCCAAGGAAGGGTAGTAACAGTGCGGAGACAGTCTTGTGACACCCTTGCCGTATGAGGCCGAGCATTGTCTTGTTGAAAAATGGCTCCTGGGAGCCGTTGCATGAGTGGCAACACATGTGGTTGCACGATTTCATGAACATACCGCTGGGCTGTCATGGTGCCACGGAACAATACTAGGGGTGACCGTGTATTGTAGGCAATGGCACCCCATACCATCACACCAGCTGTGGGAGCGGTGTGTCGCTGTACAGCAAAGACAGGATTGAAGCGTTCACCACGGGCTCTCCTTCACGAACACGATTGTCATCACTGCCGAGATTGAATCTGGATTCGTCGCTAAAGACGACCTGGTTCTATTCCGCTGCAGTCCAGTTTCCTCGTGCGCGGCAAAACTCCAAACGGAGGCGTCGATGGGTGGGCGTCAAGGGCAGCACACGTAATGGGCGCCGCGATACCAACTGTCCTTCAGCCAGGCGCCTTCGTATGGTTCGAGAAGACACAGCGGCCCCTAGTGAAGGTGCTACCTGTGCCTGGATGGCGGCCGATAAAGCAGTTGGCTGTACGCGTGCATTTCTGACTATGTGGCGGTCTTCCCGACGACTGGTCTGTCGAGGGCGTCCTGAGCCTGGTCTTCGTGTACATGACATCTCTCGGATCCACTGGTCCCAACACCTCCTCACAACACAATCAGAGCGGCAATCAGAACACAATCTAATTTTTTTGTCCATGAGTATATATTTATTTTACCAATGCACCTAAAATTCTGAAAATTTAAATATGAACTTGTGAAGCATCTGAGATTTTTATTTTCTTGTTTTTAATTTTCAAAGTATTCTTAATTAAAAAAATTAAGAATATTTAATCAATTAATTAATTAATTAAATTAAAATTCAAAAACAGTCAATTTTTGGTTGTTTGTTTTTTTCTAGATATTCTTCTTCTTCTTCTTTAAGTCGTTTAACAAGCGCCTGGATCCGGATTGCCACGGAGCCAGTACGCTATTGTACGTGTTATGGCTTGGCCAACACCTTGTGTTACCTTTTTCCACTTTACTCTGTCAAATGTCAGTTCTTTTCCATCCTTCAGATCTAGTCTATGCTTAGCCAGATCCTCTGTCAAATGTTGCAGCAATTTTCTTTTCATGTACTATTGAGCCTAAGTATGTGAATGATTGGACTTGTTCAATCTGGTTTCCATCAAAATATACTGACACAGGATTACCATCTGATGTCAGTACTTTGGTCTTTTCAGTATTGATAGTTAAACCGTATAAACTGGCTGTGTTTTTTATGCTAGATAGTATTGCTGTGGCATCTGCTTCACTAGTTGAAAATATTACACTATCATCAGCAAACATGAGGTCTGTGACAAATTGGTCTTCTCCAAATTTGACTCCACGTCTTCCATTTAGGGCCTTTCTCATTATAGCATCGACCACAGTGTTGAATAGTAGTGGGGATGCAACACACCTTGTCTCACTCCAGAATGTACCTCAAATTTATCAGAAAGTTCATTGTTGATACGGATGCAACTTTTTGATCCTACATACACATTCTGTAGAATGCGGACCAGTTTTTCAGGTGCACCTTCATTACGAAGTGCATTCCATAGTGCTGGACGGTAGACGCTATCAAAAGCTGCTGAAAAATCGATAAATATAGCAATCAGCTGGTTTCCACATCTAATATATTCTGTAAGGAGTTGTTTTAAGACAAAAATTTGGTCACAGCACCCTCTATTAGGTCTGAAGCCTGCTTGCTCTTCCCTGGCCGCCTTTTCTCTCGTTTTTAATAGTCTTTGTTGTATAATTTTCATAAAGACTTTTCCAACAATAGACAGAAGGCTTATCCCACGGTAGTTTTTGCATTCCTGGCTGTCACCCTTCTTTAAGATTGGGATTATTATCGCTTCTTTCCAGACATCAGGTATGTCTTCCAGCTGCCAAATCTGTTTTAAAATTTCATGGAGTCTGTGTACCAGCACATCTCCCCCAGCTTTCAATGCTTCTGCGGATACACTGTCTAAACCTGCTGCCTTCCCACTCTTCAGCTGATGAATAGCAGCTTTTATCTCCATTTCAGTTGGTGGACCCTCTTCAATAGAATTATTTTCCAGTTTACTGGTAGTTTGCAGGGCATCTACATTTATATTTGGTGGTGGTGATCTATTGTACAGTGATTGGAAGTACTCACACCATCGGTTTAGACATTCATTCCTAGATTGTACAAAGGTGCCATCGGATTTCCGTATGTTCTCATTTGTGCAGTGAACTTTACCACTTAGACATCGCAATGTTTTATAAACAGTGTGGTACTCATGGCGAAGCACAGCATCTTCTAGCTCTGCTGCCATTTTATTCCAGTATATATTTCGTTCTGTTTTTAAAAGGGTTCTAATTTCTTTGTTTAGTTCTCTGTATCGTGTTATATTGTTAGATTTGCATCTTTTACGTTCTTCTATCAATGTCAGGCATTTGTCTGAAATCCAGGATTGTGTCCGTTTTTTGACCAATGGGCAGATTTCTTTAATACATTCGTTAACTACTTCTCCAAATTTTGCAACACTGTCATTAATTTCAGAGTCTTTTAATTGGTCCAAAATAGCAAAATAGCTAATTGGTTAGCATTATTTGGAATTGGTTTTTGCAAGCTGGATCCTGCAGTTTTTTCAAATCATATCGGTCTTGTTTAGTTATCTTGTGACAAGTTCGCTTTAACCGTAGCTTTAGTATGGCACGAACAAGATGATGATCTGAGCCACAGTCAGCGCCTCTCATTGCTCTAACATCCCAGAGTGATGTTCTGAAGCGGCTTCTGATTAAAAAGTAATCAAGAACAGCAGTGTCTTTACCATTTGGGGCACGCCAAGTCAGCTGATGTTTTATTGGATGGCGGAATAGACTGTTTCCAATAACTAAATCATTTGTTGCTGCAAAGGAGAGCAAGCGTAGGCCATTGTCATTCATCTCTCCAACACCAAAATTTCCAAGGGTGTTCTCCCACCCTTGCCTGCAGCTGCCCGTATGGGCATTTAAGTCCCCAGCTATTATTGTCAAATCTCTCTTTGGTATCTTATCCATAATTGACTGTAGTTGGTAGTAAAAATCGTCCTTGGCTTCATCTGAGCTAATCTCAATTGGAGCATAGGCGACAACTATGTGGGTTTTAATCGTTCCAGAAACAGTAAGAACAGCAAGGCGACTTGAGACTGGTTGGAAGTTTATTAAACTTTTGAAGGCTTTTGAGTTGACTGCAAAGCCAACTCCTTCAGTATGTTTTGTTCCACCAGAGTAATAAAGTTTCATCCAAGCATCCCCATCAGGTACATTTATATGCATGTTTCCAGATCCAGTGAGCCTTAGTTCAGTTAAAGCTGCAATGGAGATTTTGTATTTAGTTAATTCTCGCACAATAATTTCACGATGACCAACTTGGAAAGCTGTGCGAACATTCCAAGTGGCTAGCTTTAACTAGATATTACTCGGTATTTTTAATTTATTAAGTGAATATAATTTTGTGCTAAGGCATAAATTTAAGGGCGACCCATAATAACAAAATTTTAAAATAATAATAAAAAATGTACATTAACGAAAGGAAAATAAAAAAAAAGTTAGGAAAAAAATAAAAAGAACGTTAGGAAAACAAGAAAAAAAAATCCATTGGGATATAGAGAAAAAAGATTAAGAAAAGAAAAGAAAAAAAAAAGTAGATACAGGGATTTGAACCGAACATTCAAATTCAATTCATTCAGCACATCAGTCCGAGAACTTTCCGAACACGCTATAAATTGACAACTGAAATGAGATAAACAATGTAGAGATATCCGGCATTGATTTCAATGAAAACAATGCCAAATATGTCGAACATTGGGAGGCGTTGGTCCCTAAAAATACCCTATTCCTATGTTGTTTGGGCATCTAAACACGATGATGAAATCCGTTTGTCGTCCTTCCGTTCGGGAGTTGTTAAGAGGGCCAAATATCTCGAACTTGAAGGGGCATTGGCCCCCGAAATACCCCATTCCTACAGCCTTTGGGCCTCTGAACAGGATGGTGAAATCTGTTTGTTAATCCAACCTTTCGTTCGGGAGTTGTTAAGCCCGTTTTACATTTACCATTTCACTCGCCATAACCTCGCCGTAATGCTCGCCATCACCTCGCCATCACACATGTCGAGGTGATGGCGATAGATAGCCCTTGGGCTATGTTTGAAGAGATGGCGCAATGTCACACCAACGCTCCTTGTGACGAAATGTGGAACTTGGAAGTCCAACCGATTTATATCTAATTATTCGAAATTACCGATTACAAAAATGATTTTCACGATCGGAGGGCATCTTTTCCTTATGTTTTCGTGGATGCTTTCATAAAATATTACATTATTAATCAAAATCATTTCAGAATTTCGGCTTGAAAATTTGAATCGACAGCGACCGAGATCTCAAAAACATATCGTGGTTGATCGAGATTTAACGAGACTGAATTATTTATCGAAACTAATTTATCGAAACTGAAAACAAAGAAACACAAAACGATGAATAAAAACATGAATATTTCCTATTTTAATTAATTAAAAACATTCTTTCACCTATCCGATGCATTGACTAAATGGTTTTTATATAAATCAATGCTATTTTTATCGTAAATAAAACGTAGGCATGATGACAATTGAGAAGTGTAAACGTTCCGTGTGATGGAAGGCGTTATGGTAAGTGTAAAGCGGTACAGTAATCACTCGCAATCTACCCTGACATGGCCTGCGTTATGGCTTGCATTTATGGAGAGTGAAATAGTAAATGTAAAACGGGCTTAGGTGCGGACAGACACGGACGGACGTTCGAACAGGACAAACGCAATAGCTACGATTTTGATCACTATCACAATAGCTCCCATATGGGTCGCAAAAAACTTACAAACACCTAAAATGATAAAAAAAAGTTCATAAAATAATGATTTTTTAATATTATCACGGAAATTCATTTGTTGGTGTTCGTTTCCAAAAAAAAATTTGTTTCGAAGCATTTTTTTTATAGAAATAAATTTGTTAATTCTATTAAAATCCATTTCTAAAGAAAGAAATGCTTCAAAACAAATTTATTTTTGGAAATGAACAGCATCAAATGAATTTGCAAGAAATTTAAAAAGCCTTTAATGAAAACATATTAAACCTAGTATTTGAAAACATAATAATATTATGCTTATTTGATATCACGTATAAAAAAAAAATTATCTCCAACGATTTTAAAAAACATTATTTTTATTTTTTAAAAAAATCAACTATTGTTCTAATAATAAATATTTTAAATACAAATTATTATTTTACGATTTCAGGTTTTCCTCAAGTTTTTTTGAGTTGAAATAATCTAATAATATCTCAAAACTCCCCAAAAATTGACTGTTTTTGAATTTTACTTTAATTAATTATAGAATATTTTGAAAATTAAAAACAAGAAAAAAGAAATCCCATATGCTTCACTCTGATGCTGTCTGATTAAATATAACCATCTCGAATGCCGTGCCGGCGTGGTCGTGCGGTCTAAGGCGGCGGTCTGCCGTGTGGCCGGTAGCCGGGTTCCAATCCCGGTCGAGAGCATGGATGTTGTTACGCCTCGCCGTGGGTTCGAAGGCGCACATGTAAAATGAACGGTCGAGGGAGAGTTTGCGCAGTGGAATCCTGGATCTAAGTAATTAAGATCTTGTGCTGGGCCCTTTAACTTTAGAAATTAACCTTAGAAATCAAGAAGGATTCAATAGGGGCAACTGCGCTTCCCTGCGTTTCGAGTAGGGAGGGGTTTGTTTACAAACAGAGAGACCCCCCACTCAGACTCGCCCGTTGTCTATGCGGCCTTGCGCGAGGCACCTCAGTCTCAGCGCGGGTTTCCCCTCAATGTCGCTCAGTAGAACTAATGTCAAGTGAATAAACGTAGATAGAAGGGGCATATCAACTAGTTCAGAAAATAAGTATGATGGATTTAATATGGGATTAAATACACGTATTTACAAGGGATTGAGTATAGAGATAAAAGATAATGAAAGAGATAAATACATAAGATGTGCGCCTTACCCCGGGGCTGTCAAACTAAGCTGATGATACACAAGATTAAATATAAGATCTACACACATGGATATCCGAAACTAAATGAAAGTCACTTCATGTAGCCACCTTCATATGCACTATCATAGTTCACATTGAGTTCGTTTAGTTCATTACAGTTCTCGAAGGCGAAGATGAGGATTTCAGTCCAGAAGCTCAGTCTCTACCATTGCTCACTCGAAGGGCACCCCTGCCGGGCGCAGGTAGGTTAGGTGGAATCGCCGGTCTCACCATTGCAGCGGATTCTCTCGATGATGTAGACCCGTGGACTGGAGGAACGTTCACAGACGCGACCAAAGTCCATCGGGTTGGCTATCTTGATGATTTGTAGGTCTCTACTCTCCCGCAATACCTTTTGCTGCACGAATCCCGAGGATCTAGAAGAACGCTCATCTTTTCAGGCGCAACAGAATCCTTAAGTCACGTGCATAGGGCTAAGCAGCTCCTTGGGGATGGAGACGAACGTCTTTTGTCGGCTTGGGGTCTGGTTATCATTCTAGGGCGGTGGACATTCGAAAAGCGGCGGAAATATGGCTGTCCGCCTGCCTTTCATCGGAGTGGGTTTCACCCACCTTCCAAAGCGCCACTCCGGCCCACACTGTGTATTGTCTTACATTCCTGCAGAGTCCTGTTCACTTGGAGTGACGTCACACAGGAGGGACATCTGTTAGCCGGCTGCAAGGTGGAGAGAAGGCAAAAGAAGGATACAAAAGAAGCAATAAAACGAAGACAAAGGGAAGCCAAGATGGACGCCAGATGGAGAAGCATCTGGCAGACAACTGATTTTGAGAGACGAAGAGACGGTGAGATGAAGTTTGGGGAGGATAAAGAAATGAGAAAATATTACTAAAATATTCAATATCTATAAAGAGATTATGTAACAACTGCCAGGCGTTACAATGTTTCAAATTTCCTTTCCTGTGTTTGTCAATCTCTTCTTCACTTTCTCTTTGGGTCTGACGTCATTCCATAATGGCGTCCTAAGGAAGGCAACGGGAAACCACCTCAGTATCTTTCCCTAGAAATTCTCGGGAGTCTGCTAGGGATTCGCCATATTGGGGACACTAGCGCTCCCTGGAACACGGATGCTTCGCTATGAAGCTCGCACTTCGGTGAGTACCATACCAATTAATTAATTAACCACCTTGTTTTCACTTTTTGTCGATTTTTCCTATTTTCTAAACCTTTCAGTCACGTTCTTTTTCGAGTTTTTTACACAAACTTTTCAGGGCATTTAGGGCATTAGTTGACCTACAAATAAGTATAAAAAAATTCGAAAGCCTTTGAAATGGGCGTGACCTCAAAGTTGTGACGTGGATAACTGCCGTAAATTTTGAGCTTTGGAGCTAAACCTGTTATGTGGTGCTAGATACCCTGGAGGATTCGACTGGTATTTTTGTATTTCAGCCACATCGAATCAACCGTTCCAAAATGGTGGCTGTTATAAATTTCAACTTTTTGACGTTTCTCCTATCTTCAATCCTTATCCTGACGTTGTTTTTACAGCTTTTGCCACAAACTTTGTACAGCTTTTAAGGCATTGGTGTAACTACAAATAAGTAACAACAAAGTCGACATCTGTTCACGGGTGTTTTGGGGTCGGAGCTTAGAAGTGGGGCGAGACCTCAAAGTTGTATTTTGGATAACTTCCGTAAATTTTGGACTTTTCAGCTAAAACTAACCTTGACTCCGGATATCTGAATATCAAACTTTCTTATTCAAATATTATTAACAAATACTATTCACAAATCTCAAGGCAGTTGACCTTTGGGGAATACACTTAACACGACAGAGATATTTTAAAAACTAGCAGAAATAGATATTTAATTCGAAAAGAGAGCATTATAATGTTCCATTATCACTAACCACAATATGAACCGTTATTTTTGAAAGTGGAATAAGTCTATTTTTTCATATATGGAGATATTAAAGGGTTAGCGTTTGAATGAATTTAAAAAATTGGCAATGGTTAATCAATTTGGGTGGTTTTTTTTTAACATTGTAATTTTGTTAAATTTTAAAATGTAATAATGATTAATAAAATTGTTAAAAAAATTAAACGATTTTTTAACTCAAATGGACTTATTTCACTTTCGATAATAATATATTGTAAGAATTAAAAACAAGAGGAAAATTAAGTCCACATTGTAATACACATTGGCTTTACTGAACTGGAGTTTTTAATGTAAAAAATAATAATTTAAAAAAGAGGATATATATATATATAAACAAGCGTAAAATATAATTACTTCGTCAAGATAAGTAAAAATACAAAAATATTTTTTTTTTTTTAATTTATTTCTCCTTTACCGTTAGCATAGTGAAGTATTCATGGTAAATAGGTGGTATGTAATGCAGTAAACTCATCATATCTCTGTATTTCTCTTTTGTTATAGGTCTTGACGTTTTATACAGTGGCAACATAATAATCTTGCTGAGATGTTTGGGTCTTCCTTGTTTTCCAAATAAAAATAATACTTTAAATGGTGCATTTTCATCCATACTTGTTTCGTAAAAAAAATTCACTTCAAAAAAACTTCAATATTCACGCTAAAAAATTATTATTCTTACTTACCAACATCACTATCATACCAAATTGAGATTTTGTTTTCGATATGTATGATATGTATGTGAACTCATTGTAATAACTATGCACTATTATTTTTATCTACAACTTTGATTATTTGCTTTGATAACAATTTATATTATTTGAATAATAAGCATACTGCTATTGATTTGTATAGGAAACACAAACCAAACAGTAGGACTTGCGAAAGAATACTAAACACATGGCGAACTCAGTGGCGTAGCAACGCCTTGGGGGCCCGGGGCGGGAGTTCCATTATTGAGCAACAACCAAAAAAAAAAAAAAGGAAATTTTCTATTTAACAACCCCCCAAAAAAAGAGAAAATTTTCCTTAGGTGGGGCCCCCTAGGCTGGCTGGTGGGGGCCCGGGCGGACCCCCCTTCCCCAGCTACGCCACTGGGCGAACTCGCAATTCGCATGCTCCCATTGGAGCTTAATCTCAAAGAAGAGCTTAATCTTCGCCAGTGTTAATGAACTTAATTTCCAAGCAATACAATAATTTGACAAATCAATTAGAAAGTTGTTTTACTTATGATTATTCGAAATGGACTTATTCCACTTTCAAAAAAAACTTTTTTTGCGGTAACATATACAGCTAAAATTCGTTTAATTAATTTATGCAGAAGTCGTGGTCCATTGACTATATGATTATAAATATAAAAAGAGGATATCTATATCTTACTAAAATTTCTATTAACTCATTTTTTCTAAAAGTGGACTTATTCCACTTTCAAAAATAACGATTCATATGTTAAATATCTTGGCCTACTAAGCACTAATAAATTTATTTAATATAATCACTGTGTTACAATATTAAAGATCCAATTCTTTACTTAAGTAGATTTTATTACAATTAAGATATATCGTAGCTCAGCATTTCAAGTTAAAATTTCAGGTCGTAACAGGAATGAAAAGTAATTTTCTTATGCATATTTTTGTTGGTAGAGAAAGTACCTTCTTCATCTTTTTCAATACAATCAAATGTGCAAATGAGTATTTATTATTTGATTCTATCATGAGTTGAATTTACAAATAAAAGTGAATCTCTTAACTAACTGTGTCTCTCTGAAAATATCCCTTCTCCCCCCAAGTAAATAAATGTACTGAAAGTCTAGCAAATTGATTTATGATAAAATATTGATTTGATAAAAGACTTCGAAACATTTTAGTGTGGATCTTTGTGCAGAAAGTTTCCCTTCAAAGGTGACAAAAATTCCCACAGAAAAGCATTAGAAACTAAACAATTAAGGGTAACTGATGTCAAACAATGAATTTCTATTGAAATCCAAAAACCATTAAAGCATTTTATAATCCATTTTAAATTTGCACGTGTTTTGATATGCTTTAGGTAACCTAAGTATTGTAGACTTATTCAATTTTCAAGAAAGGAAAAATTTGAAAGTAGATTGTTGTATTCAGCGAATACTTATTATTTACGAATACAGAGAAATACTTAAAAAAAAATGCAGTCTTTCAGGAAAGTAGGCTTTAAGTGCTTTCAAGTCTTTTTTTTTTTTTAATTTAGATATTAGATTAAATTCACGACCATACTTTGGCAATTATTTACATAGAAATAAAGTTAAAGCATTTTAAAATATAAAACTAAAATTTATATATAAAGTTTAAATGTTACTGAAATAAAGAAATAAGAAAATAAATTACATTAGCAAATCTTCTATACTAATTTAATTCAATTATTAACTAGTATTTAATAAACGAAATCTTGTAGGGAAGTTAGCAGGAGGCACAGCCCCTGAATTAACCAAATGAAAAGAAGTTAACTTCGAAATTTCCAGACAGTATTTAGAAAATTAATTCCTCAGTGAAGATGTCAAGGGAAAATATAGCAGCGCGATGATGAATAATAAAAAAGTAATGAATTATTTAAGGTAATATGCTTAAAGGATAAATGTATTAATACAGTAATCCTCATTAAAATTTAGATTATTAAACAAACACGCACACAAGACTTGCTTTCAACATCCCAGCATTCCTTCCTATCTTCAAGGGAATACTTTTCGAAGTAATACAATTACAAATATGAGTGCGTTTTAGAAACTCACCGTCTTCACTGGTTTTTTTTTTTTTTTTCTTTCGTTATATGCTTCTAACGTGTGGGAGCTCTTTATCCAAGAGCAGCGCAGAGATCAATAAACGCGACGCCTAAAAAAAAACGACACCAGAACTTTCACTGGTGCCATCACTTCAATGAGAATATGAGAAAAGCATTTGGCGATGGTAATTTACCAAAGAGTGATAGGCAAAAAATAGTTCACCACTTTCACCGATAATTCACCAGCTAATCAATAATATTTTTCTCTTGAAATATCTACAGAAATGGTGCCAGAAATTATAGTTTACTCCCTGCTACAACGTCTAATGGATCGCAGTGTAATGTAGTTTTACTGCTAGTATACAAATTGATTTATGACAAATTTTATTTTGAAATATAAAGCATTATTGTAGTGACAGTAGTACAGTGTCGATTATTTTTTTGATGACAATTGATAGGGGGGTGGGGTTCTTTTGTTGCTAGAAAAAGAATAACACTGCAGTAAGTCAGCAATATTTTTTTAGTTTGGAATTTCAATAATAAAACACAAGACGAGCACTTTAATTTTTCATTTTTTTTCTAATTTTTTTTCCTATAAAGATAACTTTTTAAATTTACGTTATTTCTTATTTGAGAAAAACCTAAAATTTGTTTTTCTGCATATGTATGTAGATAGATAGATAGATATTGACATTAGAAAAATGTAATATTCTTATTGACAAACAACTAAAACTGTTTAACACCATTTTATTATGTTTTGCCTATAATTCAGTAAATTTCCTATTTGCTGGAAAAAAAAAAAAATCCTACAACTTTTTTTTTTGTTTGGTTGGACAATGAATCCGTCATTTTTCTGGTTTTTTTTTGGTTGGATGCATGTGGGTTTCCGATAATAATTATCGGAAAAGTTCGCAACTATATAAAAAAAAAGAAAAAAAGATTGAGAATCTCTGTGATATAGTTTAATTTTTACTGAAACGAAACGGTGTTTAAAAGACAATCGCTTCAAATTCAGGAATTTATTTTAATCCATTATTCAATTGATAAATACTCCCACAGAACAAAATAAATAAAATAACTACATAAATAAATAAATAAATAAATAAATAAATAAATAAATAAATAAATAAATAAATAAA
>JAFIDM010000001.1:132303853-132320935 GCA_023159025.1 Thereuonema tuberculata
TTAAAAACTTAATCACTCCTACAGAATTAGATAACTTAATAACTGAAATTTCAATCCAAGAATTTAAATTTTTTAAACATTAAATTGATACAGTAATACCTTGAGATACGAGCATCCCGACATACGAGTATTCCGAGACACGAGCAAGCCTTCGAGCAAATTTTTGCTTTGAAATACGAGCACGCTTACAGACGCCGACGCTAGATGGCCGGTTATTATTATTATTATTAATAATAATAATAATAATAATAATAATAATAAAGAGGCCTCCGTTCGAAAAATATACTACAGTCTCCCGCAGGTGGTGGTGGAGAAAGTGGCACCCCATCCTGTAGTATGGCTACCACAATGCCCGGGCAACACCATCCAGCCCGAACGGTCGGAAGTGTTTCGTCTGTGTCAGAGCAGGCGACCACCAAGACTGGGAAACCACGCCAGCGCATCCAATGGTCATCGCAGATGAACCAGGATCTTATGCGCGACTTCTACACAGTTACACAGTTAGGGACTCAACTCACAAGATACAGACAGGCACTACACCACGCATTCACCTCACGTTATCCATCGTTAGGGCTTAAGGCTGTGGTACTGAACACAACACGCATAGTTAGGAAATTTATGGACACAACCCCACATCCCTAATCATTCTTGCACACGTCTTTACACTTGGCAATATGTGCTTTGGTCCTTGACCCGCCATGCTGTTTTTGCTGGGGAAACCCAAGGTTTGAAACATAATAATAATAATAATAATAATAATAATATTAATAATTTTTTGTTCAAGTACCCTCTCAAAAATTAAAAAAAAAAAATTAATAAAAATGAGAATAAAGCTAACATGGGATTAATCTATGAATTGGAATGCCAAAATTGTGGGAAAATTTATATTGGGGAAAGTAAAAGAACAACACGGGAGAGGGTACTTGAACATATTAATTGTATTAAAAATGACCTGAAAGAAAAATCTGACGTAGCATATCATTGTAGGAAAAATGGACATTGGATCAAGGAGGAAGTAAAAATAATTATGTTAGAAAAAGATACAAAAACAAGAAAAATACTGGAAAGCATAATAATCAGAAACACAAGAAATTTAAATTACAATAGAAGCAAAGGTTTGGAAGTTGAGAATATTTTCATAAATTTAGCTAGGGAAATGGTAAAAATTCTTATGAACAAGAACAAAAAAAGTGTAATAATCGATGAATTTAAAAAATTATGATTATTATAATGATTGTTAGTAAAATAAAACAATTGTATTAAAATTAAGAATTGTTGAATTTGAAACAATTGTAAATGTAATAATATATTAGTAGCATTTTAAGGATAAAATGCTAAGTTTTGTTAACAATTATGCTAAGAAATCTTTTGTAATTTGATATCACCTGACTATACATTGTAATCTTGAAGAAGGAAGATAGAAAATTCTTCCGAAAATTCGATAATAAAATGAAGTGTAGATGAAGTTTTTTCAAAGTATTAGGTTGGCAAAAATACCATAAATTTTACTTTCCTTTAAATTTAATAAAATTAGCATTGTCATTAAATTACATTATTTTATTTTTTTAATATATACGCTGTAGTTTAACTATGCATTTGTGCTTTATACACAAACTAATAAATGAAAAATAAATAAATAAATATCTATTTTAACTATATATATATAAAACTAAACTAAAACCACTAATCATAATTGCGCTGTTTGATTATATTTTAATATCTAGATATTAAATAATAGGATTCCATTAAATATTGAATCAATATTAAAGCCAAACAGTTCTTGGGTTTTTTTTGTTTTTTTTTGTTTTTTTTTTCAAATATATAATACATTGGAATTTTAAATTACTATATGAAGTAGGTATCTAGTTAGGCAATGTTAGAAAAATAACTGAAGAAAAAGTAATTGTTCATGGATAAAAGACATATTATTAAGAGTAGACGTTCAGGCACAGCCTTGTGGTCAAGGTGACGGCCTGCCATGAGATGATTCGTCCGAGTTCGAATTCCGGCGTGGTACTTGGACGTTCTTTCTTCTTCTGTGGTTGTTTCTCTTCATAGAAGACCAAGTCTGACTGTCACCTGATAGATGCGTCCTGGATAGTTATCCAAACGACAGCGACATTAATTACCTCATCATAGAGTGTAGCTCTATGACTAATGATCATAATAATGAAAACTACAGTGAAAAATGGATCTGAGGATACGTCGTAACATCTTTATTTTTATTTTTTTATTTTATTTTATTTTGTAGGAAAGATACAACGGGACTATACCCAGTGACAGTATCTTTCTTATTGAGAGTAATAAGATATCGACTGATAAAGTGCTTTTGATATTACATCTCTTAAATATTTCAGGTAATGCTTTACCAATAATACCAATAAAAGTAAGTGTTTTGCGCTAATGTTTTTACGATGCTATTAAGGAGAGGAACAAAGTACCTGTGCACCGGATGTCGTGATTCAAGAGCTTCGAATTTGAAAAGAACAATTCAATCAGGATAACGATGCATGTTAGTCTAAACGACAGATGAATCACTTTATGCTGTATCGGTATTTGGATTTTTTTTCCATGCATATAATATTTTTATTTACATAGTTTATAAACTCTTCATCGATTCTTTAAGGCAAAATGTGCTTTGTTTCTTTCGTTTTTCGAATCTTTTAAAACTTTGAATACGAACGTAGTGAAAACTCTCAAACTTTGTAGAATTAAATGTTAAAGAATTATAGATTCAATTTCAAAATTGATTTGCTTTACAATAGTTTTAATAATAATAATTCCGAATTTGTAATAAGAAAAAATTATCAGATTTTATAAGAAAATCCACGAAAAATTTTTATATTAACAGTTAAAATATGATAAAGAAACTAAAAGTTGTCTAAATAAGGACAATAAATTTTATTTGTAGTTATTTTTAAAAAAGTAAAATTAATGCCAAAGGTTATGATTTTCAACATAGAAAACTTTTATTTAGACTAACTTCTTAAATTGAAATAAATCTGTAAAAAAACATCAGGAAAAGTTTCCCTGAATCACCTCTTAGAAAAAAAATTTGTCATTTTTTTTCTAAAATATGAAATCAAAACTCATATTTTAATCTAGTTTGGGAAATTATTATTATTACAATTATTATTATAAATCAAAATGGATTTAAAAAATTAAAACTACAATGACTGAATTTCTATTTTACAAAGTTTCAGATTTATAACAATAAGAGTATTTAAAATGTATAAAATTTGTAAACGACCAGAATTATCGGAAGAAAAAAAAAGCACGGGGGGGGGGGGGGGGGGTTTACCCCCCCTTAAAGTTATTTTTGATTAAATAAATATTGAATTTTTTATTTTTAAATATAAAAAATATAAAATTTTTTTAACAAAAAAAAAAAAAAATCTTAATCTCTATCAGTTATATAAAGATCTAAATTAGTTGGAGAAAAGACAAAATTTTGAATTTTTTCTGTATAGCACATCGCGAAATTTTCGAATAGCCTCCTCCCTCATTAAAGTTATTGATCGTATTATATATCTTATGTACATAAATACAGACTCTACTTTGTCTGAATATAAATTATAAACCTTTTTTTTAAATACAGTTGGACCTCTATTTAACGAACCTCTATTTTGCGAATTTCTCTATTTTGCAAACTTTTCTTTGGAACCAAGAACATTTTGCTAATTTCTTCGTAAAATAACCTCCAAATAACGAAGTGCATTTTCTGTTTAACGAAGTTTTTCGTGGTATCTATTTTTTTTTTTCTCCTTGAAATGTTTTTACAAGGCGCCAATTGCGTCATTCTTTGCATTTCAACCAAGAAGTGCAATCCCAATCCACCCCATATCCCTCTTTCACCCTCAATGGAGCTCCTCAATGGAGCTATCCCGTGTCCTTGAAGTAGAGTCTGCGTTTTGTAGATTGTTAAACTTGATCAGTGGTGCTGGTCATTTCGGTTCTTGTAGCTCGAAAATGTCAAAGTGAAAGTGCTTGAGCATCAAAGAAAAAAAAAAAAAATCTTGATGAGGTGGATAAAGGCGTGAAGAAAAAGGATATTGCTTTAAAATTTGGTATTCCTCGAAACAGCTTATCATAATAAGAAATCATGATAAGGTAGTATAAACTTTTGATCATTGAATTCTTGTTCAAATCGTTTAAAAACATGTATCTATGAAGATGTGGATTTGAAGAAAACACGCTTGAAGGGGTTTTTGGTGAATTGCAAAGATGCGAGACGTACTATGAGCGAAAACACTTTTTCACAAAAAAAAAAAAAAAAAACTCGGACAAAATTAACAGACTTTATTAGTAAAATTTAAGTACGCATATGGTAATGTATGCTTTATGTCATTAAAATTATTATTTTTTTTTTAATATTCTTTAGTGTTTATGTATTTTAAATCTGTTTTATGTAGTTAAAAGTAATTTTAAAAGGTGAATCTCTATTTAACGAATTTTCCATATAACGAACTTTTTTTCGGAATTTAGCGACTTCGTTAAATAGAGGTCCGACTGTATTACTATTCACACCTAAAATTATTACTACAGGTAATTCTCAGACATATATAAAATAATTCCAGCGTTTTTTGTGTTTTGAATTCCTATATTTCGCCCCTATTTTTGGCCTTGCTTTAGGTATATCATGATATATCTAAATTATTAGAAAAAAAATAAGTCTTAATAAAAGCCTTTCTATGTAGGGAGATCTTAAGAAAACAATACATAGGCCTATATAAGTTATTACAAAGCACAAGATATAAGTTCTAAATTATACTTTACTTTTCAAAAATTCAGGATGAAATATCATTCAGTTCCTGTAACGGTATACTTTCCATTGAAATATTTAGACAAAGAATAATTATCAAACTTGTTTTTTCAATGATTTTTATTCTAGCTGGGAAGCTTGAATCTTTCATTATTTGACCCCAGTTTCAACTTTCCAAGTTTCTACCGATTAAAATAATACATTTTGTATGATTCAACTTCAGAGAAAGCAATAAAAGTAATGCCAGTCGATTGATGGGGAATTAGATTAAGCAAAGTTATATTCATAAGCCTATAATGATCCCAATCACAAAGCATTACTACTAACCTTCGAAAATAATACCATTAGAAATTAAACGATTTCAAATCCTTTCCGTAGGAATAAAGGTCCCATTAATATTTCCATGCTTCCATATATTTAATCCCTTTGCTGTTGGTCCACTGTTTATCCCAACCACAACCGACAGGTTTCACATCAGCCAAACAAGCTACGGATAACAGAAGATAAAGTGATTACATAGCTGAGCAACATAATCACGAAAATACTTGTTTATGACACTTTCACTCCAGCGAACAATTAAGTTCTAAGGCTGTCGGAGCCGTTTCCAGTTTGCTTATCGCGCAGGCAAATCTCTCAGAATGCAGACGAACAAAATGCTCCACAATTAGGCTTATCGGTTGGTAGGCCTAATGCTAGAGCAGACACATGAAGAAACAAAAGAAAATGACTATATATATCTTGAAATTTCCAAATGATAATTCTATTTTTAGCAACAGGACTGCCTTAAATAACGCAAACCTTTTGTGTGCGTTGTATCAATAAGCTTTTGTTCATATTTTAATAAAAATTAAACGAACTAAAAGAAACCAACAACGTACAATGCCTAATGTAAGCGTAATTAAAAAAGATTATAATTTTTTTAATTTTTTAATTTTACTTTATTTGTGTATAAAAATTAAAGTAAAATTAATACACAAATAAAGGAGATGGGTGACAGTTCCTTTTAAAACTTTTTATTAAATTGACATTTTATGATTTGTGAGTATTATTTTTATATTCTTATTTTTTTCTATTATTAAAGAATAAGAAAAATAATTAGTAATTATGTTTACGAAATCAAAATACATAACTGATCCTGCAAATTTAAAGTAATTATTTATTATTTAATATTTAAGTAATTAAGAATTTATCACAAATGAATTTCCTAAATATTGTTTAGTGATCTCGTGATTAATAAAACCAAATATCACTGATTAATTGTCTTTTTTTACGTTACTTTTATTGATTTTATTGTTTACTTTTCTAATTCGATAAAATATTAAAATAACAATAAAAATAAAATTGGAAAGTTAAAGCTTTGTACGGAAACCACCATCCACCCACACTCCCAACATATTCACTACATTACTGTGAAAATAATTGTGAGAAATTAATTTTAAATAAAGGTTTCATCCTTTAAGAATAGAATGTAAAAAGTATTTGAAAAAAAAAAAAAAGTAAAAAAACAAAACAAACAAAAAAGTCGCGGCTTCATTACAAATTATGAAATGTCAGTTTCTGACAAAGATCCGACGCTTTAGTTTCGAATGGGCCCATCTTTACGACCCATCTTTCCTTGAAGACTCTAGATCTTTCCAAGAAACAAAATACACGAACAAATAAACCATTTTAAAATGCATATGGTATTAAAAAACTAAGGGAAGATTAAGATATTTTATCAAGAATAACATCTGCAAATTTTTAAAATATTTAGCTATGTAGTTTAATATAGCTATTAAAAAAAAAAATATTATTCTACGGCAACATTCGATAACGGTTATAAATAAAATAATACAATAATTGTACAATTAATTAGTCTCCACTGAATTATTTTAAATTTTAACATTTTACTGTGCATTTTTATTTAGAGAATTTAAAAGTAATAAAATTAATCTAAAATAGAAATTTAATAAACTTATACAATTAAATAGTTTAATTAAATATTTACAATTTTTCTTTATATTTTTTTCTTTCTTTTTTTTTTTTTTTGAGAGAGCTGTTTGTAAATTTTAATAATTACATTCCTACGATTATTCATAATAAATTATGAAGTTTTCCCCCTTTAACGGTATCAATTAAAATAATTATAACAAACTAACCAACTAACTAACTATAAATAAGTAAATAAATAAATAAATAAATAAATAAATAAATAAATATCAATTAACTAACATAACATTAGTTCCCATAAAATGTGAATGTTCATTTTTGGAATGTAATTACGAGTTATTTTGTTGTCATCTACGAGGAAGAAACAGGCAACAGGTTATTTTGTTTCTGGGTCACGATATTAACATGCACGGGATGCATATTAACATCAACACAATTTAAAAAAAAAAAAAAAAAATAAACCAAATCACAAAGTAGATCAGTTACATTTTTCTTAATTTAAAACCGATCAACCTATTCTTGGCGTGATTTCATGTTGGATTCACTGAATTTCGTAGAACGGCATCGCAGTGTTTCTCTTGTGGATTTCTAGACCTGCTGTTCTGTGCACTATTGACTCTGACCTTGACTCAGATTAGTAGACTTCGGTAACCAACTGACCTTCACTTGTTCTTTGCTCTCTCTCAGCGAAGAACAACCTGACCAAAAACTTCTCTTGTATAAGGAAAAATTCGATCTTTATCGACTTCAAGACGGGGTGAATTTTTTCCCGTCTTTGAAACAAACGAAAATATAGGAACCAACTCGACCTAGATAAAAAAATACAGAGCTAATAAAGAGAGCTCTTAGCCAGGTGCTCCAGCCATTTCACAGAGAAAAAAAATATTCACAACAAGACCGAAACACTGCTCTCACCACTCGAAGTATAATTGCTATTTACATTGCTTTTATTTAAAGGAAGAAAAAAAAAGAAAGAGATCTGCCTAACACAAAGCCACGGAACTTAAAAAAAAATTAAAAGTTTAATAGAACAACTTACAGATAGAGAACTATAAATAATATCAATTATAATCAGGGCCATCACTAGTATTGTAGAGCCGCGGGACAAATATAATTTGGGGATCCAAATATATACGTGTGTGTGTGTTTGTGTGTTTTGAATTAATTCAAAACGAAAAATTTTATTTAAAAAAGAAAAAAAAAAACCTTAAAAGAATTAGATATTCTAATTCATTCTAAATATTAATATACTGAACTGAACTGAACTACAGTAACTGAATAAAAAAAGAGCAAAGTCTTATAATATTTTATTTTTGTTTTCTAAATTGTTTCTAAATTTTAGTTATTTTAATTTCCACTTATGCCGCTGATGACGTGAGGATAAATTGTCTGTATCTTCACAGATGTACGATAGGCCTATATTTCAAATCGGAGAAAAGCGACAACATAAACTTTTACAAATGTTGGCGTGGTTACAAATATGCTGTACATCGATCTTTATTTCAAATCTAATGTATAACATAACGTTAATTTCAGTAGAGTCAAATTTTGGTTTCTATATTGCACATCACGAGATTCCTTAGAGAACATTCACAGAGATAATATTCTGTTTTGTTTCACAAGTGAAAGCAATAGGAGAAACAATCAAATTTAAGCTTTATTTAATGTTTATTTGATAAAGAAATCGTTCGCTCGGATAACGCGAACTTTATATTAGTTTTTTCGCAACGTAAAAAAATACTATTTAAAACTACAAATGAAAATAATTTTGTGCTAAAGCAGAAATTTAAGAGCGACTCATAATAGTAAAATAATTTAAAAATAATAATAAAAGAAAGGAAGTAAGCTACATTAACGTAAGGAAAAATTAAAAAAAAGTTAGGCAAAAAATATTTTTCTAACTTTTTTTTTTTTATTTTTCCTTATTTTTCTAACTTCTTTTTTAAAAAAAAAAAAAAAAAACCCACCGGGACATTGAAAAAAAAAAAAAGATTAAGAGAAAAAAAGTAGATATTTGGTTTCGAACCGACAACCTTCAGTACATGAGACCGAGACATTAAGCATCAAGTTATAGTTGACAACTGAAATGAAGTGGTTGCATTTCTAAAATTTAAGCTAACAGTCGAAATACAATAAAAACAATGACAAATATCTCGAACATGTGGGGGGGCGGGCGTTGGCACCTGAAAATACCCCTATTCCTGTGTTGTTTGGGCCTCTTGAACACGATGGTGAAATCCGTTTGTCGATCCGACCTTCCGTTTGGGAGTTGTTAGGGATGGACAGACACGGACGGATAGGACAAACGCAATAGCTACCGATTTTGGTTGCTAATAACTATTTTTAGTTGTACGGAACAGTAGGACAGTAGTTTTCTTGTTTGTTTGTTTTTTTTTGTATCCATATAAAGTTGGTGAAATTATTGATCAGAGTTTTCCAAAACAAATTGCACTTCCACAAATTTATGGTAACTGCTTGTCCTATCCAAGATAATTTCAGATTTCAAGGAATAGACTCACACAGACAGATAGAAACAACTGTAAGGCAGTGATGGTTCAGGAATGCCTAAATCATGTATTTCTCGATTTAATATTTTTTCAAAAACAATTCAGTATCGCTTTCATGGGAAGAAAATTAAAATGTACTAGACATAAATAATATTATAAATCTTTATTTTATAAGATTGATTTCATTCCTCTCTTAATAAAATAGAATTTTGACTGGTGTATTAAACTAGTGTATTAATTAGAGAGGAATTAAACAAAGTTATAAAATTAATTTATTTAAAACATTTTTTTTTCTAACTTCCTCATTGTAGATATATTTAAAAAAAAATGTTGATTTTAAAAAATAAATAAAAAGTAGAGATTTAAAGTAATTATCAAAGATATGAATCACAATCAGTACATATATGAAATATTAGCGTCTAGTAGAACTGAAATCTGATCCCGAGTGCCTGAATCGATTGGAACAAACTCAAACGTGTTTTTCACTAAATTCGCAAAAAGAGAATTTTTTTTTTTTTTAATTTTTCTCTGTTGTTTTTTAAATTTACTAAAACGATCCACATACTTTTAAATTATAATATTTAACAGTATACAAATACAAGCAGTAGAATTTTTTTCTGGCTAATCTGTGGGTCGAACCAAAAAAAAGGTTGTGACTGACCATCTTCACTTACCGGATGTAGATTATAGATTTAATTGCTGCATCATTACCTGATTTAAACTAAGGCTAAACAGTTTATTGCTTATTGTTTTTTTACCCATAAGCCAAACAGCAATTTACAAATAAAAGTACGACAATTGATCTAACTCCAACGACCACAGCATTGATTTTACAATTATTACTGAATAGGAACTGCAATAGTAAGTTATAGAGTTAAACTGACAGTTAATCACAGTCAATGAGACTTTTATGGCAACATATTATCTCTTTTTAATGTATCTTGCTAGTTCGTTTGAACTACTAGTGAATTATTTAGACTTTATTTATTCCTTGAAGATATCAAATTATTTTTCCAGGATTAACATTATTTTTTCCATGTTATTCAACGGCTTTCTTGTATTTTGCGATAAATAAAAATAAGATAAAACAAGGTAGGATAGCGATTAGTAAACCAATCACAATGCTTCGCAACGGCTTCTGAGTACCTTTACTTTAGAATAGACTGCGCCGGGGTGGTCTACAAAATGAGCGCGCGAGTCTCTTAGCGACCCCATGCTATCTTACCCATCCCTATTTATATGGAATAATCGTCATTCTTAACTCAAACCTTGTTAATACATTGAATTCCTAATAATGATTTAAAAAAAAAAAAAACTTCAGTTGAGAAATTGTGAAAAGATTGAAAATGGGGAGAAAAAAATGAAGAATAAGAATTGCCCGTGAGGGGATCGAACCTACGACCTTCGCGTTATTAGCACGACGCTCTAACCAACTGAGTAAACAGGCCACCTACAACATTCAAGAAATCCTAAAACAGTCGCTTCCTAAGTATCTACTTTAAACAACGTGATACTAATTTTAGAGAAAATAAAGTAGTTATCAAAATCCCAATTCTAAAGGATTACATAACCAATATCTTATAATGTCATAAGTTGAGAAACTGTGAAAAGATTTAAAATGAGGGAAAAAAATTGAATAATAAGAATGGCCCATGAGGGGATCGAACCCACGACCTTCGCGTTATTAGCACGACGCTCTAACCAACTGAGCTAACAGAAGCAGTTGCGAAGCATTGTGGGATATGTGTCCACAGACAGACAAACCGAGGATGTAAGGCGTCTTTCAGAAGCCTAAAAATGATAAAAAATAATTTAATTAATAAAATTAAATAGATTTTTCGGTTTAGAGAATTGTAAACATTAAGCCGCCGAGAACAAAAACAATCGAATAAAAAATAATCCTGTGAAATGCACAGTATTAATCCCTTGTCTTTTCCTGAAAGGCACTAAGGAATTTAATTGTAATACGAAAAACATTATAAGTGCAATGAAAAGCAAAATTTAATGTCCTTAATAATTTATAAATCAAGTAAATATGAGTAAATATACTCTCGCACACTGAGCCAACATCAATGGTTTCCTTTTAACTTTCGCGCAGTGTGAGCCTAACATCAAGGGTAAATTCTGCTGATGATTCCTAATAAGGATGAAACAGCTGTTCAGGATTCCCGTTGATGTTGGCTCAGTGTGCGAGAGCATATTTACTGTCCATTTGTGCTTTTTTATTGATTTATAAAAAAAAAAAAATAGATTTCTAGTTTTTTTCTTACTTTATTTTTGTAAAATATCTTTCCGTAACTGTGGTGTGATTTCATGTCCTACAACTGAAGCGTATACGAACATTTTAACAAAAAAGAAAGAACTAAATTTACACCGATAATAATTAATATCTATAGTTTTATGCTTATTTTATCATAATTTATAAATAACTCCTTTATTTAGCTGTTAACTCTTTCTAACTAAGCAAAGCAATTTTCTTAATAACTTTGGAATCTTTTGGGGGATCTTCTTGATACTTGATATGCAAATTCGAGAACTAGAGGACGATGTAACTTTGATATTTGAAGTGTTTTCCAAATAGGTTTTTGTCTAGAAATTAGCACGAGATCGACACAAATGCTAATAGAAAAGCATTGGGATCTACACAATGGAGTTTTATCCTATTTCTGTTAATATCTCACTTCATCCTTTTAGTTAATCCATCGCACGGGGTTTGATACGATTAAATTGGATAATTTTGGATAATTTCAGTAAAAAATGCGGATATAAATAAATTCTTTAGAAAAATGCAAAAAGTAAATTTTAAAGAAAACATAAAAAATTTAAAAGATTTAAAATAAATGAATCTATTTTGTTTTATAAATTTTTTGGGCTAATGAAAGTCTAAACGGGGCATTTTAAATGCTAAAATTGTAACAGTCACTGATAAATCCTAAAAATTCACACATAACAAGAAGGAAAATTGATACTAATTTTTCATTACATAAGGAAATGGTTACCGTACCAGTTAAAATTGAGCTAAATAATACAACAGTCAAGGAAAATGAATACATATTTCCTCCTGTTACTAGCCCATATCGTCCTAAGAGGGATTATTTCAATAAGCATGATACTCTCAAATAAAATTTTTTAATACTTCAATTAAAACCTCTCAAGTAAATCTTTTACAGACATTAACACTGACATAAAACCATTGCTCTTTATCTTCTTTATTATAAACAAGCGTTACAACTCCTCAAAAGTTTCAAAATATTATAGTTATTGTTAAAATTTTGTATGATGTTATTAGAACTATCATGCAAATTTAATTTAATAAAATCAAAAGTAATAAACTACCGCTGTAGTCTAAGTAAGAAATTATTTAGAAATTTATATGGTGTTCCTCACAGATGGCGCAACGTAATCTATTTAAAATTCATTTCAATACTTTATTCTATTTATATATATAAAAACGTTATTCTATCTGTCATAAGACCTTAAGTTTTTCCAATTTGGTCATGAAACTATAAGAGATAGATTGGTCATGCAAATGGATAAAATGTAGATCTTCTTAAGATAAACAAAATGCTACAAAAATCATTCGAAAACATTTTTTGGTTTCCAAGATGTCGCCTTTCAAAGGTCAAATTTTGACTTTTTCTCAATTTAAACGAAAAGTATAAAAGTTGGAAGAGAACATTATATTTAGAAAATGTTGATATTTCAAAGTTCTATCGAACGATATATCAGTCATTCACAAACGATTCTGCGTTTGCAAGATACATGCAAAAATGTGAAAAATTTCATGTTGGCTATTGTGAGAAGTTTGTGAAGGCACGTAAAAATGAAACAACTGTACAATTCAAGGAAATACGAAACCAAATATAGATCATATTTTCATACATAAGCGGGATATCGAAACATGCGGAGAAGGCCACAACGGGTTGGGAAGTCGTATATATCCGATCTCAATATTAATTTGCTAAATAAATAAAGTTGTTTTTTTTTTAATGCTATATATGCAAGAGTTCCGAAGCGACGGTACCCGGCTAGTATTTAAATAAAATTAACGAATAACACATCCATTTTCTGCTACAGGATATTAAATTTTAAACTCTAAAAAGATTTACAAATAAAGGATTATCAACAAAGATGACGCTTAATAAGAAAGACAACATAAAGTCACAGATTGGGACTTTCCTAATTTTTTTTTTTTCATTGAAATATGTTTTGAGAATTTTCCCAACACAAAATCCTACATTCTGTATCCAATTCATATCCTGGGAGAACAGAAATGCTTGTTTCGTATTTATTTTGAGCTAACACGTGGGAAGTGTAATGTGATTTGTTCGTAGAATAGGAAGAAAATGACTAGGAAAAAGAATTATTGATGATTTCCCATCAATAACCATCTTTGTTTGATATTTCCTGCAATCACAGCCAATGCCGTCAATAAACGTGTGACGACATTCAAGGAAATACAGACACGTTTATCTATCCATACTTTTTTCAAAAATCACTATATCATTAATGGTTTCAAGTCAAATTAACAGTAAAATATTCATTACAGTCCAATATAATAATCTTAAAATATTTCATAATATCAGTAAATATTAATAAAAAATTGTGCTGTTTAAAAAAAAAAAAAAAAAAAAAAAAGGTCCCATCTGAAACATTAAAGAGAATAAGAGAATAATGTATGTCCGTTAAGTTTAACTCTTATTAAAGTAAACAAAAAAGTAGAAATATAGTAACTTCTAAATTTTCATTTCATGTAAATGAATATGGATTTTGAATATAAATTAAAGATAGATAATATATAGATTAAAGAGTAATACGGGAATAGTTAATATATACAGGGTGGTTCAAAATTCCCTTTATAAACTTTAAACGTAGGTCAGGGATACAAAAACAAACCCTATTCATAGTGGAGCGTATGTCCGCAAACGCCACCCGAATGTACACTAAGGTTCAGAAATAAAAGACTACAATGTATGGTGTGCGATAAAGTAGACAACATGTTTATTAGCACTTTGTTTAAAATATGACAGTAAGGTATACAATCATGCCTGTTTCCGTCGAATAATCCAGTTTCACACAATCTCTGGTGCAAATGCGCGAACGTTGATGATTTGACGATGATTGGGCACACGTCTGTTGGGGAACCGTTCGTGATACAATCGTACAGCGGCTCGACCGTTTTCGTTCGCTGCCCCGTAGGCTCTCTGAGCATTAGTGAAGCATCCTACTCGTACAAAGTCAACGTCTCAAATGACGATGGCTCACACTGCCCAACTAATGTGCTACCAAACAGTGACCTCTAGCACATTCGTGTGGCGTTTACTGACATATGTTCCACTATGAATACGGTTTGTTTCTGTATTCCTGTATCTTTAAAGTTTGTACAGGGTGATTCAAAATTCTCTGTACAATAATTTTATTTGAACAAAAAAGTTCAAATAAACATGGAAATGAATAGTTTTCGCGAAAAACAGTTTTCGTAATTCAATCTATAGTGTGTTTTTATTATTATTATTATTTTTGTTGGCACAATATAATGCGATAAAAGCGTATTTCAAAATATTCGTAAATTAAAATATAGATACACAAAAAAGAGAAAGAATGATTTAATAAACGGTGGGGTTTTTTTTTAAAAAAAAAGAAAAAATAATAATTAATGGGTCCGAAGATGAATTGTTTTCGTGAAAAACCTAGTTTTCATTATTCAATAAATGGTTGATCATTTCCGGATCTAAATTTATTTTTTTTTCAACATCGTTTATCAAATCATTCTTTCCCTATTTTGTATATTGTGTTTAATTTAGGAATATTTTGAAATACGTTTTATCGCATCATAGTGCACCAACAACTATACATTGAATAATGTATGGTTGTTTTGCGAAAACCTATTCATTTCCGCAACCATGTTAATTATTGGAATTTTTTTGGTTTGTTTTACTGAGTAGAACCTACCTTTAAAGTTTATAGGCCTACAGGGAATTTTGAATCACCCTTTAATACCTGCATAGTGGCTAACCTAGGTTATTAGTTTTGATCTAACAAATTTGGTAAACCCCTCAATATGCGTCGGAGTGGAAAATTGACTAAAATAAAAAAATAAATAAAAAATAAGTCGAAGTAAACATTCCCGTTCATTCGGTTGTTCGTCTGTCTGTACACGCTAACATAAAAACTAGACATCCTAGACAGCTGAAATTTTAATGATAGGTGTAGATTGTTACAAGAAAGCTCAGTATTAATTTTGGTAAAAATCCGGCCAGCTAATTAGGAGTTATTGGGTAAAAGTGTCAACGTAAGTGAACAACTCGATCAACTATTAAAAACTCAACAATTGCGTATGTATTCTTCCCATAAGGGTATTCGAAAGTTGCCACACCAATTATGTCTTGCAAATTTTATAGTTCTTGCTTTTCAGAAACCTTAACGCTGATAGAATTAACTACCCCACATTAATGTTCTTTGATCCCGTCATTAACGATTTACGGGCATTTGCAGTATGTTTTGCGTTAAATATATCACATATCAATGAACAAGAACTAATCGCTGGCTTTTCATTTTTTTTTTTTTTCCTAAAGCAACTCGAGTAGAAAGAGAGAACTTTACCTCAATTAAATCTTCCCACACGAACTGAACACTGCGAACACCTGCTTACAACGCAGATATTCCTTATGAATGGCTATAATCATAAATAAAAGAAAACTGCTGTATTTGCCTTATTTGAAATGGTGATAAGGCTTGCTTGCTTCGATTAACAGCCTTAAGTTAATAAAAATAGTGAAGTTTTTATTCCCGCCTTCAGTTCTGTCATTTCCTAAAGATACACAACTAATAAAGCTATTGGGAAAAGTTCAACTTAAAAGCTGTCGGAAATTTTATTTCGGGGAACTGGTTTCGGTATTTGCACCGGAATATCAGAAGAATACGACTATAGAATTTACATGTCTTAATTCTTTTAAATATACAATACTTCAAAAAGAGAAAGAGATAGGTCTATTACTTACAATGAAATGGATGAGAACAGGGCGGATGGAAGTATTATATTGTACTGTTTGAAAAGTGATAAGCTAAGGACGATTTGATTTGATATCACATGACTTTTACATAAGCAATTGAGACAATAGCGATGGAAAAGCACGATAAAACGATGACACATTAATAATGCAAGGAATGCTCCCTTTAGAATCGTACACAAGTAGGCACGATTCCAGTAATTCATTACTTAATATTTATTTCTAATTGGATGTTTTCTTTTGACGAGATGCTAGAGATTAGACATTCGACGAAACCTTCTCTGTTCCGTCACCAACTGCATCAAATACATAATAAACATTAACTTTATTTATAAAGTTGTGTTTATTCATAAAATTTTTGCCTAGGATTCTTGAGACTTAATGAATGGCAATCCAATAAATTTATTGTAGAATGTTTTTGAAATTAACAACAGTAACAGCAACAATATGAATTAAATGTGAAGAAATTTAAAATTCTGAGGATGCATAAATACGTACGAATCAAAAATAAATAAATAAATAAATAAAAATTATGATCACAAGCATTTACTGGTATACTAATAACAATAATGAATAATGAGATATGTGATATATTTTACGCAAAGCATATTGAAAAATATCCGTAAATCGTTAAAATAAAATATAACGGGATAAAAAAACATTAATTTGACGATAAATTCTACCAAAGTTAAGGTATCGAGTTATTAATGTATTATCGTGTTATCGTGCTTTTCCATCGCTATTATCTCAATTGCTTATGTAAAAGTCATGTGATATCAATGTGAGAACTACAAAAAAAAAATTTTTGAGCATGTTTCTTCATTTTTATCTGGGATATTATTTATTTAGTGTCAATAGAGTACACCTCACTAAG
>JAFIDM010000001.1:132325935-132373860 GCA_023159025.1 Thereuonema tuberculata
TTTGACTGCAATAGATATTTGCAACAAGGTAATTCAAGCTAGAGATGCCACTCTGGATGTGGAGGTGTCTAACATTGAAACTCTTTTCAAAGATTTGGTGAAGTTACGAAGTAATTGGAAAGGGATCTGGAATGAAGCCAAAGAGGTTGCATTAAATGTTAAGATGGAAATCAAACTCTGCCATGGACGTGCACATGTAGCTCGGAAGAGAACAAGGATGCATGATGACACAAACACAACTGAAGCCAATATGGCGGAAATGAATGAGACAGATGATTCCCCAGAAGAGACTTATTTTAGAAAAGCTGTGTTTTATGTTTTGATTGACAATGTTGTTGCTGGATTAACTGTACGTTTTAAAGCTATTAAGAGGTTAGCTGAATATTTTGATTTTTTGTGGAAATATCCCACAATGTGAGCTTGAAAAAAAAATCAAAAAGGTTAGCTCATCAATATCCTACAGACCTATAGATGATGAAGATCTTGCAGAAGAAATGTAACATTTACAAGTAGTACACAAAGCTAATTTTGGAAAACCAGAGCTGAAACCTTTACGATTGCTAAATTTGTTAGCAGAATACAAATTGTGTGAATTATTTCCAAATGTTTGTATCAGCTTGAGAATATTTTTGATAATTCCAGCTACAGTAGCATCTGCTGAAAGATCTTTCAGTAAGCTTAAACTTATCAAAAATCATTTGCGGTCTATTATGTCTCAAACTCGACTAGTTGACCTAGCAAGACTGAGCATTGAGTCTAGCATTGCCAAACAAATTGATTTTGATAGCGTTATTAGGAATTTTGCACATAAGAAAGTCAGAAAAGCACAAATTTAAGTAACCTAGTTAAATTATTTTTTTTTTTCTATTTTTTTTTTCTTGATAAGATTTTACTATGAACTTTAAAAGTCACATTAAAAAAAATGGTAAATGTAAATGCATAAATAGTATTTTATATTGCGACATTACTTGAATACCAGTATGTTTTAACATATTGTTTTATATGATCATTAAATAAGCTTTTATAGAATTTTATTGCACATTAATTAGCCTCAATGTTTTTTTTAATTTCAAAATAATTTTGCAAGTCTAAGGGGCCCCAAATGGGTTTTGTACCGCCTTGAAAGAATTCTCTTGGAGACCCTGTTTACAGACAAGAAACGATCCAACTTTTACATTTTAAATTTTTCCTGCGTGGGTGCTTGTCCAGAAATCAGCGCTTGAATGTGACAAACATTCCCACGGAAACAAAACAGTGACATTTAACAATAGGTTTTACTTCTTTTAACTACTCAACTAATTCCGCGTGCTTTGATGTGAATAAAATTAATCGGATTTAAGCAACTTGAATATGTGAAGATGATTTAATTATTATTTTTTACATAAAATGGAAATGAAAATCATTTCAGGGGCCATTTCGGGCCATTTTGGAGGAATGAGAGAGGTGCAGATCAAAATAATGTACCTCTGTTTTAAGTTGAAACTAAAAATAAGCTATTAAAAATGGACCTAGTGTTTATTAGTGCAAAGCGCCATCTCCGAACAGCTGTTTCTCGGTAAATTGCCGATCATCAGCGGAGAGCAGACGCTATAAACCCCTAGGTCCGATTACGGAGGTAGGTATTAGTTAAGGTGGGAAAAAAAATGGAACCTCCAAGCATAAATTAAAAAGCAAGACAAACACATTAAAAGTAAAAGAAAAGAAATTCATGTGCCAGTCTCCACTGGCCTCAAATGAATTTTCTGTAGGCATCAAATTAATCGCCTAAAAATTATTAAACATTAAAAATGGACCTAATGTTTATCAGTGCAAAGTGTTTATCAGATAAACACTAAGTCCATTTTTAATGTGTTTAATAATTTTTAGGCGATTAATTTGATGCCTACAGAAAATTCATTTGAGGCCAGTGGAGACTGGCACATGAATTTCTTTTCTTTTAATTTGTTTTTCTTGCTTTTTAATTTATGCTTGGAGGTCATTTTTTTCCCCACCTTAAAAATAAGCTATTTACCAAATTTTATGAAAATCTGTCGAACCGTTATCGTGTAATGCATGTACAAAGAGACAATGGAAAAAAAATGTTCAAAATGGATGCTTCGTATACTCAGTCAATAATTTTGACACGGACGTCATCAGAGGAAGTAATGGGTAAAAAGTTAGGAATAAAGAAGACTTCATAAAGGAAAACTACGCTGATCATTCATCCATTTCATGGCGGAAGTTAACGTTTTAAATTTTTTAAATGTTAAAAGTTTTCAATAACTTTGATTAATAAGATATATTTTTAATTGACGGTCAATTAATATTAAAAGGATTATAAAAATAGGATGATCATAATCGTTATTAATTAATTAACTAATTAATTATAATGATGGGTTTGTTGTTAGTGCTATAAAAAAAAAATAATAAGACTGAACGGATGTTCCGTTAATTCACGGATCACGCTCTACTGATTTAATCCAGTTTTCAACATTTAGCTATAAAGATAAGAATCATAAAAGTCTTATCAAAGACCCATCACTTAAGTCACTTCTAACCTAAAGACATGCTTTTTTTTAAAAACGGTAAAACTGATATTAATATTAAGGAAATGTAATCTGGTGTTGGTGAGGAGAAAATTAAATCATCAAAATGTTTTTCAGTGATATTAGTTGTTGATTCTCGTAGATTTCACTTGAAACAAAGATGATTAATATTAGGGAAGTTTGTGACGTACTGTACAGAAAATGCAATTTTAACTCTTTTTTCCCCATCTGATTGAAGATCGTAAATCAGATCTCAAACAACGGATCGAGCTCAATAAGATCGAGCTGTAATACTACGCAAAAGTTTCTTGGTTTTGAAGTGGCTCGCGGAATGATAAACAGACAAACTTTCTGCAACATACATTACATATACATAGGCCGCCATCAGAAGTATTGTGAATCTTCAGTATTAAGAAACAGTATACGTTGTTTTCATGCATATACAGCACCATCTAATAAGAGTTTGATGTAAGTTAAAGGTTCTTAATCTTTTTTGTACCGTGGATTCCTTTGGCAGTCTGGTGAAGCCTATGGACACCTTTTCAGAATATTATCAGTATTTGTAAATGCATAAACTAAAATACAAAGGATTACAAAAGAAACGGTCAAAATAAACCAGATGATCCCCTTTTTCACGGAAAATGCATGGAATGGTAGCCTCCCTGAGGAAGGCCACGAGCGTTGAAAACGCCGCATTGCTTAACGTTCTTACAGAAACTGAGCGAAATCCTATGCATTTTTATGGAAAAGAAAAGATGGGGTTTATACTAGCGGTTTCAAATGCCGAGTAGGTCGGCATTAGTCGCGTGGTTAGTTGGCGCCCGGGGCAAGATTTCGTCAGGCGCCCTCCCCCCCAATCCCGAAAATCTACAACATAAAAAAAAAAAAAACGGAATCCCCAAATCAACAACCAAAAAAAGACTTTTTTTTTTTTGGCCGTTCCCGCGCCCCCCCCCCCCCCCGGCCGTGGCGCCCAGGGCGATCGCCCCGGTAGCCCCGCCCACGCGACGGCCCTGGGCATTATCAACGTTAAATCGGTCTACACAGGGCATTGTGAGAATTAACAACGATTACAGCTCAAAGGTGCACTTACAAAAAAAAAAAAAAAAAAAAAATAAACAAACTTTTATTTTACCCTTATGGAATGTTTGGGGCTAAAGTAACGCGGCATTGCTAACTCTTGTGTTAGCATGTAGAGACCGCATCTAGAGTTGCCAATGGTGTGGTTTCAGCCCACCGAACACGGTCAGACATAGACCACTTGTCGTTCAAAAATTAGTCTTGAACGACAGTTTTAGCGACTAAAGTCTTTCGGTCTGGCAGAATTTGGTCTATTGAAATATTCTACTTTGCTCAAGACCCTTTCCCGCGGAACCAACGCACAGATCAGAGTGAAGCATTGGGATACGCCAGTCATGACGTCATGACCTTCGTATCACTGTTTGTCTCCACTTCATCTGAATGGAGAGCAATTACAAAATTATTATCACAATACTGAGATTATCTTTCGAAAAAGAAATAAAGTTTACATCTAATTTCATTAATTGTATGCGTCAGAATATATAAGAGAATATTTAAAATATTTTTTTTTTCAAAATATCACAGCATCAGCTGTATACATATGGAATTCTGGGATCGCCGATCGCTCGCTAGTAAAAAATTAATACTAAAAAATGGAAGAAATTTAAAAAACATAATGCCTCAGGATGGATCTTGCTTTTCTCTTAATTTCTGAATGTGAATGTTATCATATTAAAGGCTTCAATAATTACCAAATTCAAAACTTAAAAACCTATTTGCAGATTGATTAACAGCTGAAATAGGCAAAATATCACTCAGTATCGTTCAAAAAAACCTTTTTTCAAAATGTTTTCTAACGAATTGTGATGACCAAAATTAATATACTGTATTTCAGTGTAAAGATTATTTTTCTATCAAATAATGATCTTATCGAATAATTCTTCTTCACAGAGGTACGCATTCTATGGAACTCATAATTCCCATAGAATATAGTTACTGAGGAGGTTTCCCGTTGCCTTCCTCAGAATATGGGAAGCGATTATGGGAATGACGTCGGACCCGAAGAGAAAGTAAAGAAGAGGCTGACAAACCCAGGAAAGGAAATGAAATATCTATGCCGCTGCCGGGATTTGAACCCAAGTTCCGACACATCTGCCTCGTGGAAGGCCGCAGCCCTAATCACTAAGCCATGCCGGAACGGCAGCGAATAATTATCTTGCAATAATATATTTACTTTCAGTTGAATTGAGAACTATCAGCGGAGCAAAACTATTAATAACTTAATATCATCTGTGACGTGCTTCAATCACTCTTAATTGGTTGGATTCGCGGTCACCTTATTCTACCTCTTGCTCGTGAAGACCAAGGTCGTCCAAGCATGTCTGACGGAAGTGGACGACAAAATTAATGTCGACTGGTATTCGCCAAGTTTTAGTAAATAAACCAGCAAATCGACTCTGGAAGATCCAGTTTTTGATAAATTCCTTAGCATGAAATATACCGTTAAAATATATAACATTTCTGTAAAATAAAGTATGTAGATGTAACGTATTTATTTAATGAAAATTCACAAACGAAGCCGAAATCGCAGTAAAACTTGTTATTTCCGGAGTCAAAAATCGATGGTTGCAATATAAACATAAAATGGGTATCCACCTATAGGTAGTTTGCTATTTTTACAACCACATGGATCAACAGAGATATTATCAAATACAAATGGCTGATCGTCGGATGCTTCTTTGTATCCATGCGAATTTCAAGAAGATATATTCACTAATTACAAAATTATTAATATTAATATTGTAAGCCTAACGTTCCTTGAGAAAGTAAGCCAGAAAGGGGGAAAAAAAACAAAAAACAAAAAGCCTTATATTTTTGACTTATTTAAGTGATAATAAAATCATCTTTTAATTACATCATAATATCATCTATCTTTAACCCTGGAGAAGGGTGGGGTTCCATTTTTCATTATCCCATTGAATAAAATATTATGCAGCAGATGATTTTCTTAATGCAGGCGATCTTCAATAACGCTAATTAAAAATTACCCTTTTAATTTCTTTTAGGTTATGAGATAGTGTTGTGTTAGATGAAAATAATTAAGGCGAAGAATATTAAATTTTAGCAAACTGAATATTTCATTTATTTATTTAAGTTTGTTGACAATAGAAACGGCCAAGTTCCGTTTGGGATGTTATTCTATTAAAGGAAGATCAATACTGCTATTTTTTTTCAGTCTTTGAATTTTTTTTAAGGAAATGCTGCTCTGCTTTTATAGGTCAAAGCATTTTTTTTACTATAGGAAATCCTTTTAAATTAAAAGTTCATAAATTACATTTTTATACAAGTTGTAGGTTGACCCGTAACCAATAGCATCTTCCTATAGATATTTCCCTCTACTTCCTCTGATATTTCGCAAAGAGGAGGTTTGGATGTTCTTTTGTTTTTTCATACATAAATAACCAAGAAAATCGGTCTTCGATGAGCCTCCATTCACTCAGCCGAGAATTTCTGTCACGAGAATTCCGTCGTAAACAGAAGGTCATAAATTCTTACCACATTGCAGTTTCCATATGTATGTAATTTAAAAAACAAAAACATTCGTAGTCTTGTGCGAATAAATATTTGTCGAATATTACTAACTATAAATATTCTTCATTTAATATTAATGAAAATGATTTTTTTTAATAATCTTATGAAATTGTACCAGAACATTGAAGTGGATTAAAAAATTTCGGAGCTAGCTCAGGTCATTTTTTTGAAATAAAGAACTATCAAATGATTTCTTACAGCAGCTGTTCCCATTTACTGGTTCACGAATCCCTTTGGGATTTATAGTAAAATTTCTGTAATGGCCTCACCACAAATTGTACACAACACTGCTCTATTATTTACGTTGAGTAAATAATAATCATTTAAGAGATTCGTTAGTAAAAAAAAAAATGCTAGAGACAGGCAGCACAGGAAGTAAGGATCCTGTGATCACCAGCCAAATGGGACGAGATTGAGATCGGAGGATCAGGAGACCCTCGGCATCCTTTAATCTCGATATATAAGAAGACTGATGAATCCAGAGAAGACTGATGAATCCTGAAACAACCAGGAGAAAATTCCCGACCTCCGCTGAGATTTGAACCGGCTCTTTCTGATCTCTTACCATTCCTGCCATTCGCAGTGAACATTCTCTAACGGCCTCGAAATCAAATAACATTAACTGCACAGCATTACGGAATATTTTTTTTCCTTGACTGATATTTGCAATTAAAGGAAAACAACGTTGAAAAAGTTCGCGAGTCAAAAAGGAATAAAAAAGGATTGAAAATTACTGAACACAGAATTACCAATTTTTGCCATACACAATCCGTCTTCACGATAAATGGTTAGGTTTAACCAATACACTGACATCTCAATACTTAATTGGGCTGAGGACAAATCGTAGCATTTGCAAAGTCCAGGGCAAATTTATTTTGAGAATCCTTATATTGTGATTCGTAATTTCTTAAAATCGAAATTTTTCAAATATCTTTTAAATTATTGTAAATGTGACAAAAATGCCG
Organism: Thereuonema tuberculata; assembly: GCA_023159025.1. Lineage (NCBI taxonomy): Eukaryota > Metazoa > Arthropoda > Chilopoda > Scutigeromorpha > Scutigeridae > Thereuonema > Thereuonema tuberculata. Next base: position 132,333,038 of record JAFIDM010000001.1, read on the forward strand.
AGATATTTAGGCATGTTTCTCCAATTTTTTCTGTTTTTATTATTTTTTTTTCAATGGCGCTAATCCCCAAAGGTGCCGGTTATATTTCTTAATACTCAAGTTTCACTTGTTGCAAATTTCAAAACAAGTGAATTACGTTTCCTATTAAAAAAAAAAAAATATTTAATTTTTGAGAACTGGCTTAGTTTTATTTCATTACATTTATTCGTTGACAGAATATTAGTGAAGTCAATTTTCGAATGAGAAGAGCAACTGGTCTTGTTTCTTAACTTTACATTCCAGAAAAAAATCAGCAATTTTACCCTATAATCTGAAACACAATCGTATTTTATCATACAAATTGTACGAAATTAATACATTTTGACCAGATCTTTCTATTTCAAAGGATCAGGTTACGAGGCAACCCAAAGGGCAATTGACCCGAACGATTTGCCTAAACCTTATTCGGTTCAGTGATCCAAGGTTTCTTCGTGTTTCGTCATCGATCCATCACGAACTTGAAAACACATTGAAACCAGATATGCCCTCAACTCCTTATTTACTAGTCAATTAAGTTTTAACCGACGGAGAAAATGTAAACATAGGATACAGAAAACATAACCTAATAACCATAAATAGTTGAACGGCTTCCTCGTTTCGAAATGATTTATTTATAAATTGGAATCTGAACTAACTTGTTTAGCTGAAGGACGAGATGACAATTTTGTAAAATGAAATGCAAATTACAGGAGGACAAAATAACAGTTATTTCTGTAGGAAGAAACACAGATACTGAAGATTCTTGCCTCAAAACTTCAAGAATAGTAAAAAAAAAATAAAAAAAAAAATAGAACAACTATTTTTGAATATGTAAAGAATTAAATTCTTTAAATAAAGATGAAAACTTAAATACGAGATTTAACGTGCAGAGAAATTATTTAAAAACAAAAAAACCAAGAGTTGCAGAATGAATAAACAAGAACGCCTTTTGACTGAAAATGTATGTTAAACCCAGCACAGAATAAACAAAACAATTGCCTTTTCCGATGGATATATTGTTATTCATTGCGCAGCCCTTGGTTTTTTGTTTTTTAAATAATTTCTCTGCACATTAAATCCTTATTTTGGATTAATTTACCTTTTGTAGTTATATTTTTCTTATAATTTAAAGCTTTCCAAACCTATTCAATTATTAGGAAAAAGGTTTTTGTGCACTACAGCACGATATTTATTATTGTTGTTTTTCGGTTTCGGGGGTCACTGACGGGTGCGGCGGTGACCTCCACATATGCTCACGCCTTTCTGGGTTTAACAAAAGTCAAAAAGCGAAAAAGCTAAAGCATATGATCGAAGTAAAATTGACAGATATTAGAAGAGATAACAGGATAGTTACTATATCCTCTGGGATGTCTACCAATTTTTCTTCCATCATTTGCATTGGCTTTTTCGCTTTTTGAGTGTATTCCATCTTCTTTCTGAGCCATTGGGTTCCTCATTGAGTGGCAGCTGATCTGGGACAGCAGGTTCGACTTTTATTTTATCAAGAAATGGCATTTTTCCTTTTTCGCTTGAACATTCTACTAAAGTTTCAGGTTTATAGGATAAAAAGCTTTTCAGTTATCTTGATCACAAGAGGGATGGACAACAAGAGGAGACGTTTCGGCCCTTATAGCTCCGCATCTATTGGGACGGTGATGAAGCAAATAGAAAAGGCTTTGTGAAATTTTATAAAGAAGTTTGTTATGTAAAATATAATCATTAACAGAAACATTTCACTCTTCTTCTATAAAAATCTTTTTCCTATGACAATAATTCGTAATAACAACCGTTGCTTCTGCATGCTTGTCAAACAGCGTGTGGAAACATATTCAAGTAAGCCGAAAGAACGGATCAAGCGTCGAATATATGGATTCTACTATAATCGAAAAAAGTCGAAAGGGCGGAATGTCCAAAAACAAAACAAAAAACAACAACATTATGAATACATTATTCTTCCCCTCATTTGCTTTTTGGGTTTTGCTTGCTGTGTAGCCCTCGCTTGGAGAGCCCAAATAGCTCGAAACAGCTGTCCCGGGTTCTCAGCTTGAAATAAACTCGAATTATTAAATATCATAATTATTTTGAATTACATATCAACGCATAGCAATATCTCAATTAAAAAATAAGTTTAAAAGAATAACTAACTAATATTAACATTTTCACAATAAAAATGAAATAGAATTCCAATTTGTAACAAATAAACACCCTCAATCATTGGCGTGCTTAAGAATTTCGAAGGGAGGGAAAAAAAAAAGGTCCAAAATACTCATTTCTTTTTTATTGGGGGCGGGGGGACTTACTACCGTACATCTCATCAATTTCCTCTTGGCTCTCAATGATTAGACCGCAATTAAATTACCAAATTGAATTAATGAAGTAGGTAAGTAGTGGATAAATTGTATATTTTGTAAAGAGAAAAAAATGTATGTGTGATCTGTATTTTAATTACGTATAAACAAAACATCCTCCAAACGGGTCATAGGGTCTACCCAGCCCTGTGTAGAATGGGAACCGGGTTTCTTTCCCGGGAGTTAAAGACGGGCGGGCGTCGAGCTGACCTCAATCTAGTCCCGTTGGTCAGGAAACGCTGGGAGCCTTACCTGGGGATTGTGGGATTGCTTTAACTTTTTATAAACTAAACATAAAGATTGGTATTTTACGTACGAACAAAATCGAGACTAATTTTCAAATTGTAGAACATGATTAATCAGAACATATTACGTAATGTCTCAACACTCCACTCAATCAATAAACTGTATGAAAAGAAAAAACAAGTAAGAAAAAATTCCCGAATTTATATTGATTAACAAGGTATGAAGCAGAGGTGATGTAGACATACATTTATTTTATAACATTTATATAATAAATAAATAAAATGAATTGTCATCTAAGATAGTATGAATTTGCATCAAAAACTTGCATATAGCTAATAACAGATTTTACCGCTTTAAGCTAGAATCACCAACAACAGGTGAATAAATATCGAGGTTTTAATTAATTTTTTGAATGTAAGCCACGATTTCCGTATATCATCCTATTAATAGGCAAAAACTGTCCGTCCGGATGTATGTTTGTAATCAATGTGTGCTTTAATTTCCTTATTATTAAAAATGTGATTGTTGAGAATTGGTTGCGATTGTTGTAGAACTGTTTTATACATGTGATTGTTGCGCATGCAACAGACTCATTTGTTGGGCGTGGTGTGATTGTTGCGATGGTTGTGATTGTTGCTAATGGAGCTGTATAATATAGGCAAAAAACGGATGTTTGTCATCAATCAAAGTGGAGAGAGTTGGAGAGAGAATATTGAATTAAGTGGAGTAGTCCAGTGGCTAGCGTTCCTGACTGCGATTACGGAGGTCCTCGGTTCGAATCCAATGCAAGGCGAAAAAAAAGAATGAAAAAATAATTACAAATACACTAACTAATGTCTTTTTGAAAAGAAAAATTAGTTGATTTAATGTTGGTGCGTTGTTCAATACTTACTTAAACTTGCCGAAAAAGTTTACGGTATTTCAAAAAGGCGGAATTTGTTTTACTTCCGTGAATATTTCACTGGTTGCAACTAGTTAATATTATAGCTGTAAAGTGTTTTAAGAGGAGAGCAAGATTGACGCGTTTCTGCTGCTACTTTGTATTGAGGCGAATCTTATATATATATATATATATATATAGTCGGACCTCTAACGAACCTCTATTTTGCGAACTTTTCTTTGGAACCAAGAACATTTTGCTAATTTCTTCGTAAAATAACCTCCAATAGCAAAGTGCAGTTTCTATTTAACGAACTTTTTCGAGGATACAGCTGAGGTAAAAAGAAGAAATTAACGATGATGTGCTGATTGATGATTATCTTTCCCTTGATTTTGAAGTTGAGACCTCGGAAACACTAACTGAATAGGATATTTTGGAAAACAATAAACTTACAGCAATGAATTGCGATGAAGATGATGATAATGGAAATGATCATGATGAAGAAATCAAAAAACCTTCGTATGATGAAATGCTAAAATCATTTGAAACAATCCGACGCGGATCACAATTTGAAGAAAATACGCCTGAAGGGGTTTTTGGTGCATTGTAAAGATGCGAGACGTACTATGAGCGAATACACTTTTTCAAAAAAAAAAACTGACAAAATTAACAGACGTTATTAGTAAAATTTAAATACGCATGTGGTAATATATGCTTTGTGTCATTAATTATTACTTTTTTAATAATAGTTATTGTTTATGTATTTTAAATCTGTTTTATGTAGTTTAAAGTAATTTTGAATCTCTATTTAACGAATTTTCCATAGAATAAACTTTTTAACGGGATTTAGCGACTTCGTTAAATAGAGGTCCGACTGTATATATCTATATATGGATGGCATGGTTGAACAGTTATACGTCGATAATCCGAACCGCCCACCTCCACACACATAAAATGATTGTTACGCTGAAATTTTACTTCTGCATTTCTTTCCGGTAATTTAATCAAAGATATATTAGCAGTATAGCATAGAAATACTGTAATTTGTCATCACAGGGGTTAAAAATCATTTCCTAATCAATTATTTTTTTATACTACTTCGTAATACAAAAATATAGTAGTAATAGTCATTAATAAATACGAAGCTTCTGAAAAATATCATCATCGTTCGATAGATTATTAAACTTTTTGAGGTGAGAAAGAAAGAAAAAAAAAAAAAACCTTTCTTTTTCTCTCCTCTTTACATCGAATTCATTAGGTGTAAACATTTAACGTAACAGGAAAACAAAAGTAACGGCGTATTACAATCTATATGTATTGCTTAATGCATATGTAACTATATGCATTGCTTTTTACAAAATAATGGTTTATTTAAATTTATCTGTGCTTTTTAACAATTCTCTCAAACAATATCGAACGAAATACTGTATAGTAAAGGAGATGATATTTTTCAGATGATTTTATATTTATTTATTTTAAAAACAAGTACTGAATACTTGATTATTCTGTACAATTATTTCGTCGTAGGCCTAATACTTGGTTCCATAGTATATAGTATTTCTGTAGGAAGTATTTCATGTGAACAGACAGACATACGAATACTCCTTTCTGCAGGTGAATACACATTTGGACTATAAAAACTACCTTAAAAAATAAGTGTTTTTACACTTCTCAAGTTACAAACACACACAAAAAAAAAAAATCGACCATTTCACCGTCTGCTTCTGCTTGTATCATTTCAAGACCTCTATAGATGAACAGATGTGGACTTCGTCACTCTTAAAGCAGATACAGCGAGAATAAGAATTCCTAAACATTCTAATCGTTACTCTGTATTAAATAAAATGAACAAATAAGCCCTTTTCTTTAGGAAAACTTTCTTTTTTTATTTATTTCTAAAATGATTAAAAATAATAATTACAAAAACTTCAAAGAAATAATTACATAATTTTTTTTTTTTATGAAATTCAATGAAAATAAAACTTTACATACAATTATTATTTTATTTTGAAAATATGCCGGAGAATCTATCATTTTTCCTCCATTTTTCCCATTCGTTCAGCTTCGAATTACAAATAAAAATTTTTACACTATATGATCAAGGAATTACAGGTTAATGTGCAATGAAAATGGGAGGCACATTTAACTTCTAAAAATAAAATATATTTTAAGCAAAACTGTAAGTAGGACTAAAGGACAAAAATATTGGGACATTCTAAAAAATATATATATAAGGTACGGAATACAAATTTTAATGTAGTAACTCCTGCCAATATAACCAGTGGGTCAAAATCGTTATCATAAATGCATTTAAAAAAGAAAAAAAAAAAGAAAACGAGACTGCTTTTTCTTTTTTTTAAATGCAAGAAATTTTTCCATTCACCCCTTAAGTCATACTTTTTCTCCCCCTCCATTTATGCAATCACTTCCCTTTAATTCTTTTGGCAAACTGAGGGCAATTATATTACCGTAATTGTATGAAAAGTAATTGGCCCGAAACAGAAGACGAGACTTAAAAAAAAAAAAAAAAACTTCACCACACACACACACTGATCGAAAGAAACAAAGAGTTATTGCTGATTTGGCCTCGTAATTATACGTCCTTGTTAATGAGGATCTTTCTACAGTTCATGAACACGAATAATTTCGCACTTCCTGTCCAACTCTTTGCCAACGTTATAATTATCAATACCGACAAGAAAGCGCCAAGCTGGCTTTTATTAGCATCTGCACAAGAATAAACAAGGCATTATTGTCTATTTTTAAAAACAGGCAAATGGTGAATACTAGCATTAAATAATAATAACCGATTTCCAAATAAGGAAATAAGGAATAAATGAGTGACCCCCCCCCCACCTCCTTTTTTTCCCCATTTTTTTTTTATCATTTTGATTAAGGTGATAAAGTATGATCAAGTTATAATTTTCACAATTTAGATTATTTAATGCACAAATAAAAATAATTTTATTTATCACGTACAACATTGCTCTTTAATTAAAGTTGATAAAAAGTATTTTAACTTTATTCTATAATTTATTGACAATTCTGACGATACAATATTTCGCTTGGAATCCTTGCCATCCTTCTTCAAATTATAATCTGTTGCAAATCCGTTAACTTTAAAAAAAATCTATAATATATTATTATCTCATGAAAGTGATCAATTATTATTTAAATATAAATATATACTGAATGGACAATTGTTTAAAACAAACACATCGACTTCCCGATTATTTACATTTTGAAAAGATAAGCGAAATAAATATTAAAATTTTGGAAAACCTTGCTTAGACATATCGAATAATTATTCAATTTTATTCCTTTATCTTTATTCATGAATTGGAAACTGTTAATAATGGTGAATCTTTCTTTATAGTCTTTAAATTTTATATAAAATCTATTTAAGCAAGGATTTGCTTAATTTTTATGCCAGATTTGTATGAATATATTGTTGGTATTAACTTTATCTTGTTAGTATGTGGTATTTTGTAATTAATAACTAGTTACTTTCATGGGATATTATATTACGGATTATATTTGAAGAAGGTTGGCAAGGGTTCCAACCGAAATATTGTAGTCGGAGAAGTAGTAAATAAGTTAAAGATATAAGTGCTAACATATAGCTTGGTCCTGAAGGAGGAGTGAGACATGATACTGTATAGGTCCATTTGTTGAGGGATTTCACGGAGTGAGGAAATCCCTCAACAAAAGGACCTATACAGTAAGTGTTAACAATTTAAAGTTTATTCTGTAATTATAATATACGATCACTAACCTTATTTATCCTTCCTTAAATGCTTATCATGAATAGAAAACCCAAACAGAAGATGTGTGCTAGCACCTGCTGAAATCTTAAGTGTGTAAATACTCTTAAATTAAGACTATTTACTTTGTAAACATTCTTAACTCCTACACTTTGAAATAAAGAATGAAAGTAGTATCTTAATACAATATTTAATTTTCAATATGCCAAATAAATTATTGTCAAGTTAAAATGATTGTAAACATGTTTAATAGAAAAGGTTACTTTGGCAAATTGATTTTTGATTGTTTATACAATTCCAGTATCTTCACAAACCTCCATAAATATTTCTGAAGAAAAATTGATTATTTACAAAAATATTTGAACAAAAATCTTATGTAATCCGATTTTGACCTTTTCCTTGTCTTTAACAATATAATCAGTATAATGAAAGAAATTCTACATCTTTCATTATATAGTAACAGTTATCTGCACTTAATCAAGATTGGTGTAGTAACAAATAAAAGGACTTTATAAAACGTTAAATAAGGAAAAACTAAAATAAAATAGAAAACAAAAAACAGTGTAACAAAAAACAAACAAACAAAAAAAAAAACCCACTGAAACGGATAACAGCAGAACTTCAATAAATTTTTTCTAGTATGGCTTTATCATCATTATCAAAAGACTCCAACTTACTATAATGCTATATACTTTGTAAATTTTATATATATATGTTGAATATCAGTTAATTTTCAATTGACAGTGGGCTGCTTCATGATTCAAGTGTATATATATAAAAAAAAAGCCCCCCCCCCATTTAAAAACAATGTATTATTTAAAAAAACAAAAAAACAAACACAAACAAACAATCATTTCAGCAAATATGTAGTTCATTAAGTCTTCTTCATTCAATTCTATCTGTAATAAGATAAATCACATTACCCTGTAAAAACATATTCACACCACTATGGACTTTAAAAATGAAATGAGTTTGAGACCATTGCAGTATATCTACATATTCAACTTTCAATTCAGAATAACAAATATTTGGATGATAAAATTTTCATTACTTAAAAATCATGTATTAAAATGATTACTTATGACTGCAGTCATTATTCAAATGACGAATGATTGTATGAGACATTCGAAACCAGTCTATGTAATTTTATTTGTGTAAATACAATTGTTTTATCAAGATTGTGTTTATATATTATTCAAAGGCTAAAAGAATATTCCACACATGTTAAATAGCAGCATATACTTATATTATTTATTTGAAACTTGGAGGTTTTAAGTGCAGACATCTGTAAAAATCTTAATCAATTACATTTGGTTTAGAACTTTTTGCCTTAAAATTTAAAAAAAATTCAAAGCAGTTATTGTTAGAAAAGAGGTAGAATTTTTAAGAATTGGACTTCAAATTTGTGAAGAATTAAAAGGATCTAGCAGTATTATTTTTTTAAAGCTACATTTTATTCTTATTAAAAGTGTAGGAAAGAAAACAAAACCATAAAGCAATCATACAAAATTACGAATTTCAAATTGATCCCTTGTAAGATTTTATTTATCACCTCCAAGATGGTTACAACATAATAGCATCCAGTTTGTAGGAACTTCAAATATGCACCAATTACAATGAACATGTAACAAAAATTTATCAAAAGTACCGTATATGTCGATTCATCCAATCAATTTTGTCAACCTTTAGTTCAAAAAAAAAAAAAAAAATCTTTTAAGTAGGAAATGTATCAAGAGATCAAGACTTTTAACAGTTGAACGATGGAACAGTACAAAACTGATTATAGAGGAATTGTTTAGGGACATAAATCACATTTTATAATGTTTTTGATGACTTATTTTTTTTTTTTTTCTTTTTGCTTAAGAACTTGCTTTTTCTTATGCCTTAAATGAAACAATTTTATTAAATAGAATCTGGACTGTTGCAAAGTAAATTATTATAAAAAGCCACCAGTTCGTAGATCATAACTGGCACATACTGTCATCTGCTGGGACAATGAAGAAGTCATTGGCTTCAACCAAGCTTTTTATATATATAGTAGATTTAAATTAATCATAAATTCTCTTCTTGTATAAGTGTACTGAAATATACATTTAATATATGCAAACAAAAATGAAATAATCACAAGATCAGAGGAGCTGCTACGGCAATTGAGGTAACTACTTTTTTAACATTTCAGAATTTGAAAAGACATTTTCCTGATAATTTATAACTGAGGTAACTTCTGAAGCAATGCTGAAAGCTAGTCTAATGCTATTAGAATAATTTGCTTTCTTCTGTCGTATAGAATATCACTTACACACGGCTTCCTCAGTGTAAATCAAGAAAATGATCCCAAACTATTAAGACTGAAAAAGTGACTTAATACATGGAAGAAAGACTGGATTTACACCAAATCTGAATTGGTTGAATCATTCTTTATAGGCAGTTATGATATAACGTCAGTAATATTCAAGAGAAGCTTCAAGTAAATTGCAGGTTGAAAATTTTTCTGCTATTTTGATAATAAAGAAACAGTTACAATTTATCACAAAAACAACTTATTTTTGCAGTAATTCATCAGAACAAAGATAAAACCTCTCAATCACTTATGGTCTGCATGTCATTTTGCTCTCTTTAAGATTGTAATTAAAATGCTGTTCGGCAGCGACAAAGTTACTTTTGCAGCTTTTATTTTGCTATTAATTCTCAAGTCATTCCACAGCAAAGATAAAGAAAAAGATCCTGCAAGAAGAGAAGGTGGTGGATGAAGCCGTGGATGGAGACTACAAAGAACATCCAGATTTCAGCATGAACTTAGTACTATTATAATTTTTCAAATAAATGTTTCTCATCGCTAAATGCTTTGGTGTCAATTTCTTCTAAAACCTGCCTGAAATTAAGAGCAAGTGGTAGGTTTTTTGAACAACTTGCAGATTTGAAGCAAATTTTTGAGTGTGTAAAGCAGTCAATATAAATATTAATAATTTGATTTTATCATTGGTAAGCAAATGATATTAAAAAACATTATTTCTTTTTTTTATAAGATTTTAGTATTTGAGAAATTTGAAGCTTATAAGAGTCCTTTTAATTGCTATTTGCCTTTTGAAATAATATCTTTACCTTAAATCCCTACATTACTTTACGAAAATGGATTATCTCTAAATAATAAAGCAACTATGCAGCTATATGTAAGATTCATGTAAGTATACTGGCCTGTACAATAAACAACATTTATCAGGTTTGTGCATTTTTTTTTCTTTTCTTAAAATGCAATTCAAAAATTAATAAAAAAAATAAGATAAGCTTTTAAACATTACCATGAAACCAGTAATGATAGGTAAAGAAAGAGCAAGGATAAATGTGCTGCTTAACTAAACTGAATGCTAAGTGATAATAATCAATGCAGTACTTTATAAAGTATTTCAATTTATTCAAACTTTTAGTTTTAAAAGAACTAACAGTTACATTAAAATATTAGACTGAAAAAAAAAAAAAAAAAAAAAAAATTAAACATACTATATATGTACGGAATTAATATAATCCATTAGACGGAAAGGTTTTTATTTTTCTTTCATTTTTCCTCCCTATTTATCAAACAGCACAAAATTAACTCATATTTATTGTTTTTGAAGATTACTGGAAAACCAAAATCCCACCTGTCCAATTTCTTTCTTCTACATATGCATAAATGCAAAGTCTAAATTAATAATTTGCAGTTTTTAAATGTTAAAAACTTATTTCCCTGTTGAGCTAAAAATGAATTCAGTAAAGAAAGGAGTCCAATTTTAAATCAAGCCAATCTAGTACGTAAGTTTAATTTACTTTATTATGGAGAGAAATCATTGCTCACTTTCAAATTTTGAAAACAATTTTTTTCTTAAAAGAGTTCAAAATATAGCTAAGTTTCCTCCTTCCTTCAGATGTAAAAAAAGAAAAAATATACAGGCTATATCAATATACTGTTCGACTTATACTATACTTTAGTTTAAAGAACTAAAGAAGTCGAAGAAGTGATTTAGTTAAATATTATGTCTTAATCCGGCTCTAACAAAACATAAGAAAACAAAGAAACATTTAACTGTAATATTAAGCAAATAAAATGTTACTAATACAGTATTTTTTTTTTTTTTCTTCAGTCAATGTTTGTTAGGTTAAACAGAATAGGCTACTGTTTTTTTTTTTTTGCTTGAAAATTTCTAACACCAATTCTCCGCTGAAATAAGTGTTTCTGAAAATGGTTTGGACAAATCGGTTCATATCTGCAGGAACTAAATAAAAAAAGGGCCTGGAACTAACCAAAAAGTTACTAATTTAGTTTCTTGGTCATGACTGTAATAGGGAAATCAAATCAATGAGGTTGCTTTAATTCTTAACACTGTACTGGAAACTAGTGTCTGAAGAAATACAAGTCAGAATTTCATTGTAAAATGTTGAATTCCAAAAGACTTGCTTAAGTAAATGTTTTTTTTTTTTTTTTTTTTTTAAATAAAGACATGTTGAGTATTTTCATAGAAGTTAAAAAATAAAATAAAATGCATTACTGTTTGAAAACTAAATTATGAAAATTCAGATTAAGTAATAGGAATGCCGTCTGGCTTGCCAATTATAATGTATTCCTGTTGTGAAAATTAGACTATTAAAAGGTACTAAGCAAAATCTGGACAAAGTTAAAAACAACATGAAATATGATTCCAGACTAGAGATGAAGATAAAGGTAATATAGTAAGACATCATCTGGATTCTCAACACAAACCTAATGAGCAAAACTTGATCAAAAGATATTTTTATATCTCCTTTCAGTTAGAACAGCAGAATTTTGCAAGAAAACACTATCTCAAATAAGGTTACCAATGTATTCATGGCTGAAGAGAGATCCTATTCAAGATTTGATACATTCCAATGAATTTGATGTCCTTTTCTCCTTATACGGATAAAAAAAATCTTTATGTCAAATACTCAACAATGTGTTTGTGCAATTCAAAATATAGTTGCTCATTGCTTTACGATTTTTAGATAATAAAGAATTTTCTAAGGAAAGTTATTTTGAGTTATTTTAACCTAATATTCAACTAGCACTCCAAATGAATAATATGCAATCTGAACCAACTACAATGTTTCATTTTTTATCTGTGATTAAATGTTTGCCAATGATTTGTATCTTAATCCTGGCACACTGTAAATATTTCAACTTGCAAACTTTTTTGAGTTATGGATCAAGCAGGAGCAACTATATTTTATTATATATAATATAAAATTTCATAATATTGCTTCCAGTTCTAATCCAATTTCACTCTATTTCTTAAGCATATATATATAAATATATATATATACATATATGCTTAAGAAATAGCCAGCAAGAACTGGAAGAGAACTGGAAGTAATGTTATGAAATTTTACATGACAAGACTTTGGATTGCATGATGTATGGAGAATTAAATATTAAAACTCTTAATCGAGTTACCTGTTCTTGAAATTTGAAAATAAATATCATTATAATTTCATACAAGATATAAACATAATCAAATTCATAAATGTGTTTTTAGCAAATTATAATGCATATTAAAAATTTCCACAAAGTGATATTAAAGTTGGCTAAGAAATCACAACCAGATGAATTTCTGAACTTTTCTATACAAATTCAATTTTTTTCTATAATTACACGATTGAATTAGAATAGAATAGAAAATCCTGCATTGATTCTTTAAGTTTATGTACATAACGATAACTGCAGAAGTAAAAAAAAAAAAAAAAAAATCTTATGGAGTTTACAAACAAACTTGACAAATACTTTTAGAAAAAAATGGAATGCAAATTTTAATCCATTGTCGAGACTTTACAAATACGGTTGGTATTGGATTTCTTTACCCCTTCAATATCACAATATGACAGCTCTTGTAATGTCGTAAGAAACTTATTTTCCTTATTTCCGTTATTTTTTGAAAAAACAACTTTCAGATTTTGATTCACAATTCTGAAGTAAGAAGAGGTAGGATACAGGTAGTTCCTGTTGAAGCCATTTTGGCTCAAGGGGTGTCAGGAGTACAGGAAGGAGGAGAGGAAATTAATAAAAACTTTCAAATTCTACATCATCAAGGTTTTTGTGTCTTTCAAGAATTAAAATCTCAATTTGAGAATCAAGTATCTTAGTTTTCTATTTTGTAATAAAAAAATGAAACATTTATAATGTAAATATTACGAATGTTTCGAAAACTTGGAAGTTTCTAATAGGACTAAAAAAAGGGTGATTTCAATACCTGAAGTTGTATAAAGTATTCAAATTTGATTCTAAACTTTTGTTTTCTAAATTCTTAAATTTTGGAATGAATAATACCCAAATAACACAGAATAAATTAAAATTTATCCAATATGATTTTCAAGAATTTCAGGTCGGTATTTTTGTTGCTTTAAGCATGAAGAATAATGACAGTATTGCATTGAACCGAAAGTTAATTCAGATTTTTTTTGGCATTTGTTCAATTGTATCATTGTGTTGCTTATTGATAATTTCGTTGTTAAACTAATTGAAAAATACATGTAGTACTTTTAGAAAGTTATTTTAAAATAGAAGATAAAGTACATTTTTGATGTGATAGCTTGCTTTTCCGAAAATTATTAATATATATTATGTATCAAGTACGGAGAGAACATACTAAAAGTGATTTGTGAAACTTAAAAAACGGATGATTTTTCTTTTAAAAGATGCATTATTCACTGCAAGGCTATCTACTATCCAAAAATCTACTAGCCAGCCAAACGAACTTTTGGTTCAATGCAATATTAGGTTTTGACAAAATCAACAAGAAAAAAAAAAAAAAAAAAATGACAAAGAAAAATGACCCCCAACCCAAAATTTAAAAAAATAATACATTATTTCTGCAACTGAGAATTAATTTTGAGAGGCAAGATGTGCTGTTGTCAGTGCACCCAAGATTCCAGCTTTAGCATAACCTTCTATTGAATAGCTTCTCTCTCTTGATATGATTTCGTGTGTTTTTAAGATCCACTGGGCATGCAAATGCTTGAGAACGGACAAACGCAAATCTACAATAACCGAGGAAGGATTCTGCCCAGCTCTCACTGCTTCACATACTTCTGCTGAATACCAATTTACAAACAATTTATAAAGTTCATCTCTAAATCTACCAAATAATGAGAGTTCTAGTGGTTGTAAATGAGAAGTACAAGGGGTTGGGACGAGCACAATTTCTATATTGTTATCACGTAATTTTGTAAAAAATTCTTTGTCTTGATTCATATTTAACACATCAAAAACAACCAAAGCCTTGTGGTTTGGTTGCAACCCAAGTAAAACCCTCGTTCTGTTTACATATGGAATGAGAAGCTTCTCAGCAAAACTAAGCATTGTTTCACTTGTACAAAGGTGATTATCAGTATGAGTAATGATCCAACCCTCGGGAAATGGAATGTTTGGATGGCACTGATCTGTTTTTCCAGTGTAAATAAGTTGAAGAGGTAACAGATCTCCACCTAATGACATAGTTAAAAGGGCAGTTATTTCACGCCGGTCTTCAATTTCTAGAGCTGGCAACTGCTGCACACATTGCCCTTCAGTTGTCCAGCTACTGGAAGGAACTATTTTAAGAGCAGTTTGTCCAAAATTTAAGATGAGCTCTTTGGGGATGGCATGAGTCATCACTGTGGTGGTGATTCTCTTCAAAAAGGCACTTTTAAGTTGTTCAAAATCAGATGGTAAGCTTTTTTCCGATCCGTCTACTTTCTGCCTCACAAATCCCATCCTCCTTATCACACTTTCTGCCCATGTTGTACTTAGCTCAACAGGCCCACCAAATTCTTTAAGTAGTTCTTTATTTTTTGCTGTAATTATACCTCGAGCTACAGATACAACTACCATACGAGTTATCACACCACCATTTGTCCTGATATTCATAAGGTATCGCTGAATTTGAGAATCCAGATCTCCTAACAATAGAGGACGACCACGCTTTCCTTTCGGCAATTCATTAATCTCTTCATTCTGCTTCTCTGATTCTTTTACATACAAATTCCTCATTGATGCCACAGTAGATGAAGATACAACCCTACCAATTTCCTCTGAAATGATATTGGCAGCTTTAGTTACACCAAACTCTAATGCAAGCTTTGCCATTTTCATGCGCTGTTCAGCAGTGTAAACTCCATATTCCCCCCTTTTCCTTTTCACCTCTTTACTTTTCTTTGGAGTTTTTGTTGTGTTTTTCATTCCTGTAGCAAGAACTGTAATGGCATCAGCCAATGCATCTGAACTACCATTAACGGAGCTGTCAGCTTGGTGCGACGAGTTGTTAGTACCCTCAGCAGCATTTGGCATGGGATTTGATGAATTATGAATGGGAATTATTGTCTCACTGCTACTGTCGTGCTGCATTATGTTACCACACATCAATTCTAACTCTTTCTGATGGGAAACGTTTGCAGCAGGAGCATTGATGTTTGGTCCAACTGCAACATTTACATCATTTTGATCAATTTGAGATTCATGCATGCGATTCATGGAAATCGGGTTCAATGATGCCCTTAAATTCATATTAGGAGCCTGTCTTTGTAAACTAGCCTGCCCAACATTATGGGGTGAAACGTGAACCTGATTATTATAATTTGCAGGTGGCACCTGAGAAACATTCGGTGGCATTCTGTTTCCAAGATTAGGCATTCCCTGTCTTTCAAGGGAGTGATTCATGTGAGATGAGTCTAAGTGAGAGTTGTAATTGCTAGAGGAAGTGCCAGGCTGTCCGTAGTTCATCATTACAGGGAATTCTCTGTGATTGGGAGCTCCCCAACCACTATAGTAAGGTGCAGGAGTGAAAGCCGAGTTGGAAAAGCCTTCAACTTGTGCTCTCAGATGATTTAAACCCATCACTGCCTCTTGTTCATTGGTTTGCATCATTTGGTTGTTCCTTCCCATGGGCATTTCCATTTGATAATTATCAGTATGAGGATGAACATGATTGTGATGATTCAAATGACTATTATTGAAACTGTGATGACCAATATGATTTGATGTTAAATTATGAGAATTGTACTGATCATAGTTTGTAATTAAATCATCTGTAAGTCCATGAGTGGATACAGCTGTATTTACTGCACTACTAAGGACATCCATGTAGGCTTGATTTAATTCTTCAAATTCATTGGGTAATTTAGCTGTTTTGGCACTTTTCAATCCAGGACCCTTATTATTATTTTTACTTTTTCTTCTTCTGACAAACCCCATACGCTTCATTACACTCTCTGCCCACGTGTTTGTTAACTGTAAAGGACCACCATATTCTTTAAGAAGACCCCTGTTATTAGCTAAAATGATATCTCTGGCAACAGATTTAACCACATTACGCCCAATTTTCCCCCCACTATTTTTTATGTTTTCAATAGCATTCTTAATCTCTGAATCTAGATGGCCTAACAACAGTGGGCGGCCTCTTTTTCCTTTCGGCAATTCTATAACCTCAGATTGTGATTTTTCCACTTCTTTTCGATATTGATTTCTCATGGATGCAACACTTGATGGCGAAACGTATCTTCCTAACTCAGCAGTAAAATGCTGGGCTGTTTTAGCAACTCCACTTTCTAAAGCCATTTTGGCCATTTTAATCCGTTGTTCTGATGTGTAACTAGCATAATCCCCCCTTTTGCGTTTCCCAGTCATGCAAGGAATAGCCATTTCAATCAGTTCTTGCTCAGGTATTTCAACACTGGGTTCATTTGAAACAGCCTTTTCTTTATTTTGAAGGTCCTTGTTAAGTGTTTTAGTCTGAACGCTGACCTTTGAAGCAGAATTATTTCTTGCTGGTATACGCAATATTCTAAATCTCTTTTTTGCATTTCTCCTGCTTCTTGTCAGAGGATAGGCCACTAATTTGTACTTAGTTGTTAATTTTGGATCTGAAGCATCGTCAGAGAAATCGGCAGACGGCGATTCACTACCGACGTTTGGCTCCACATCGTCACAAGAAAATTCATCGTCTTCCTGATCTGGAATAAGCTGGATTCTTTGTGATCTCCTCCTTTTAGCACTAACTTCGGGAATTAATTCTTTTGACAAACCATGTGTATTCACTGCACTTTTAATTATGTCCACATAAGCCTGTTTCATTTCCTCCAAACCAGGAGATGGACTTCGAGTCTTTTGTTTGGAACTTTTCTGTTTCTTCTTGTGATTCGTAGTTCTCTTAGAGCTTTTCTCATTTTTCTTTCCTGAATGACCAATGCGTTTCAAAGTTCTTTCTGCCCAAGCATTGGAAAGCTCAAAAGGACCCCCGTATTCAAGCAGCAGAGATTTATTATTTGCTATGATGATGTCACGAGCTATCCTTTTAATAACAGCAGCATTTACTGCACCTCCACTTTCTTTAATTTTCTGAACACACTGCAAAATATGAGAATCTAACTGCTCCAACAGTAATGGTCTACCTGAATCAGCTTTTGGTAACTCGCTCACCAAGGTCACATCCTCCTCTATGCACTGACTGACTTCTTTCATGTACTGATTACGAATTGATGCAACAGTGGATGGGGATACATATCTTCCCAAGTCATCAGAAAAGTAGTCTGCAGTTTTACTTACCCCCTTTTCTAAGGCCATTTTGGCAATTCGAACTCTAAGATTAGGGGGATAAAAGCCATATTCACCTCTACGCTTTCCTAATTGTGTGTTAGTCAAAACATTCTCGGAAGCAGAGGCTGAAGATGAATCTTGGCTTTCATCAGCTTGCAATGGAGACGGGTTTGACTTTTTTTTTCTCCCCACTAATCCACAACCAGCAGTATCCTCTCTACTATCAGCAGGAGAGAGGTTTGATGTTGCCTCATAAGATTCACTATCAGACATTATTATGGATGAATTCAGGTAAACCAACAAATCAATGATCTTTTTGAGTTTATCTTTTATTGATAATAATGCTCAAATGTTCACATAATTATCCAAATGTGTCACTTATCCATCATCACAAAAAAGGATATGATTTCCAATGAAATTACAAGCCAGCATATTTCACTTCATCAAAAGCTTTTCTTGCTTTCTTCAATTCTTCATTCATGGTCAGCAAATCCTTCACCCTCGCAAACTTTCTTGGATCTTTTCTAACAAGGAAAATGATGTCTTCTACTTGAACACGACCAGTTCGACCAACCTCCATTGCTTTGTGAGTCTGCAAAGAAAAAAAGAAAAAGAAAAAGAATTTTATACTGAAATATAAAAATTTACTTTAAATTCAGTACAACTAGGGCTAAGCAGTCAGACTTGCAAGATGGAGAAACTCAGTTGCTTGTTTTTTTTTTTGGGAGTGGGAATCCCTTACTAAATTACTAAAACTGTACTTGAATTTGAAAAAAAAAAAAAAAAATGCCTTCCAACTCATGCTTACAAGCATCCTACATTTCACAACTCTAAATTGTAATAAAATATTATTTTGAGCAAACATCAAAGAAAAACTATAAAAATAAAAAAACACTAATTTTTTATTTTTTTTTATTAAAAAAGTACTTTTTAAAATAGTACGTTTTAAAGATAAAAAAAAAAAGGTGGTAAATTAAAATGACCCCTCAAAAACTAAAGAATACAAAAATAAAAACCACAATAAATGTGAATACAAGAATTTAAAATGACCTTGCGAGTCATTTTAAAAGGTATTTGTCTTTTTCTTTGTGGACAAATACCTTTTGAAGTGGAAATTGTGAAGCTGTATTGCACATTTATTGCTGTTTTTATTTTTTGTTCTTTAGTTTTTTAAGGAGTCATTATGATTACCACCTTCACATTATTCTTCCCGTCATATCCCATTTTGTGTTTGCACTGGATGATGAGAGCACAAGAGGCTCAAAATGGCCGTCTCAGGGTATCACTTAACCCAAAAGGCATTTAATTTTAATAATAATAATAATCATAATAATAAAAAGAATTAAGAAAATAAATGATTCCTTTCTTTGCGTTTCCTGGGGATTATTCTATCTTTTGCTTTTTATTAAATTTTAAATTAATAAAGGTTACAATAGCTTTTACTTACCATTTCAGTGATGTATTCAATGACTAAATCTTCAAGCAAATCAACAGATTCAGTATAGGGATTGCGATCATCACCAAAGCCATACATCATACAACGTACTGCAAAGAAATGAGGGGAAAAAAATGGAAATAAATAAATTAATCAACTGAAGAAACTTTAGGTTTCAAACCTTGAAAGCAAGCTGTTGTACATAGCGAGATGCAGAACTTTCCAATATGGTAATAGTTTACAGTATTTGACTTAATTTTAATATAAACAAAGTATCAAGGAAATTTACTTTCAAAAGGTATATTGTAATATTAAAAACTAATCAAAACCATATGAACAAACAGCAATATGACCTGCAATCTGCGATAATATATTTTGAAGACTGTTAAAAAAAAAAAAAAAAAAAAAATCCTACTTTAGAACTAAAATATTTTTCCACTATTAGGTGGCAAACAAGAGAGTAGATATTTCTTCTATTAGATAATAATGAACAATGAATACTAACCAAGGTGGGAGTTGAATCAAGAGATAGTCATGGAATCAGTAGTTTTTGGCAGAGTCAGAAAAAGATTTAATAAATCACTGCCCTGATAACTGAAGAAAAGGTTGAAAAATCAAATGCATATTAATTTCTTTTAATTAATAAAATTTCCTTGAAGATATCAATAAGGACCTATAAACTGATTTCTGAAAATATAACTTATTGCTGTTTTTGAACACTTTTTTTGGTTTTGTTTTTATAAAAACTAATTTATTTAAGGTTGTGAAGTGTTTCTATATAAAAGAAAATTATTTCCATATATTATTAGATACATTACAAAGGAAAAAGTCAAAATGGAAATGTTCATATGTATTAACAAATGAACATTTCCATTTTGGCTTTTTCCTTTGTAATTATATATTATATTGTAGAAGAGGGGTGCTTTTGTGCTATCAATGTTCAAACAATTCTCAAATATATGAGTTAACAGTGATGCCATCCTCCATAGAATAATAGAGCAGTGGAAGAAAAGAGTAAGGGATCCAACAGCTATACAATCTACGGACATGATGTAAGGATTTCTTTACAAGTTTCATAAGAAACAAAACTATTCAAATACACTGAAAAAAAAAAAAAATGTATGAGCAGCAAAATGATTATTATGTCACTATGGTAGGCTTAAGAAGAGCAATATATTTTTTTTTCTTGTCTAGTTATGATCACAATAACATTATGTTGGAAGGAAGGTGGCCGGACTGAAAATACTGGGACCGGACAACAAAAGAGAATCCTGGTGATAAAACAGTGACTTGTGCAATGCACAATATACAGCAAAAACATTTTCTGAATATCAACAGCGTCGAATTATCAGTCTTTATAGGGAAGAGGTAAAACTTCACCTTCAAACTTTTGATCATGCTTATCAAAACAGCCAATTGGGAGCATTTACTGAAAAACAGCATTCACCGATCTATTATCTAAAAAAAAAAAAAAAAGCAAAGATTGTGAAAGACTTTTTCTGTCCTACTTGCTAGACTAAATTTCAAAAAACATCAATGGACATATACTGGAATAAGCAACTGAGAACGTAAGTGATAGAAAGACTTTCCAGAAAGCCAGAAAAAACAAAAAACAATCACGAACATATTTGTCAATACCATAGTATAGTGATTTTTAAATGATATTTTTCTGAGGCTGTTTTTACCACCAGAAGTTTTTTATAGTTAGTGATGATTATAATATAATCGAAGATTACTGTATGGCTGGCAGCTCAAAACTATTATTGAAGTTCGCCATTTTAACTTAAGAGAATATATTTCTAAATACTTTAGATGCATTTCTGTTGTCTGCTTTTATTAATCATAATAACTCATCATGAGTAATGTAACTAGTGCTGATTAAACTATATATGCACCTGTCAGCAGAACTTGGAAACAAATTTAGTTGCTAAACTATTGAAAATAATTACTTGATAGTCACAGTTGAGAATCACAGCATGAACTGCTGCAGATATTATCTCAAACTACTTGGTTAGGCATCATGAGATCTAAAAGTGTGCAAAACTATTATACAGCGACTAACTGTAGGATAAGAATTCAAGAGAAACAAGATTTATGCCCTTTATCTAAAGTAATTTCAGATTTAGTGTAAATCAAGAATTTTATTTGTAGCAACTTTTTTTTTTTTAAGTCACCATTCTGAGTCATGTTTTAAGATACAAATTAGAAATACATCAGTTTTAATCAATCTCTGTTCCACAGGGAAAAGCAATGAAGGAAAGAAGAAATAAATAACCCTTTAATGGACAAAGTCAGGCAGACTTTGCATTATTATGATCGTTAATTATATACAAAATGATTTGGCTGGTAATTCCCTTATAATTTCAAATTCCGTAAGACTGTATCTGACAGAATCACATAACTTTATGAAAGTAAAAAAACTATGAAAATTAATTCCTTCATTAATTCAGAATACTTATTTTAATCAGCATAATAAAGACTGTGAATTGGTTCTACAAACTAATGAAAATGTATAATTAACTCTTAATTTCTGTGCCGTCATTAAATACCTGAAGTACTGACAATTAATTGTTCACATCAACCTTCCAAATGCAAAGCTGTTCTTTCCAAGATTATATGCGTAATTATTACAACAAAAGCACATCACATTTTTCTTTTAAGAAATGGAAAACAAATGAAATAGGAAGTTAAAAAAAACAAAAACACAAACAAAACAATAAAGCAATAAATATGCTTGATTTAGTTGTAGTTTCATTTATTCTAAAATCCACTCCAATTACTTTACTAATTACTTACATTCTTTTGAAAAGAGTCGTTTTTTGCGATCGCCAATGATTCCACTTTCTTGATCAATATCATCTTCGAACTAATAAAAAAATTCGGAAATTAATGGGATTTTTTTTTTCTTAACATTTAAGTTATGCTTTAAAAAAAAAAAAAAAAAAAAAAAAAAAAAAAAAAAAAAAAAAAAAAATAAAAAAAAAAAAACAGCATAATACAAGAAAAAAAAAAGAAAAAATATACAGGTATTTAATTTTATTTTAAATAAAAAGAGAACGTGTAAGCAAAACGTGTTTTACATGTAAGCAAAATGACAAAAAATAACAAATTACGAAAAAAGATAAAAATAATCAGCTCAGACGAGTTTTCTTGTTATTGTTCTTTCTATGAAATGTATAGATTGTTGATATTAAGTTTTATAATCTACGCATCAAAAACAATAAATAAAACTTAAAAAGAGAATTAGAACACTAAAAAAGAACAAGTGTCGAAGCCTATTATTCCATTTTTACTTTGAAAATAAAACAAAATATGACGAAGAAGAAACAAAAAAAGGTAAGCTAAATCCTTTAATTATATACATTATTTTAATACAAGGTTCTTGAAATTGAAGTCTAATAAAGAAGTTATCCAAGTAAAAATTGTTAAAACTTCGAATCATAAAAGGATGTAAACATCAAAATAACAAAAACCAATGAGGTTAAAGAAGAATGTGATTTATATGAAATAAAATGAATTAATAAAAAAAAAAGCTCACTGCTTAATACATTAACTGAAATATTAATGTTATGCTATTTCAAGTGTAAATTCATTAATAATAATTTTATTTCAATAAAAGATTACCTGTTCAAAACTATCCTCTGCAGCCGCCATGCTTAGCTAGATTGAAGGTTACTCTCATCCCGCATTCGATATATTATTCATCAAAATTAACATATTAAGCTTTAAAAAGGATTCAAAATAAATATTTATTCTAAATTTTATAGCTAAAATTTTCTAAAAATTTTAGATTTGCCTTTATTTTGTTTTTTAAATTTTATTTTAAGCTAATTGGAATACAGCAATTTCCGAGTGCGGGACAGACAAAAAATTAAATTAGATGCTCCCTAGATATCGAGGAATTCGTATGCCATGCAATGAGAGAAACAAATTGCGTTTAACAAGTTTTGGGTTCTAAAATATTCTAGTCAGAGGCTTAAATTTAAGAAGAGGATAAAATGCCAGGAAATACAGTAGAAGCCGCCGAAAAACCCAAATTAAAACCTTGTTGTGCCTGTCCCGAAACTAAGAAGTTAAGAGATCAATGGTGAGAATAATTCGTGAAAAAGTTTACATTTAAAGTAAACATAGCTTATTGAAATATTTTTTAAAAGATTTCCCGTAAACACTCCTAAAAATTTCCATTAATTAGGAAGTAATTAATTTCTGATGTGAATAAATAGTTTATCAAGAGTATGTATGAAAAATAACAGAATTTTTCGAAGATAATGTTCGATCAAAGGAAAGTTTTAAGAACAACTTAATATGTCCTTTAATTCTTTTATTTGCATTAAGAAAAACTAGTTTAATTATCGTAAGATTGTTAAATTACTCTCGATAAGTTAATAAAATTCCGTTTGAGATTTATTATTCAGTGAGAATAATCTACATCGTTCCTTTCTTCTTTTGGCGCATTGCTATCCCTTAAGTAATAGTTGAACATTGTGTAATTTTTAAAAGTGGCATCAGTGATGTAAATAAGGACAATTTAGAAAACAGATAATCAAGTAACAATTTCAACCTCGGAAAGGGGAGAGGGCAAAGTGCAGGACCTCCACCCACGAAGCTGCAACTAATAAAGCCCTATATTAGTAATATAGGGCTTTAGCAACTAAGCATTAAAAGCGCCAGAAAATAGATAGATTATTTTCTATAATTTAGATCTTGCATCTAAATATTACATAGTTTCAGGCATGATCTACATGATAGATAGATAATTTTATTAGTAAATCAGGGAAAACATGAGAATGCACAAGATGGACAATAATAATAGGTCTACAGTATATGTATTTGTGTTGATTATTATTGTCCACCTTGTGCATTCTATTTTCCCTTCATTTAGTAATTTTTACTCACTGCTCATTAAACTACCCATATAGATAATTTTTAATGTACGAAATGTAATACAAATACTTAAAAATCATAGAAAATTAACAGAATTACTTGAAGATATTTGATAATTCTGAAATAAACAGAAGATTTACAAAAATTAAGTTTAATATCTTACATGTTGATATTTTTGATGTGTAATTAAAGGCATCGTTATTTTTTTAGTTGTGACAATGAATTTTAAATAATTCAAATTGACTTGACAAAAATGTAATCTGATTTTACATTCCTTTGACATTTATTATTTATTTTTATTTATTTAAAATGCCAAGAAGTTACAGTCCTGCTAGGTTCTACTTCTAGATTCTGTGTGCAGGTGCTGAAGTGACATAATAATTACATTACATTAATATTAAATTAAATTAACAATAAAATAGTTGAATAAATCAAGATAAAAAATAATGAAACAAAATATAGAACAATAAAGTTTTCCCTACTATAATACAAAAGAAATTAGAAATTCAATACTCAAAAATAAAATGTGAGTATAAAATAACTAAAACAATATTAAAAGAAAACAAAATAATGACTTCAATTTTAATGACATAAATGACAACCATTTACCGTAAACCAATGTTAGCCAGAAATCAAACCAGAACAATCAAAACGTTTAATATTTATCAGTACAAGTCATTAAGAAACATAAACATTTGGTGAAGGAATTTAAAGTCCAAGGAATGATACTAAAACAATGACATCCTAATTGATAACAATAAATAATGTTATCTTTTTTTTTTATTTCAAATAGTAAAACACTTTATAAATTTCAAAGTTTTAAATATATAACTCTTGAGAGCTTATAAGTTAAATAATACCAGTTTTGAAGATTCTCTTCATTTTATAGTGATTTTCATGGCCTGCAAAATTAATTAAAAAAAAAAAATCTTCATATTTTTTTTCTTTTGTGTTGAATGCTTACTTTGCAAGATGTGACAGTAGCAGAACAATGCAGAATTTTAAATGTAAATGTTGAACTCTGAAGTTAAACTCTTAAGGAGAAACTTTATTTCCAAGAACTTTCAATTTCCAACAACAGATGGCGCTACATTCACCTGTAATTTATTGTATTAGCCCTTCGAACAATAATCGATTGGCTGGCCCCTAGATTAGTCTAATGTAAAGCTTCAAGAAATGTACGAGGAGGACACCAAATGTAATACATCAAAAATTGTTTTAAGAAAAATATTTATTCAAGTTATTTTCACAAATCCTTCATAATCATAGTATTTATTTCATTTATTTTCTGCAAATGAATGAATAAAGTTCATTGTAATTTTTCTTTTTTTGGTCAAATGTAATATTTAAGTGGAAATGGGATACACATTACTGTTATATAATTTATATTGTGTATGCTCTTAATGATTTTGAACCCGTAAATTACTTCTCAGCCAATAGTTTGGGAAATTTTGTTCTGTGTTAATAACCATGAACAAACATTAGGATTGATACCTGACCAGTATTATATGTGAAGTCTATTAGCTGCCAAAATTGTTTGGCCTGTATTCTAGTTGATTGTTGATGTAATCACGAAATTTAAGCAACATTTTCTATTTAAAAGAAAATAAAACAACAACAATCAGAGTAATAAAAAAATATGAATTTTTAAAAATCTTAAATTTTATTTCTAAATTAAAAGTTTTCTCTGAATTTTGAGAAATCGGTATGCTCATTCTGGAACCAGAATTTTCTGAATCTTTGATACTTATAATTGGTAAGCTTTCATTGCTTACGTAGCATTTTCTAGCTTTTTAGGCTTTTCAGTAATGTTTCCCATTTAAAGTGTCCGAGTGTAGGTCTAGTGAGAGGTAAGCTCTCGGCATGACAAATGGGACTAACAAGTTGAGGTTGTAACTTGTAAGTTGAGGTTGGGTGGTCAACCTGACGTCCTCCCTCTAACCCCCAGGAAAGAAACCCAGTATCCCATTCAGCAGTGTGCTGGGTAGGCCCTAGGACCTGCCTGGAGGGAGAATTCAGCATAGAAAAATTCTCACCTCTGTTGAGGTTGGGTATCGAACCCGGCACCTCCAGACCACAGTTAAGGGGCTTACCATTTGGCTATCAGGCCCATGTTTCTCATTTACTAAAAGTATTTTTTCAGTTAAACACAAGGAGAATTTGCAAAATTCAAAGCTTGTATAAGAAATTCATAGCTTTAGATAAAACATTCAGTTTCTTAATATGGGCCTTTTTTATTTTGTCAAAGAACAGGCGTGTTTGTAGCTCAAACTGTTACAGAGATATTCACAACATTCAAAAAACTTCACTCCTCCCAATCCCTGTTTACACCCTTTAGGGGTGGTATTTCTAAAAATCCTTTCTTAGTTAGAACCTGCTTCGTAATGGGAAATCCATACCCAAAAATTTCAAGTTCCTAGGTTCAGTGGTTTTGGCTGTGTGTTGATGAGTCAATCAGTAGTCAGTGGGATTTGCCTTTTTGTATTATAGATTGTTAATTCCTTATATTGTTTGCCAATTCTTTGTTTACGGAGTATTAAACATAATGGCAGCAGCCCCAACATTATTATTATTATTTCTGTTTCATTGAGATTGTTTATACATAATCATTCTCCATTATGTAATGCTTCTGTTATCTATCTAGAATAATATAAACTTTTTTTTCAGTAGATTCAGTAATCTGAATAAAATACACTGAAATGTTCCATTTACTATGATATCAAGTGTACCTTCAAGTTTATTTTGTATATAGTTTCAAGTAAACAAAATGTACTAACATATCATCTTCATTTATTTTTGTTTCTGGTTTTTTTACTTTGCTTTCCTTTCAGATTCTTTAACATTGATTCTTTTTAAGTCTAACATTGCTATGCCTTTCTTTTTCAGTATTATTGAAAGAGGAGAAGATAAATGCTCTGATTTGATTGAAGCCCACAAAGAATGCATGAGGAAGCTGGGATTTAATATATAAAAATGTAAATAGCATTTTAGTTTTGGAAAGAATTTCTTAGCCTAAATTATTAACTGTAAATATAATCTTTAATTATTAAATTTTTAGTAGGCTTTATGTTAACTGCACATGTAAAATTTTTTAATAGAACATTATGATTTTTATTTGAAAAAAGCCATTATGATTATATCCTTGGTATTAAAGTGATGCATAACATTGACCATTGCTATCACATTCCATGTAAAACTTGAAAATTCACATAACTCTTCAGCATCTCCTTAGCTATACTGTAATATATTTATTGCATTCCACTTCTGTAAAATTTTATTGATATTTAATGAGCGTTTGTAGTTTTTTGTTATAAAGGAATCAGAATATTTTGAACTGATTAATATTTATTATAATTATAAATCATTCGAAGAATTGCTTGGAAACCTAAGAACATTTGGATTTTAGATTTCATCAAAAAGAAAAATAGAGAAAATAAGGCCTAAATTCAAGAAAAATATGAGCATCAAGAAAATAATGCCTATGGTTTCAAGCTTTTCAGCAGGTAAAAGGGCATAATATTTTTAGTATAAAGGCTTTAATACCATTTTGGGAGGAAGAGAAGGTGAAAAAGAAGGCGTTCGGTTATAATATCATATGAAAGGCAGAAATTTCAGGATATCCATAAGTATTATTGCTTTGAGTGATGAATTAAAATCTTTAAACTGTCCTGAGATGGTTAAAACTTTAAGGAAAAAAAAAATCTAAAGTAACATTGAAGTGAATGCTGTATAATAACTTTTTAGCAATTCCAAGTGGAATATTAAAAGATTAACAAGACAAGACATCTCTGCTCTATAATCAATTTTAGTTTGCTCTATGACTGTTCAATGTAAAATTCAGAAATGTAAAATCTCAGATATATAAACCTCAGTTTTAATTAGGATTCAGTTGGCAAAACATTAAAGGGGGGGAAAAAATGCCCATGAGGGATGTTTACAGACATATTGGGAGAAATAACTAATAATATGTAATGTAGAATGGCATAATATTAAGCCATTGCTATCTTTTTATTTTGCTTTCCTGCAAAAAACATTTCAAATACGTGTAAGAGGACATCTGAACCTGTGAGGCTAAAAAAAGAAAAGAAAAATCTTGGCATAGTTACAATGTGACAAGGCAAGTGACCCAGAGATCACAATTCACAAAATTACTGCTGTGGTGTCACACTCATCATTTACTTGTATCCGTAACCTTGTGTTGATTGCATATGAGCCTGTTTAGTGCAACATGATCTGATCCTTTCACAAAAAACTACAGTGCAACATTCAGTTACATAGAATTAATTGCTGCTCTGTAATCTTCTGACTACTCAGTAGCAGTACTATTAGCAGATTCAATTGATTGCACCTCATGCTGGTTTTACTATTTTTGGTATTAGAGGTTCACACCTAAAGGCTTCTCTGCTTGAGGCCAAAGCTGGAAGGGCTTGGCAGTAAAAGTTAATCAAATTAAATCTATTAAATAGAAATAGTTAAAACAAATATTAAAGAGAAAAATCAGTCTTACCAACAGAACTATTCCGCGTAAATCTATTTCTCTTATCTTTTAAACTCAAGCCAAGTTCTCACTAAAAGCTCTCACTGAATTTAAGTGAGAATGGGACTAAAAAACAGAATTCAAGAAGTTCACTGAAGAATATAATGCCGATTTACATTCAACCAGTATTGATAAAATGAACATTTCTTTATTTTTTTTTTAAAAAAAACAACTAGATAAATGAGAAAATAAATTTTGACTTATAACTGGGTCGAAATTGGATCCTGAACTTGTCTGTTTCTATTGAAAATTGACACATTTCAATTAGGGCTCATTTCAAATTAAAATTGAAGATTTAATATGTGATTCCTTAATGCAAACCTTCTACTAGCTGTTTATCTATTATAGTGTAGCTATAACTATAAGTTTTTTTTCTGCACAAAGACAGCTATTTTTTTTTTATTATTTAAGTAAATATTGTTAGTAATTAAATCAAATATTGTTGATAGTGCATTCTTACCTTTCCAGTTTGCAAACAATTTTTCTCATATTTTCTGCTAATAATCATGGATGTTTATCACCAGATCTATTGCAAATTGGAAATTAAACTAGCAGTTAGGTAAAAATCAAAACAACAACAAAAAATATAGGTATTTTTCAATCTCGTACTTGATTTTCAATCAAGATTTTGATTGGTCATGTTTAGTGTGTTACTCTAATTTCAATGACAGTTTGATAATCTTTTCATTGGCACATATAAACATTTACAGACATTGCTCGTCTTTTAGTAATTGTAGAGTATAGACATGTAAATGTAATGCCACATTTTTTTGACCCCTTGATTTTCATGGATATCTAAGATCAATGATGGAGAAGAAATCCTAATATCAAAATTAAATTAAATCCTCTTATTTAAAGCATTTGCAAGTGGCAGAACTAGATTCAAGTTTAATTAAAAATAATGAATTCATTTTCTTTCCACATTAATGGGGAAAGTTCAATAAAATAATCTGATTATTGCCGAGATGTATTTCCAGTTTTACTTTGCATCCTTCCTCTTCAGTGCACATATAGAGTTTGAAGAATCTTCTTATTAGCAGAAGATAGTGAAAACTAAATCGAACCTCAAATCATAATGTGAATTTGATATAAAACAAAATTTATGCTTAATAGATATATAAATATTCTGAAAGATAAATTTAACAATATTTTGTATATATCATTTTTTTTTGCAGCAATAATTGTTTCTCTTTGATTTTCTAACAGGTGTTGCATTATTGTCAACCTGAATATCATCTTTTAATAAAAATCTTTACAATGTTTCTTGATCTAGTGTCAAAATATTGTGAAAACATTCCCAATACAGAACTTCTAAGAAGCTTTTAAGTTTCAATTTATTAAATTTTTATCAATTCTAATTTTATCCTTAATCATTGATGATAGAAAATTTATTCTATTACTGTAAACAAGCTTGATCGTAATGCTTAACTGAAATTTTTCTATACCTCTGGCTATCCCTTACAAATTATAATAATTTTTTTTCCACCTAATTTCTTTGTAGTGAATGTTAAAGCCTCTAAAATGTAGAATAATGTTATTGTAACTTACTCCCCCCCCCCCTTTAAATTTGAGTAAAAATCTTATGGAATAAATTTTATAATACAGTGCATTCTGTTTATTTGGGATAGTCCATCGGGACTAGTGCACTTTGGCTCTATTAAACAGCTGGCCCCAATTATGCAACAGATCGCATAGGACAATACTATATGTAAGTAGTTAAAAATAATATAAAAAAGACAAACTACAGTTTCAATGAGCAACGAAGTGTTTATTTAAATATTTTCAGAATAAATCAGAGCCAAATATTTAATATATAGGTGGTATTCATGCAGAAATTTCCATTTTCACTTATTGTCAATGGCCATCAACATCGTTAATTAATAATATTCGTGGATATGATCATTGTCCTTAAAGTCCACCTAAAAATTCTATTAAAGCAAATCGCACAACATATTAGAGAAAAAATGTGAACATTAAAAATTTAATTTATATAAAAAAAACATGCGCACTCCTCTTCAAAAAACCATATTTACTCTTCAACTTTTAATGAGTTATTGACGAGGAATTTATCCAATGGAAGAAATAGGAAGGAGAAAAGGGAGAATACACAAAATCAGCTTTAAAATCTGCAGAGGTTTTGTTTCTGTTCCCCTGTAGAAATCTCGAGTCAGTACTTCAAGCACCTGTCTACATAAATGGCATATTGCCCCATTTAAGCAAAGAAAACTAGGGCTACTTTTCAATTAGGTTCTGTTCTGTGGGCTTTGCCCCAAATAAATTGCTGCCAGATTAACTAGTGACCCAAGTAACTGGAATCCAGTATTTTGACTTTCATTAGTAGGTTTCATGGAAAATTGAAAAATCTTCCCATGAACTTGAGTAACATGACACATATATTAAATACCAAGTTTTACTGTATTGCAGCTATTACAATTTGAACATCTAAAATTTTTCAACAGTCCTTATTCTTTTCTTTTTTCTTTTTGTTTTTAATTGTAAAGTGAATGGATTTATTACATCCAGTCACCAAAAAACAAAAGGTTAGTGAATAAATAAAAAAATAAAAAAATGCACGAACACAAATATCATCACAAAAACATATATTTCACTGAAGAAGACAATGCTTTTCAAAATTAAATGACGTATTCACAATAGTACTTTTGTAAGGTTTCCTATGCAAAAAAAAAATAACAAAAAATGTATTCTTCTTTGGATTCTGTGTCTTTTATAATAAGGGTCCTTTTGCCATTAGTGTTTCAGCTTGGATTCCTTTCTCACTAGTGAGGGTACCTTCATTTAAGAGGAATAGCTTTTGGTTTTTTAGTGGATTGACTTAATAGATATATTTAACACTTTTCATCAATTTGTACGAGTTCAGGGAATTAAGTAAATTTTTGCATTTCCAAAAATAAAAATACATTTTATTAGATTATTTTTCATCAATTATGAGATTTTTCCCAAGTGATCCGCAACTGGATGAGTGTATTAAAGGGAAAGTCTACAAGATAAAAGCAGTGAATTGAAAATGCATTTTAGATACTTCGATAATGCCCATATTTACCGAATTCTTCATAAAGTATTACTAATAAAATTAATTTTATTATTTTTCAGGATTTTATGATGATATTGATGAAGAGATGATCCCAGAGACAGAACGTTGTGTATAGCTGAAGAAAAAAACAGAAGTCATTTGTTTTATTTAATTCAAATCAATCATAATTTCATTAAATATTTTCTGAAGTTGTGAAAGCTCTGTATAAATGTATAGTGTAACTTGTTGAAAGCGATGTATAGGTTCCATCTGGAGCTTTCCATTAACATAATATTTTAATAAAATAATCA
This sequence comes from Thereuonema tuberculata, assembly GCA_023159025.1. Taxonomy (NCBI): domain Eukaryota; kingdom Metazoa; phylum Arthropoda; class Chilopoda; order Scutigeromorpha; family Scutigeridae; genus Thereuonema; species Thereuonema tuberculata. Next base: position 132,365,047 of record JAFIDM010000001.1, read on the forward strand.
TGTAAAAGAAAAGACTCTCCTCCCCTCCCTTTTTTATTAAAGAAATTATCAACAACATAATTGAAATGCTGATAGAAAGAAAATATAAGCATTTATATTTCAGTATCCTATTCTGAAATTTGATATAAATTGTTGAAAACACGACCAAGTTCAAAGTTAATATTTTCATTTGTTATTGCAGAAAGGCCAAAGGGCTTTTGGTTCATTGCTTGAATGAATTTTAATTTTAAGCAAGAATTCTATTTAAAATGATAAAACATAAAATCACAAATATATATTTTCTTTTGTTAATCTCTAGATGCTGTTATAATTCCTGATATATTTCCTTTTGTCTACTATTGTTAATCTGTGAATACTGCTCAAATCTGTAAAATCGGGGAACTATATCTGGGGATTAAGAGATTATTGAAATAAAACAGATTCTCAAGTTCAAAGTCAAGTTCAAGTTCAGAGTTACTTAAGATGGTGATTAAAAAAATGAAGTAACCATAAAAAAGTTTTGAAAATTTAATTAGTAAGGTTTTTTTAAAAGTTTCTTTTTTATAAATATCCACTGTATTTGAGTCTGAGTTTTTTTTTATTTAATAATTATTCTATTTAATTTTTATGACTTTTTCTCTTTTTGTGTGGTACTCATAATTTTACATATTTTTAGGGTATAAGAAACAGATAATTTTGTTATGGTCAAATTATACATAGGTGACATTTAGTGTATCCATTCAAGTTTCTTTAACACTTCAGACATGCTTTAATTCTCAAAAATTTTTGCCCTATTGGGCTAGCACTTCATCAGACATTAACAACCTGATAATTAAATGTTGCAAAATTACAAATTTAAATTATGATCTTTGACATAATGCAATCCATATATATATTAGATATATTTATATAGAGGGTGTTTTTTTTAATATTACTGACAAATGTCAGTGACATGTTCTTTAAAGACAAATCAGTAAAAAATTCCCAATAAAACATAGGGTCAGAAATGCATTTTTTATGAGTTAATAACTATTATTACATTAATTTGCACTGATTGTTTGATATTTAAAATTAATCCAATGTCGTAAGGAATACGAGTTTACTTTTCTGAATTGGAAAATATCTGTAGTTCGCATTCAGCAAATATAGGGAGGGTGTATTATTGGGACCCGGTCAATTTTGCATATAGTAGCAATAATCAAATGACCTAGCCAATTTTTGACTTTCCACCAGCGCTTCCGTGATAATGTGTTGATTCTCTTCGGTAGTTATTGCGCTGTGTGACCTTTTCGTACCATTGCTTGTTTTATTGCAACAAAACCAGTGTTTTTAATTTCTTCTTGATTTCTCAGGTTTCAGAGAAAAACCATATTCCTCATCAAATAAATGTCTTGCTGGAGAAATGTTGCCCTTCGATTCATAAATAAACCTAATGACAGACATACGTTGCTTTAACGTCAACCTTAACGCACCACTTCTCCTGCCTGCCATTGTGAATTATCACACAGTCACTAACGCTCGTTCAATGTCACGAGATGCTCGTACTGATTCCAGGTGTATGCCCACTGTTGTGTCACAGGTAAAACATTCCGATGCCCGCCTTGTGTTAGCATCTTGTTATTCTTGTGACAAACGTATAAACTGTGCTCGAAAATGGCACCCAATAATAAGTTACCGGATTGAATGGGTCCAACTGATACATCCTGTATAATATGAAAATAAATGTAGGCCTTTTTGTTAGTTGTTTTCTCGACTTTTACTTAAAAATAATAATAAAAATATATTTATTAAATAATTTTTAGTTTAATTAGCATTTTATGGATAGTAGGCTTTAATTTCCTTGAAGAATTCTTATTCTGATTATTTTCTTTTCCTCTAATTTTTCCTGTTTTTTCTTTTTTCCACTAACATATAAACCTATTGGTTTATAATGAGAGATGAAAAATTTGAAAATACTGAATTATTTCATTGGTTGATTATTAAGATGGTTCTAGAATAACTTAGTGAAGTACATGTTCTTCATTCTTGCAGTATCTAATGGTAAAAAGGTATACACATTACACATAAAACCAACTGTTTGATCTGCATTGTCTTCTTACTGAACCATGATCAGTTTCTTTCGATTTGGTCTGGAATCGCGTAAAATTTTACACTAGAAGGAGAAAAAAAATAATTGAAGTATTTTCAATTTTTATGCTTATTCTACTACTTTTATTCAACTTCCAGAAATGGAAGAAAGTTTGCTAGAAAAAAAGAACAGAAATGGGACTAAATAGACAAGGAAACCGAATCTGTTAAGATAATTTTCATCAAAAAGCATGTACAGTAGCACCTCGATTATCCGACACTGTTTTACCCGGACCCTCGTTTAACCGACGTCGGTTTCCTTAATTTTTTTTTGGTAAAGAAACAATTTCTTCCCCTCCATCCCCCTTGTGCTCTCTCTTATGCGGAATTTTCGAGTTGCCGACGGAGATCCGGTCTCGACAACTGTGGTTCATCGAGGTTCTACTGTATTCAGTTATTTGTAATCAACTTTCATCAAAAATGTGCTGGTAAGTTCCTGGAAAACAGGAAATTCTTTTAACTTGAAGAACTGTAGGTATAACATTTTCATTTAAACGTTGTGAGTTTGAATTTTGCCTTGACTTCGTCGTGTGAACTTGAAACATGAACCAATCCTAAGCAATTTCTATTAATGTTTGTAAAATTGATTCAACATCAATTGCAGTTGAATAAAACGAATACTAACTGCGGGAATAAAATATTCGAGAGATTGACGGAAGTGAACTATAGTAGTTTTCAAAAACGAAGGAATTGCCATATATGGTCATTACATAGCGATCGATTTTGTCTGGAACAAACGTCACCAGTCGTGACGTCATCAACTTGTCCTCCGAGCAGTCGGTCCAAGATGGCGTCGTTTTGTGATCGCATAAGCGTGACCAAGAAAGGACAAACTTTGCATAGCCAAGCAAGGGGAATAGTATGGAACGTTTATAATTATTTCAAGTGTAATTATTATTATGTATTCGTAACTGTAGAAAATACAAAAACCAGAATGTTTTCGTAATGTTTCTAAGATTCAGTTAGGGAGTTTAGCAATAGATGGCGTTGTTACGTCCTGGAAACATCAATCTATAAGGAAATTACGTCATCAAAAGCTCTTCTTTCATGAACGGAACTGTATGTACAAGGAAGAGAAATCACTGGGAAGACGCAGCTCTGAATATGATCTGTTGATAATAATTTTTTATTAAAAAAACTAAAGCTTTTAATTGGAGGAAAAAAGTTATTGGAGATAATCTTAAACAATTTTATAAACTAAGGGCTATCTGACCATTATAGTGGAGAAAAGAAAAAGAGTTTATAAGGCCTTCCATGTTCTTCGTTCTAGCTAAATTGCTTATGTCTTGTTTTCTGATACGAGTATGTCTTAGAAAGTACTGGGTTATTTGATCTGTGAAATGAAAAATAGTATCGTGATGTAAAAGAAAAAAAAAAAAAATTCTGAAAGAATATTTTTTTTCCTCTTTACTAAATTGTTAGTACTGTAGAAAAATATATTCTGCTGTTAATTAAATATACGAATAATATAAGCTGGATATGAGATTTTCCTACTCCGAGTTTTTTTTTTTTGCAATATTTCGGCTTGGTACCTTGAGCCTTCGTCAGGAGAAGTTTGATAATTACATTAAAAGGTCTGAGCTGTTGTTTAGTCGATGTCGGTGTTTTGGACAAACATTGACGAGCCGAAATATTGAACAAACACCCGGGCTAAATAAATCCCTCATCCAAGCTTATATGTGTATTTACTTAATATGGCCTCCGTCTCCTTCAGATCTAAGTTATATTGTTATAAATAATAATAATAATAATAATAATATTTTTTTAGCATTGATTTTCTTTTAGCTATTACTTGGTTTATTATCTATCTGCTGTCGGCTAATAGGTAATTTATTTATTTATTGTAATAATTTATTGCAAACTTAGGGCAGGTAGAGCGGGACCTTCACCTCAGGTCCCATTCCTCTCAAGCCTCACGTTTTACAATCAAAATCAAAATATATTACATAAATCAGATAAATTGTAACTACGTCATCATTTTTAGATAAAGTAAAAATAGGAAATTAGGAATGACAGATTCTGATTCTAGTTTTTCCGTATGCGGATTTCGATAAACGTTTTTATATAATTTCCTTTATACCTAACTAGGGACATAAGTAAGATGTAATTGTACATGCCAGGGGCCACTGATCTAAAATAAAATTTAGGACGAATATAAATATACTTTTTTTTTTTTATTTTCATTGTTCTTCGTCAATGTTTTTGAATTTTCATGAGTTGCTTGCTGCTCTCATTTGTACTGCTTTTTTTCTAATGCGAACGGAATTGGACTTCTCCATTTGAAAGGGGGTGAAAGGATTTGCTATTGAAATTAATGATTCCATCAAAGTGGCTTCGTTTATTGACAAATTTTAAGGGATAACATTTGGAATTGAAAAACAATTAAGGGTATCAGCCAACCACAGAGATTACAGCGGAGGCCAATGAGACAATTGGCCTCGATTTCATAACGGTAGACAACGTTATCTCGTCTTATTGCAGGAGATGAGCACGATTTACTCTTTAGACGCTCTAGCTTTGCAGTCTGACGATAAGCCTTTTTTTCTTCTTATGTAATCTTAACTAAATTATTTTTAAAGTGTCTCAAACTATCAACGTACAATCTCAGACAAGAACAGAATAACCCTGCAAGTGCATCACATTACGTAAGTATTCTTATTCAGAGTTACAGCCAATAATATTATCGTATATTTCGTCTGCTGTAGCTACACATATTCTTTAATATTGAATGGTTAATGCAATTAAAAAAAAATAAGTATTTGTATGATTGATTAACTGAAAGACGTTGATTGTAATTTACTTATGTAGTGGCTTCTCTGTTAAGCCAATGAATGGCCAAAAAATTAGGCCTTTTAGAAGCAAACACACGGAGCTCAGTTATGAACTATACACCAGTACGTTCTCGAAAAAATATGACGCCTACTTTCTTTAAAACATTGCTTTTCTGTTTATTTATCTTTTTGTTTTAAAATCGTAAGAGTAATACAGTATTTTTATGGTTTGCTCTCCGTTTGTTTTTAATTTATAATACCTACTGAAAACAAACAGTAAACATTGTCTAAATAACAATGGGTGAGACCAAATTATTTACAAGTGACATCTTGGAACAGCCGTTTCACGCTCGTTGGCGATCATCAGCCAGGAGAAGTCACCAGTAAATAACAAGGTCTCCGTACTGAGGCTAGTTTGAATGATACATCGGAAGCGGAGTGGTGCCTCAAAGGAAAAAAATACTTAATGAAAAATTAGTGAGAAAATTCAAGTGCCAGCAGGTCGCAGGCCTCAATGAATTTTTTTTTAAAGCGTAAAAATTAAACTGCGCATTTGAATTATTAATAAATAACAATGGGTGAGACCAAGTGACATCCTGGAACTGCTGTTTCACGCTCGTTGGCGATCATCAGCCAGGGGAAATCACCAGTAAATAACAAGGTTTCCATACTAAGGCTAACATGAATGATGACTATTTTACGAAAAGTTAATTATTATTTTCTTAAAATTAATTAATTTTAATCATATCAAAACACGTGGAATTAGTGGATTACTATAAGAATTAATGCGTATCATTATATACGGTATATTTTCAATAGACCAACGATCGCAGTTCTCGCCTTTCCTGCCACCCACACTCACCACACACATAAACACACATACGGTATATTTTTTTTTTATTAGTAATGCTATTCTACGGAAATTTTGTCACCTTAAAGCGCTAATTTCTCAATGGGAATCCACAAAGAAAAATTTACAGACGTTTCATGTCCGTAAATAAGCATATCAAGGTTTAAGAAGATACATGCAGCGGTTGAAAAAAATATAAGGCACACACACATACACAGACTGGATGATTTGGTAAGCCTCGGAATAGGAACGGATCATGAGTTTTAATTAAATACAGCAAAAAGAAAGAAATATTTATTATACTAAAAAAAAAAATACTGTTTAACTTAGAATAATATTGTGCACATGGTGATAAATTATAATAAGCTATAATTGTTACAAAAACAAAATTATAGGGAAACAGATATTCTGAAACTAAAAATTTAGTGGATTTTTGCATCTATGGCAAATTCCATTTCAATCGAATGATAAAAATAAAACAAAAAAATAAAAGTATTCAGACATTTATCAACAATTACATAATGAAGAAATTACGTAACAGCTTATTAGGAGAAAATAAAAAATAGTGGACTTGGCATATTATGCTGCATTTATTCCATTAGCAGACAATTATTCAATTCTATGTTACGTAATTCTTGAGAAATGTCTATTCCTTTTTTTCTATATAATAGTTTTGTATCAAGTGCATCATCTTAATTATAAAGTTTACTGAAATAATCTAAGATCAAATGTAGTAAGAAATTTTACCTTGAGTAAGAAATTAATTTAAATTATTTTAAAGTTATTTATTATTAGTTCAACTTATTTTAATTTTTTTTTCAATTATAAAAATCTGCACTTAACCCAAAGCTTAATAAATTATTAGGATTCCTCTCGTCTGTCATTCTGCGTCTGTCTGTTCATCCGTACCCATTAAACATTTCTATTCTTACAGGATCAATTTTCATGAAATTTGGTGTGATCAATTTTCATAGCTACAATTTTTCAATTTGAACTAAATATTTATGTATTTTTTTAAGGCTCTTAGAACCCTTCAATAATCAGAGCATTTCTATGCTTAGAAATTCCTCTATAAATATTCAGCATTAAAATTGAACCGATCTTGGCCAAATTTGATATGAATAGGCCTATATATTTTTTTCTAAATTTCGTTGATTTCTTGTATCGAAGAAACGGAAATGATATTTTTTGTATTTAACTGGAAATGGCTTCAGGTGACTGCATTATATGGATCAAAATATTCTTTAAATTACGTAAAATACATGGTGTAAGTAGGATAATAAAATAAGGAATATACAGTTGGTGGGCCAACTTTCGAATATCGCATGCTAAGATCATCAGAAAAGAAAAAAAAGGTGAAGGAAAAAAACCCAGGTGATCCTCGATGAACTGATAAATAGAGAAGACACAAAATAAGAGGCTACCGAAATCTGAGAAACTTTTTTTCATATACTGAATGTCTTACTACTACATTATATTGTCACAACAACGCTCAACCACTTCAATTACCAGAAAGCACACACAAGTCGATTTCAAAATTTAATAAATATCCTTATAGGGGAGAATAAGACAAATCCTATTACCAGAGCCGTCGCGGGCTTTGTCGGCCCCCGTTGTGCGAACATATGTAATGTCTCCAGGATTAATAACAGAACAAAAATTAAAAAAAAAAAAAATGTACGTAGGCAATATATATATTTATTTTAAAAAAGATTACATTAATAATCGTATCTTATAAATTATAATAGGAGGATTTATGGAGCATTTATAAAGAAAAAGAGAGCTTGTGGACCATATCCAACGCCTTGAAAGGTCGATGCACGTGTGCGGTGCACACATTGCACCTAGAAAATGCGCATTATCCAGCGAATCTAAGAACGCCAACAACTTTAAACTTAGTATTTCAGAAGAATGACTCTGTTTTAAGTATTCAGAAGTGTAATTTGAAAAATGGTGATTCACAAATAACCAGTTTTTTATGTCGTGTGAAGTACGTGCTTAAGAACAAATCCCCAACAAATTGAAAACTTTAAACATGAACATTCACGTACAGACGGAAAGAAAGATTCTTTCTCAGGAATAATATTTCACTCGAAAGCAGTAGTTTCTTTTGACAGGTTTAAAGGAATGTAATCCTTTGATATTCATTCAGTTAATACTACAGTTACTGCAAGACTGTTGTTGTTAAAATCTGCTCTAAAGAAAGTTGAGGCTCATTAAATTCGCAAGTTTTGTTGTTATTTCCCATTTCCCTCCAGAGTAATTTGAACGGTGAGTGATTCTTCTTTAAACTTGGCATGCCTATTTACGAATAAGATACAATTAAACTTTTTTATTATGAAAAAGAAATCACTGTGGCTTCCTGAAAAATTTGCACTAAAAAAATTGAGAGAAATAGCAAAGAAAAATATTATAAGTGAAACAATGAATTTCTACCGATGCCTTATAATAATTATTATAATTTAAAGATTTAATTCAACACTGATAGGAAAGTTATCTTTAAAAGTAACTGAGTTACAATTACAGTTTCTAGCCACCAAAAACAAAAAAATATTACTTTCTACATATCTGGGGATGCCACTACTAAAACTTAAGGCGGCTTTATACGGGCTTCAAAGCTACAAGTTACTCGAATAATTCCCATTTGCTGGAAAATTTGGTACTTTCCTCTAAATAGAACATGTTATAATTTGGGAGTAAGTTTCAGTGGCAAGTCTATTTGATACACTGCGACTCGAGTTTGGATATCTCTTGTTGTCTTTCATTAACGGTTTCTCTAGGAAGATCCATCTTCTCTTCTTCCTAGATTTTTCCTTCCTTTTATCTTGAACACTGTTTTTGGGTAAGTCAAGAATGACGGGAAAACTAAATCAGCAAAACCAATCTTTTTGCCACTTACCATCAAGCCATGTTTAATCAATTTACCAATGAGAATACGTGTGTCTTGAATTTGGACAGTGCAACCGACCGGTATAAAACAACGCTGATTTCGTTAAACGACAACAATTGGCAAGTTTTCTAATGCGTTTTGGGCAAGTTTTCTAGCACATGTAAAGCAGCCTTTGAAAAAGTTATGATTCTTCAGGT
>JAFIDM010000001.1:132383860-132410704 GCA_023159025.1 Thereuonema tuberculata
TAGGCCATCTTCTGTTTCTGTGCCTGTGAAAAGAATGATAATAAGGCGAGCTTGCTCCAAAAAACAAACATCAACGGAAATTAAACGGGAATTAAACTTACGATGTAGTGTTCGAACTGTTCGACATGTTTTACAAAAAGAAAAAAAGGTTCGTTAGGAAAACTTAGGTCACGACCACCTCTTACAAAAGTTCAATAAGAGACTGAGGATGGAGTTTGTCAAAAAATGCATTACTATGGAAAAAGAAGTGCGATGATATTATCTTTTCTGATGAGAAAAAGTTTAATTTGGATGGACCAGATGGTTTTCGCTACTTCTGGTATGATTTCCGTAAAGAAAAAGAAATTTTCGCAAACCATAGATTTAGAGGTGGCTCAGTGGCTGGTCTGAAGAGGTTTCGCAACTGGCGGAACCACTGCAATAGTTTTTGTGCAGGGCAAAATGAAGTCTCAGAGTTATATTTACAAATTGGGCAATAATCTTTTATCAGAAGCACCGTCAATTACAAGTGGAGACTTTTTGTTCCACAGGACAATGCCTCAGTACATGTTTCTCAAACTTCGAAAGCATGGTTTGATGCTAATTTCGTGAAATTACTTGATTGGCCGGCCAGAAGCCCAGATCTAAATCCAATGGAAAACCTGTGGGGTATTCTGGCACACGAAGTATACAAAAATGGTGTTCAATATCAAAATAAGCAAGAACTCATGTCCTCCATCGAAAAAGCCTGGAAAAAACATTTCTAAAAACGTTCTTAAGGAACTGTCAAACTCTATGACGTCAAGACTGATGAAAGTGATTGAGAAAAGGGAGATTATTAATTATTAGTATGTTTTAGGCCAAAAACATTCATTGTCCTTATAATTTTGGCCAGTTTTTACAATGACATTTTTTGTTTAATACGGCAAATCATTCATATTTTGCATTTTCCAATGTTTTGCATTCTACAATGATTTCTAGCATAAAAAAGCATTTTATGTATACATTTCACTTTATTTACTTCAGAAATAAATTTTTTCTGTGAAATTTTCAGTTGTCCTTATAATTCTGACCACCACTGTAATCTACTTTTTTTTTAATATTAAAATTACTTTTTCTATGCGATTTTTCACTCCCATAAAAAGACTGGCTTATTTAATAATATCTGAATGTCTATCTGAAAGAACTATCTTAATGTACAGTATAAGATTGCCTTTTAAGCAACTGAATTTGTTAACAATAATTTTAATCACCATTAAGAATATTTTAAGTAGAAGGTGGCAATCAGGTAACTGAAGATATTACACAATGTTCTTTTTTTTTTTGGTTTTTAATATGAGAAATAGAAACAAAAACTGAAAAATTAAACCCAATATCAACCAGTTGAGTTGACTGGGTGATATTTTTTTGACTGCTTAGAAGCTATTATCAGAACTAAGAATTTATTAGCAAATACAGAAAGAAAATTATATATATATGCAGAAAAGGTTACGGCACTAATGGACCACTTCAGGCGGGGCTTCGTAGTTACAAAATACCATATCAGGCTACTGCTTGGCTTGTGGGATAAACAAAGCCATGTGCTTCGTTGTAGCCCATGTTAATGTAGAGAGTGAACTGAGAGATTTGATTTGGATGAAACTAATTGTAAGCCTTCCAAATTTGCATATTCGATGTAGAGTTGATTATAGTTTATTGAAGACGACAGCAATATATTATCAAAGAAGGATATAATTTAATGGACCACTTGAGGATAAGTGGGGGTTCATAGTTACAAAATATCCCACCAGGCTACTGCTTGGCTTGTGGGATAAACAAAGCCATGTGCTTTGTTTTAACCCGTGTAGATATAGAGGAAATATTATATTAACGAAGGATATTCCAAGTGTTTTTACAGAGTTATTACAATAAGGTACTGCACAGTACTGAATCATTCCGTCTTGAAATATAAAAAATCGACGATTTTTTTGAGTAATTCACACTAAGTTATATTTTTGTTTATCCCACAAGATCTCGCAGCATGTGCTTACACGTCATACGTGACGTCGGTAGGTGCGTAAACCTGAAGTGGTCCATTGTGTTTGTTACCAAATCAAAGGGTACCCTTGAGTCAAAGGTATAACATAGTGAGATCTGTTTTGTACTTAGACTTTCACGAGAATCGGTGATCTGAATTTGTCATTCTCCCGTTGCCTATCAATTGAAATGACTTACAAAGGGACTTACAGTACACTTTGCAACGAAGAAAAATGTTTTAATAACCCAAGTATAGACATTGAAGTTACATGCTGGTTATTTAGATTGACATCAAAAACGATTTAAAGAGACTATCACATTGATAAATCATGTGTGAATAACGACATCAGGAAACTCATAAGAAAAAAAATAAAAATTTTCCAGTTCCTCAGAACAAAAGATATTTAATAAGGATAAAAAATTGCTGGTATATGTAGATGATAAAATGTACTTATGATAAATGGTACAAATGGTAGATAGTAAAATCGTTCAAGCTATTAGAACAATTTTTGGTGTAGGTTCTTGTTGTATAGTTTCTATACAAAATTTTTGTATCTTATAATGTTGTATATAATAATCAACTCATTTAAGAATATAATTTTGCATGAAGGACATGCTTTCATGTCCTTCATGCAAAATGATATTCTTAAAGAGTTGATTATTATATATAACAAATAAATTAAAAATAACATAGTTACCATAAATATATGGTATATGTATTTTTGAAGGTTGTCTTTTAAGAAATAAATAAAAATTTTACTATTCCGAAAATAGTTTTTGAAGTCGTTACCTGGGATTTTATTAGGTCCTTGGTCTCCTTCTTCTGCAAATGTTATTCTTGTTCCTTCAGGCCATCCTGGTTTAATAATGATTGTTAAAATCTTATCTTTCATGATTGTATTCATACCAGTTTCATCCAGAACCTGCGGAAATATTATAAATAGAAGAAAAAAAATGAATCTTCATAGGTTTTGGTTCTGTTGCTTCAATATTAAAATTTTCAGGATATATTGACGAAAATTTCGGCATTTATTTAATTAAATTTAATTGCTTTCTGCATTTTTAAGATTTATTTCTTAAACTTATAATTAGAACGATTTACTCTCTGCAATATAATCCATGACTGTCCAATACTTTTTTTTTCTGGTGTTTTTTTATCAAACGTATTCGATTAAAAATTATTTTCAAAATTCAAGAATATCTGAGAAAATGCTTTTGATTGAATATTTTTCATTCTTTTTTCACGAAAATTGTATGTGTATTTTGTGGAGGGAAGCTAAACATTAGCGTTTTGCTCAGCAATGCTATATATCCACGCTCCATTCTCCTCCAAACGGGTCCTAAGGGCCAACCCAGCCCTCTGTAAAATGGGTCCCGGGTATCTTTCCCGGGAGTTAAAGGCGGGCGAGCGTCGGGCTGACAACGCGACCTCAACGTACTCCCGTTGGTCATGAAGCGTTTCCTCCCGCGACCCCAAGAACCTCCATAGGCCTATAGTGGGACACTTTAACTTAGCTATATACCCAATACCTCATTACATTGCTACTGAATTTGTCGTGGAAAACTAATATATTTACCTCTGACTACAATACGTAAATACAAACTTTTTTAAACATTTCAGTATCAGACTGATCGCTAGGGGGTGGTTTAGTCACTCTCTTATTTTCTTCTGTTAGAAAAATAACGTGTAATTTCATCACCTAATTCTTTTCTATTATTTGCTATGGCGCTTTTAATTTCAGAAAATCGTATTCTAGATGTGTTCCAATCCTTAACAGGTTAGATATCCGATCTACAGGAGTCCGAAAAGTCTGGATTTGTATTATATAGCCAGCTTATGTCTCTTCACTCCGGAAGCCTTGCATATGTAATGCAAAAAAACAAAACAAACTGCTATATTTATTTTGCAAATTAGTGCAATCGAGATCGGAGAATATACGACTTCCTAGCCCTTTCTGGCCTTCTTCACACCCCTATCACTTGAAAGCTTTCCCGTTGGTAAAAAATCTCATGAGCATTACCAATTACTGTTTTCTAAATTAAAGTTTAAATTAAAAAAAAAAATCCAACCTATTAATTAACCGAATCGTGTATTTATACATCATATAATAGAATTATCATGGAACTCGTGAGTTAATCGGGTTCCTTGCCTGCAAAGAATCTTCTTAAACGCACTCGATTTAAAACTGCGGTGCCCTTTGTGGCCTTCTCCAGAACTCCTTCATTTGAAACCTTCCGCAGTTGGTAATAAAACTCGTGATCTTTAGAAATTAATGTTATATTCTAAATTAAAGTTTAAATTGTAAACAATATCCAACATATTAATTATATTAATTACCCGTATCGTATATTTATCACCGTAGGTATAGCCTAATGGAATTATCATGTAACTCGTGAGTTAATTGTGTTCCGCGCCTGCAAAGAATGTCCTTAAACGCTTATGAACGTCCTTAAACGATTCAAAACTGCGCCATCTAGCGACAGTTTTGGAAATTTTTTCATTTTGTGCAGTTTTGGAACGTTTTTCATTCATCCCACGGGAACTACTTGATGGAACGGGATGAAAAGTAGCCTATATCCTTCTCCGTATCATAGACTACCTGCATGCAAAATTTCATTCCAATCCCTTGCGCTGTTGAAGCGTGATTGAACGACGTACAAACTTACTGATTTTCACTTTTATCTATTAGATAGGATATGCTTGAGTTTTATATTATATATGCTTGAGTTTTATATTTTTAAAATATATAAATGTGCCTTTAGAAATCTTCAAAATACAAATTTCAATGGGATGAGACCAGGTGATCGTGATGCGTACTACACTAGTAAAGAAAAATATATTTTGCCATTGGTTCCAGACTTTCGGATACCCTATAGTTCAATCTAATTGAATTTAAATTCTGCTATATAATCGAAATGGAGAAAAATTATTGATATGGGTTAATTGAGGAATCTGTAATTTCTAGATTCATGTATAGATTGATATAAAGTAGCATGATTCCCAAATCATTGCAATTCATTACACCAGGTACCCGTTGCAATTCTTTAATACTGGCCGGTTAGAATGGAGTGAGAAGATATTTTCGTAGATATTTTTCCTTAAGCTAACAAGGGAAACAAGAAAAGTAAGATTTGGGAGTTGTACGCAAATGGAATGGTCGATTTTCCTAATTATTCAATTCTACGAAAAGTAATTATTTTATTATAGTTTTAGTTGCTAAACAGCTTATCTTAATTTTTGAATATTGATCTTGGAAATTCTTTTTCTAGTTAAAGTAACAGAAAAACCTGCAGCAGAAAATAGATTACTAGTTTCTAAAGCGAGTAGTGGTTTGACGACCTATAGCGGAAAAACTATATTTGCTTAAGATTTTGAATTTTCGAAATTTTGATCAATTAAGCGACATATATATATGCCGTGCCGTCGTGCGGTCTCAGGCGTCGGTCTGCCGTGAGGCCAGTGTGCCGGTACCCGGGTTCAAATCCCGGTCGAGAGCATGGATGTTTCAATTTCCAATCCTGTGTTGTCAGCCTCTTCTTTACTTTCTCTTCGGTCTGACGTCATTCTGTAATGGCGTCCTGGAGAAGGCAATGGGAACCCACTCCAGTATCTGTTCCCTCGATATCTACGGCTTCTCCTAGGGGTTCGCCCTTCGGGGGTCACTAGGGCTCCGTAGATTTGAGCCAATCTACGGATTGACCTACCATGGTATGGTATATTATATATCAGCTTGATCGAAAGCATCCGTATCACCTATTTTTCTCGAAAACCATAGGGTTCAGGTTTTTCGCGGAATAAGTTTCTTACCAAATAGAAAAGTTCGGTATCAGTATCCAAAAAATGGTTGCATTGTTAATATAAGGTCGAAACCGGAAGTGTGTGTGTGGGGGGTAATCATGTTATATTATATTATGATTATTTAACTACTGTACATGTACTGAACTTTAAGGACATAATTTTCAAGAAAACAGTTGTATAATCTTCGTTCTTTATCACTTCTTCACAAATTCTCCTTTACAATATTTCGAAAACCTTATCGGTTTTCTTTCTCAAGTTAACAAAAAAGAAAAAGAAAGAAATACCATTTCTCCCTCCAAAAATGTCTTTTTCTTTTTTGTTAACTTGAGAAAGAAATAAAGGCGAATTTGTGAAGAATGATGAATAAAGAATAATAATACAGGATACTGTATTTATTTTCATTGAAGATGAGTTTAGTTTATAAAGCAGTTATATATTTGCAGTATTTTTGCATGTTACTTATCTTTAAAAGTTAATTCTAAATGTATGACTTAGTGTATATCTGACTTCTCATATTATAATTCTCGACTTACGACTCATTTATCAGAAATGCAACCCTTTCATAAGATGAGATATAACCTTTATCTTTAACTAGACGGGTACCGTCGCTTCGCTCCGGAACCCTTGCATGTATAGCATTAAAAAAAAAAAAAAAAACCCACCTTTTTTTATTTAGTAAATTAATATGGAGATCGGAGCATACACGACTACCCAGCTCGTTGTGGGCTTCTCCGCTTAACTCAGTTGTATTGCGCGTTGGCACTCATACGGGGGGTTGCCGCAAAAACACTTCATTTTTGCATGTATCTTCCAAAAGCAGAAACGTTTGTTAATGACTGATATACCGTTCGATAGAACTTTCAAATACCAACATTTTCTCAATATAATGTTCTCTTCCAATTTTTATACGTTTCGTTTAAATTGAGCAAAAGTCAAAATTGGACCCTTTAAAAGGCGCCATCTTGGAAACCAAAACTTTTTTCGAAAGATTTTTGTAGCATTTTGTTTGTCTTAAAAAGCTCTACATTTTATCCATTTACATGACCAATCTATCTCTTATAGTTTGGTCACAAAATTGGAAAAACGTAAAGTCTTATGTCAATGACAGACAGAATAACGCTTTTATATAATAACCTTTATCTTTAATTACATTTTTAGACGAAGAAATTATTCACACTTATTTACATATAATTTGTGAGTAGATGATTAAAACTTACCCTGCGGGTGATTTTCATTTTTTTCATACATCCATGAAACATTTCTTCTAAACTTAATAATAGATCCAGTTCAATGGGTGGATCCTTCACTTTCCTTCCTTTGGTTTGAAGGCCTCCAAAGACTAAACGACCTGACGCATCTTCATGGTATTCTGAAAAGAAAACAAAACTGGATTAACTTTACGGTACTTCATTGAAATACATCATTTCTATTTATTAAAATAAAGATGTTCTTTTTAATTTTGTTGAAATGGATACATTTCGTTTATTTGATTTAACAAACGAATATAATAATCTAGAAATTTGCTGGAAGATAACAAAGAGCATTTGCCGAAAGTGGCGCACCCAAAATTAAGGTTTGGGGGTGGGGGTATGTTGTAAAAAGTCCATTCAGATGTAGGTCTGTTTAAAAATAAATTGTTTCAAAGATCACTTTCCAAAATAATAAGATGCAGGATTTCTTCCCGGTTTTTAATTATTTCTTGTCTTTTTTTCTTTATTTTTGAGTCCGGGGTGAGGCTTTAAACCCCTTAGCCCCCGTGTGCGCCACTATTAGCCTAGAATGCTATTTTAAATGTTCATTAAGAAGCACTTTCCTAATAAATATTTCATTACCCACAGATAACTTTTTAAGGTATTTTTTTTAACGTACTTCATTTGTTCAAATAACATAGGCACGTTATTCGATGGAAGATTAGAGGAACATTAATTTTTGTAGTATTAGATTCTTCGTTAAAGAGTTATGTTTGTCTTTTTCTGTACATCACAGGTATTGATTAGAAATTACGAGAAGTATTGTTAAATATTAAGATATTAAGATAAATTAAATATTTACTGTAATAAACTTGATTAAGATGCGCCAAAAGCCTCGATGAACTTAAATGAAGTTTTCTAATTTTCTAATTAAATTTAACTTCATATTAAGGTATGGTTTTTTTATTTTGGAATCCATAAATGAAAAAGTAACGATTATATAGTGTTTTGGTTTTATAATTTTTCGGGAAGGGCAGGGATAGTAATATTTATTTCCTATTCGGAGAATTTATTAGTTGTTTTGATAAGAATTTAATTCTTATTTAAATTCTTATTTAATATTTGATTTTTTGTTTGTTTTAGGACTAACCCTTGGGTTTAAACAATTGAATATTTACCAGAATCAGAGGATTAGCATTTCTGATCTATGAATTCGTGGGTGATAGTCGTTTTTCTGTAAATCTCTGCAATTGTTCACTATAGGTCTCTAAGCACGCTGAAGCTTGAAGAATGGATCTGTATACAAATCTTAACATGCTTAGCAAATCTGTGTGACGTCTGTGACTTCAATGCCGATGGTCAGTTTTCTTTAGAACGAGGATATTGTGCAAGTGTCCTAAGGATACGAGGACTCTCAATAAAATGATCAAAGCAAAAAGATCAAAGAAAACATACAGACCAATACCATCTTCATGGCGCACTTTTCATCGTCACATGACCTCAACAAATCTCATACATTAGCTGAGTTGATCATCAATTTTCGAGCCATTTTTTTCAATACATAAACAAAATAGCTTGAGTAATGCGATACAAGCTTCTGCACAGTCTCGACTGGCGTGGCAGCAGGCGAGCGACGGAACACAGACTTCCAGTGTAAACTGCTAGGCTTACAGAAAAACGACTATCATCACTGAATTCAGAGGTCAGAAAATGATCATCCTCTCAATTGGGTACATATTTGCTTATTCGAACCCAAAGGTAAGTTGTCTTTTTATTAGGGTATGAATCAACGAAATTACCTTTCAAAAATCTTTTCACTTACATTTCTGATATGGATCAGATTATTGTAACTTAAGACTAACTTATGGAATAAATTAGAAAACTCGCTTAGACTGAGCAATAGAGTGACTGTATCCAAACAGCAGCATCAGTAGTTTAGCAGCTCTTGAAACTAAGGAAAATGCTGATTATTTCATCTTATAAGTAAATTAGATAATTAGGGAACATATTACTTTCTTCTGAAATAGAAACACAATTTTTCTTTGATTTTTTTTCTGCCGAATACATTTAACCTTGTTTTTTAATACATCAGATGAATTTCTTTAATTTCTGGTCGTAGCTTCTAGATTTTCAGTTAGAAGTGAAAGAAATCTCACCTTGAAAAGGATTGTCACCTCCATAGAATTCCCGAAAGGTTTTATCCGGATCGCCATGATAAGTATATGGATCAATGATGGCATCATGGCCTCTGACTCCCACAGGAATTCCCTGTTTAAGACCTTCTTCTCCAAACTGGTCATAAACAGCTTTAGTCTTCACTGAAAAGCACAATTTGTATTATAAATAAGTGCGGATCAGTAATTTACTATTTAATAGCGCTAATAATTACTTAAGGACTTTGAGTATTTAAAAGTAGATGCTAATTGTGTCACAGAACTATTAATTAAAAGTTTATTTCTATTTTGTCTTGTATCAATGAAGTATGCTGTACACATTCCATCGATTTTCTTCTAAAATAAGAAGATTTTGTAAAGCCTGAAGTTGCACCAAGGTTAGGGGGACATGGGTCGCTTTTCCCAGAATTAAAGAGATATTACGACCTGTGATTTGGATGCTTTCAATATTTAGTGGTTTTATGTAGGGTTCATTCATATCTTTTATTACATGATGAGACATTAGATCTTTTTTTAATAATTTGGTGCATTTTTCTACTTCCATACACATTTTGGACATTCTTTTATTGTCAATGATTTGGTCAAAGAACAAGTTACCCAAGAGACGTTTACGAAAAAATTTTGACAGTCAATAGCAAACGTTTTAAAATTTATTTGGAAGCATTACTCAATAAGAAGAAACAAAAATCAGAAGAAGATGGTAAGAATTCAATAATGAACAATATATTAAATACTCCAAGCACAAAAATTATATAATAAACATAAGTAAACGTAAACTAAAAAGAGATGAAATTAATATCCTGAATAAAGGAGAAAGTTACCAAATCAGTGACAATAAAGAATGTTCAAAACGTGTATGGAAGTAGAAAAATGCACCCAATTATTAAAAAAATATCTAATGTCTCATCATGTAATGAAAGATATGAATGGACCCTACGTAACCCCTAACTTATCAAAAAAACAGATTGAAATAATTTAGTGGTTTTCTGAAAGACTTGCCCTATTCCCTTCTTTTTTGTATATACTTGCAAAAAATTGAGAATAAACAAGTTTAATTCGAGCATTTAATATTAAACCACATCATTCTTGTTATTACAGCAAATTACAACAGCTGTACTCAAGTAGCAGTTGCTGTCTAAAGGGTTTAGTTATCGAATAAGAGCTAAGTAGATAAAAACGTGTGTAGCTTCAGGTTCCTCAAAGACAGGAACATTGAGACTTTAAAACGAAAACAGTGGCTTATTACAATCGATTATTGACATGTAACTGAACAGAATTATAGGTTGTCACAATCAATATAAGTGAACTGTTATTATCTTGCCGCATATGGTTTCGCCAAATAGTTTACACAAACTTCTGAGAAACAGAACATAACTAAAAACCCTAAATTAATCAAAGTTTGGATAATCGACATAGAAGAATAATCGCTATTGAAACTGAAAAATAAATATGTAGACAGTGACCGATTCTATCTTTACAATGATGAATTTTTGGGTTTAAAGTTTCTATTAATTTAAAAAATTTTTCCTTACTATTTATAAAAATAAAGGTCTCGAGGGAAAAAAATTAATATATTATTTTTGATAGCTCACATTTGACAAAGTAAATTACTGAAGAGGATATTTTTATTAGTTAGTCCCGTTGAATGAGGCATATTAATATCTTTATCAAAAAAATACTTACAGTTACTGAGTACATCATATGCTTCACCAAGCAAAGCAAAAAGAGTCTGAGCTCTGGGATCGTCTGTCTTCAAAGGATGATATTTGATAGATAATCTACGGTATCTAAATTGAACAAATCAGACATGCATTAGCATTTAGTTAATTTATGAAAGAAATGGTTTCTTTTCAAAGTAAATATAAATACTTATCCTACATAAAATAATACAAAATATTCAGTACAAAGTGTTCATAATTGTAGTAATTATGGCGGTAATTGGAAGATCAATCAGCAGAACGACTTCATATTTCACATAAGAACGTCCGTGGCGATGGAATTCTGTTCCACATTTCCATTAGTTTATCATCAGAAATTCTCGACCATACGCTCGGAGACTATGAGCAGTTGCAGGACTTCGAGACAGGTCGCATCGTGACACTCCAAGAAGCCGGCTGATCATGTAGAAGAATCGCTCGTCAACTGAGTCTTAGTGATAATTCTCTGAGAAGGTGTTGGAATCAATGGTTGCCAAGGCTCTGGTCGGTTCAACAGTACCACTGCTAGAGAGAGAGCTATCTGATCCCTTTCCACCATCCAGAGATATGTCGCAAGCTGTATACACCTACCAGTATCTACCCTCACCATTGCTTTATTTCCATCGTCCCTTATTGAGCCTTCCTTCAACAACCAGCACCAGAAGCTTCGTTTAGAGTGGTGCCGTGTCCGAGTTCTCGAATGGTCTCGTGTTTAGTGCTTTTGCCTTGCTGCAGATTATAACGTATCCACTAGGTAGAAGAACAAGGCAGCGCTCAAATCCTGGAAATATTGCCAAGAGACATACAACCACTACAGCTAGTGTAATGATCTTGGGAGTCATTTCGTATGACAGTAGATCTCCTCTTGTAGTGATTCGAGAACTTTAAATGCATAGCGATATGTGCAGGAGATCCTGCAATTTGTTGTACTGTCCTTCGTGTCACGCCTGCCAAGAATAATTTTCCAATAGGATAATGCACGTGCAGACGCTGCACACATTTCCCAGCAGTGCCAAGCAATTCAAATCCTTCCTTGTTTCTGCTAAGTTCCAAGACTTGTTCCCCACCGAGTATTTGTGGGACGTACTAGGACATCAACTGCATCCGTCATCGAACATACCGAATTCGGAGCAGCAGTTGCAGCAAGCTTGGCGTGATTTGCCACAACTGCTTCAGCTTCGTTTCTCTGCATGTAACGCCGTATATCAGTAGTAGCAATAATATAACAACGGCGATGCTACATTCAATATTTTTTTTTACTGTATCAATTCGAATTTTTTTATTCAAATGACACTGACAAAGTTTCATTCAAATTGGACTCTTCCTTCATGATGCTTCGACGTTTTTGTCACAGAGTGTATTAAAAAATAAATAAAAGTTAAAAGCAATCGCATAAACAGGCCATGCAGGCTCACGGGAGCGCGGGAGATAAGGCTCCCAGCGTTTCGAGACCAACGGGACTAGATTGAGGTTGGGAGGTCAGCCCGACGCCCGCCCGCCTTAACTCCCGGGAAAGAAACCCGGTACCCATTCTACAGAGGGCTGGATAGACCCTAGGAGCCGTTAAGAGGAGAAAGAAGCGTGGAAAAATTCACGAACCCGCCACCTCCAACCCGCAGCCAAGCGCCCTAACCCACTCGGCTACCGGGCCCACAAAAAAAAATAAAATAAAAGGAATAATTACTTACTTAAGAACTTGTAAACTAATATGCAAGTTCTTAAGCAAGTAATTATTGCAAATGTAACTGAATTTGAAATTATCTAATATCTATTTATACTGTAAACTAATATACAGTATAAATAGATATTAGATAATTTCAAATTCAGTTACATTTGCAATATTTCAGTAATCTTTTTCAATTGTTAAGAATGACTTTATAGCAATATTTACCTTATGGAAGCTATAGTTCTATTTGATGGTATTTTCATTGCTATGTAAAAAAATACATATCCGGACTTGGAATTTCAATTTGTAGACCCTTTTTTTTTAGAGTTTTCCTTGAATTTCTCTTACAGCTTGATTTCATTGATTTTGTAAATGTAGCTAATATTTACTCTGCTATGAGCTTTGTTAATAAAAATCTGTGTTAATTGTAATATCATTGCTGTAGAATAATATCTATAGTAGCTCATTCTATCATCGCGTACTGGGGATTAATTGTGCTTAACTGAGCATGTTTTAACTATCTAAATAAGCTACATTCCAAATATTATGGAAATCCGTTCAGCCGATTAACTATTCAAGTGGAATAATACGACTACGTATGCTCAGTCAGAATCAAATTACTAAAACGATAGGAAGATAAAAAAAAATAATAATTGAAACATCTTCAATAAGTAGACTGTTTGTTTTTTTGTAGTATTCTTTCTTATTTATACTAACAGAGAATCTATTATTATAGTATATCGTGAAAACTATATTCCGACATCTTTAAAATTTAATCTCAATAAAAAGCAAATTTAAAGTCCATAATAATATATAAGCAGAGAGAAAAATAATCAATCTAAATAGATATTTGAATTTCCAAGCACTTTTTACTTTTGTTTGCAATTTTATTTGTTAATTCTTCTCAAATGTATATGAATTTTATAATAGAATAAGATTCAATCATTTCCTTATTTTCAGTTTTTTATAATAATCATAAAAATGCTTTTTCAATATAAAGAATAACCAAATTTATGAAACCTAAAATATATCATTTTTTTGGCAAATATGATGATATAAATCTTAATTTATAAAGTAATAATAAAAAATTTCTTTGTTATAAAAAATGAAAGAAATAGAAGAAAAAAAACCTCGAAATAACTGGTCGTGTACTCTAAACAATAATAAAATTAAGAACAACTATGGATATCGTCATATTATATATAAATTATTTAAACAAATTAAATGGGAAGATTACGAGTCTCCAAAAATTAAGGATATAAAAGAAAAACTAATTTCCGATGTTATTGATAATAAGATTAAATTACAAATGTTATTAGTGAAACTTCACTTTAATATAAACATTATACTATTATTTAATATAAACATTATTATTTCAAACATTTTACTACTGTAATTATTTAAACGAATATAAGACTAGTGTTAATTAAATAGCTTATAATTTCTTATTCTCATAATTATATATTCCTACAATTTTATGTTTATTTCTTAATATTTCTCTTATTCTTAATAAATTTAATAATCTTTTATAAATCAATTTAAACTTATGTTAATACTTGTAATTTAATTAGGATAATTAATATCAATTCATCAGACCTATACTACAGATGTGCATTTAGTATAAGTACACCTAATAGGACTAAGGAAAATTTAAAAAAAAAAAAAAAAAAAAAAAAAATTGTTTATAATATTTGATTTTTCATATACTTACTGGTAAAAGTAATAATGATAGATTTTTCTCTTCAAGTTTCATAAGACAATATATTAAATATAGTAATTTTAATAGTTCGGAATATTGCCAATGTTCGATTGAAAATACTGACTCTATTTTTACTTTTAATTAATCGTGGAAAGTTTTCTTAAAATGCTTTAAATGGATAAAAAACTTACGCCTTCTTGATTTCAGCATCTGTTGCACTCCTTGGAATATCAAGGATTCCGTAATAGTCCAAGCCCATTATAAAATCAACATGTTAGGCCCCAGTTCTAGGCTTAAAGCTAAGACTGCTATGAATGTTTTAATTCAGTAACATGTTTTGGAAAAATAACTTCCCTAGAATTAACGAATGAAAATGAATGACATTCACGTGCCAAATGGATTAAAAGACATTATTTGAAAGGAGATAGACAATGGATGCGTGATGAAATAATTGTGATGTGGTGATTATGATTATTTGTCTTTATGCTGATAGTTGTGCTGGTGCTGTTTGTTATAATTGTTACGGAATCAGATTGCTTAGCAACCGTTAAACATACTGTAAGTTTTGTCAAGTAAAGACTAGTTTTATGTATTTAATCCATTACATTTTACTTGATATAACCGAGTAACACCGGGATGACATAAGGCAGTATGTAATGATTTTAAAGATATGTTGTTGGTGGTTGATGAACAGATTCTCGAGAGAGCATACGCAGCTGCGTTGTCTTTGCCTGGTCTGTAGATGATCATCATAATAGTATTCCGATAATTCCAAACGCTATCGTAAAATTTTTACATTTTTAATTTTATTCTTAATTTTGGCATTGAACATGAATGATATTGATTGCTGATCTGTAATTAATTTGAAAAAACGACCAAGCAAAAAGTGTCGCCATCTTCTCAATGATTCCACAATTGCATACGCCTCCTTTTCTACGGCAGAATGATTTCTCTCTGAATTCTTCAGTGTCCTGGAAAAAAAAGCAACCGGACATACTTCTTGGCTAAGTGTTGCACCTATAGCATTCTCAGATGCATCCGTTTCTACTAAGAAAGTCAGAGACTCATCGATACATTTAACAGCAGAATTGGCTATGATTTGCTTAATATTCATGAATGCATTTACAGCTTGTTCATTTAGTGAAAAAGAAACACATTGTGTTAAACGCTTAATATGTTGAGAAAAACGTGGTACCCATTTTGAATAATGAGCAAACATTCCTAACACACGTTTTAATGCGTTCGAATCAGCTGGAATAGGATATTGTATCAAAGGTTCAAATGGATTAAAATACATTATTTGAAAAGAGATATACAATGGATGAGACTATAGTAAGTTAAAAATAAAACTGTGCGCGTACGAAGCATTTGTTAATAGTAATAATTACAACATATTAGTATAATTTAGATTTCAGCTTGTTTTAGTTATCTTATTAAGCTTCTGATCAAGGTTTTCGTAAAATTAACTATTGATTGGCACATTTCTGACAAAATCAATAATTACATATTCTGATCATATATACAGATATATTTGAAATAAAATTATGTTTATCATTTCCTATTAATTACTTTTTTTTCACTATCTAAAAAAGTATATAAAATAACTATAAAAACAGACAAAAATGAATTGGAATATTACCTAATCATAAAATCTATTTGTATTGGGTTAGCCAAAAAGTTCGTTCGGTTTTTAAGTAAAAATAAAAGACACATTTTTCATTCTCACTAATGATTTTATTAAACAACGTCTTAAAACGGTTTGTTTCACTACCTTCTGTCATCTTCAGAAACTTCATAATTCCATTTTCCCACAACTTTTAATCTTTTTGTTCCAGTTGCCTTTGGAGTCTTCCAGGGACTTACATTACTTCCATTAAGAG
Organism: Thereuonema tuberculata; assembly: GCA_023159025.1. Lineage (NCBI taxonomy): Eukaryota > Metazoa > Arthropoda > Chilopoda > Scutigeromorpha > Scutigeridae > Thereuonema > Thereuonema tuberculata. The sequence continues at coordinate 132,399,961 of JAFIDM010000001.1, forward strand.
AATTTTGTAAAGACCGAAATAAATGGAAATCCGAAGGTGCAATATCTGGTGAATACGGCGGATGAATCAGAACTTCCCAGTCAAGCTGTAACGGTTTTTGCCTGGACATTGAAAAAAAAAAAATACGATCTTGTGAGCTTATTTTCTTCCATCGTAAATATTAAATTGGCGACACTAAATTCACCAATTTGATCAGTTTTTGTTTTAAATGCACGCTGTTATGACAGCTGCCACAATACAATCTAACAAAATGGTGTCGAAAGATATTAACGCTACTATAGCCAACTTATGTAATAAAAACGAACGAACTTTTTGGCCAATCCAACAATTTGGTACATTCGGACTGTAAGTTATTGACACAACTTGTTTAAAAGTGATCACTTATTAAGTCCAGCTTATCAATGCGGTCTTTTCGTTGAATGTTTTATTGTTTGATAATTACTTAGAGATAAGGGAAAGAAAATGAGTGACTGAACCAACGCCACTCGGCAGTACTTGAAAAGAGGTGACAAAATGGAATCCTGCTGTTGTTTTTTTTTTTTTTTTTTCAATTGGAAGATTTGAACTATTTTTCTTTTTCTTTTTATATTTTTGTTATGAGTTCAAGTTCTCTGACGTCTTAGTTTTCTAAATTACCTGCTCGATTTTAGTCTTAATGAAGTTCGATATTCCAGTAGATATTGATGGATTATCTTGAAGACTCCACCTCAGATAGGAAGAAGAAGATTCAGGAGTAGATCATCATTAATCGGGTAATCACACGTAGGATTATTTTGCATCCTGTCACTAGTTTATGTGCTTTGCTGCTTTATTTATATATATTTCATTTCCCGTGACTGTGAATGGCAGCTTGTTGCATTTGTGAATGTACAAAGATTTTTTTTTTAAGAAATCTTAATATAATTATTGAAGTTATTGTTACATTTTATTTTTATCATAATTTACTATCTTGTTTTTCGTGCATGCTTCTTATTTGTTTTGTTTTTCAGCTACTTTTGTAATTGGACTGGACACTTGAACGACCGTTTGTACTTCTCATATTTCTCTGAAGAAAGCAACTGTGATGTAATGTCTCCGTCAAATACAAAAAAGAAAAGTATTAAAAGTAGTTCTTTAATGTTATGTTTATCTCCGACTTTATGAGATAGGAAAAGGTGTAATTACACCATTATCTTTTCCGTCATCATCGTTTTCAAATTCTAGACTAGGGATGAATATCCTCAAGTTATTAAGCTGTTTGAGATCTAACGCTTTCCTTTTCCAAGCAAACGATCGTCCAAATACTATCATTTGGATGTTTTCGTGATTGTGTTTTATTCGGAGGAATCCATAGCTACATATCTTTCTAATTACGTTTCTCGATGACCTGATCTGCATGCATTTCTTTTAATTATTTTTAATTTCTATCAGTAAGAACTATCTCTTTATACAGTTTATTATGTCTGAATTCCTATCTGGGAGACTATCAAGATTATTCTAGAGTTTTCTTAGGTAATAGTGGTAAAGTATTCTGATCTTAGATTTTTCAATTTCGTATTTGAAGATTTAAAATGTTCCTGAACTTTGATTCGACGGCAAATTTCTTCATAATAAAATCATTCAGTTTTATCCGCTGTCCAAGTTAAGGAGTCTTTAATTGAACTGCTAACTTATTCTGCATTAAAGAAGTCGTTTCTTAATAAACTCTTATAAACTAAACTTAATGATATGTTAAGTCAATTTAATGAATTCAAAAGAATGGAAAATACAATAACAAAACATTTCGGCTTGTAGTAGAGTTTTGTTTTAAATTTGAATTCGATGAAATTCAAAGAATGGCAGTGGTTATTATTTTGTTGATACTCAGGAATTTGGAATGGAAAGCACTTAGCCGTTCAACCAAAAAACAAAAAACAGTAAGGGAAGAGGGTTTTCAAACAAAAGATGCCATTCCAACCCAAAAATAAAAGATCCAAGATGTTACATTTCTTCCATTTTTACAATTCCTACCAATCCCCCCTTAATATGCAAATGTTTTGTTGCTTATTTTTTCAGCTTTTATTTTAGTATTAATTTTATTTTAGTATTATTAATAATCAAGTTATATTTACCGATTATTATACTTTTCCATAAATCAATTTTGGATATTCACTTAATCTTTGCGTTATTGTCAATCTTTAATCTAAATTTATGCTTTTGGTTTATCCTTTTGATAGCCAGATTACACATTATTGTAGTTCCAAGGAATTGCAGCTAAAAAAACTATGTCATTATTAACATCAAGTTTCTTTTTGAGTAGTTTTCATTAGGTTTTGCATCTTCCCAATCTAGCTTTCTAAATACTTCTTTAATTTTGGGTTATCTGACATCATTTTTTCATTTAACTTTGTGGAAATGAATTACTCCAACACTGATAACTCTCAATACTATTTGATTTGTTAAGATGATATTAACTGAATTAAAACCATTCATATTAATATAAAGTCTCCCCCCTCCAAATACAATGAGAATTCATTGTTCTCATATTGGTTATCATTATTAAATGGTCAATTATGTCCAGTTCATTTACGTTCATGGATACATGAATTACAGCATCGATCACACATGATCTTAGGATTCGGTTGTTATCACGAATAATACATGTACTGTATATCTGTTGGATGATGTAGTGTTTGCTTGAATTGTATTTTTAAAACAGTTATCTGTAGCATAAATTATGTATTCAGCTATATTTATGTAATTGATTGTTCATCTTAAATTTAGGTTTTTTAATTAATTTTGTTGTTAAGGATGGTTGTCCATTTCTCTTGATATTAAGTATGTTTCAGCTAAATTCTATGTGCAAACAGTTAACGAGTTGATGAATGAGTTAATAGATTGTTTATTACTTTTCTTTCTTTCTTTCTTTCTTTTTTTTCTTTTCTTATTATTATAGAAAATAAACATTTCCCCCTTTAAATATTACGAATTGAATTATAAGGCTTAGAATGTATAAATTTGATGGTTTGAAAATATAAATTAATAGATGTCTCTCAAATTAATTACTTGAGGCTATTTCTGAGATTGTGATATGTTAGTATGTATATTTAACATACTGCAAAAAAATCTCCTTTCTATAGCATAATTGAACTTAGCTAAAGCTGTCGTAAAAACCCTAAGATTTAAACATAATTTAAAAATACTTTTGAAAGTCACCGAATTTTTATAGTATGGTGGACATTCTTTATATAAACGTTATGGTAGATTTTTTTTTTTAAATTAAAGTAAAATTCTGTTGCTACGAAAACGTTGAGCATGCACTGAAACATGTATTGTATACTGTAATTGATAGCTTGCTGGTCCAGCTAATGCTGATTCTGCTAATCTTCTGAACCATCAAGAATTTATTACATTCTATCAGTCGCCCTGTTAGCATAAATTTACTTATACATTAAAGACATAGATTTTAAGATACCCAACTTTTTCGGTGTGTATGGACTTAAATAATTATTTCGTTTTTGTTTCAGAATTTTCGAGTTTTGGAATTACCACCTGGAAAACGAAGGCTTCTGACTGAAACCGAAGTTGTTGAGGACGGTTTATCTGGAAGAGGCGGTACCTGCTATTCAAAGAATAGATTTCTCAATGTAATTCTGAGGACTTTAGGCTTTGACGCTCATCTAGTAGGATGTAGGATGGGGATCAACTTAGAAGTTGATTATCATCATATGCTAAATGTCGTCAAGAACTTTCAGGTTCAGGGAGACCGTTACTTGGCAGATGTTGGTGCTTGGTATCCTGCACGGAAGTTAGTCAACGTGAATGATCTGGATAGAGAACCAGCAGTTTTTTCTGAGTGTTTTTTGACGTACAAAGTAGTAAAAGAGAATGGTACGATTGCTAGATACCACAAAACAAGCAGAGTGAATGATTTTCTGGAGGAAGGAGAACAGAGCTGGAGGAGATTTTTTTTTCTAACAGCCACGGAAATGGATGTTGAAGATGTGTTGCAGAAAATGGACGCCAATTATGCGAGGCCTGACTATGCCCTTCTTAAAGTCTTAGCCTTCTCTATTTTTCCTCCACAAAAGGCAATATCTTTGGTGGAGTGGAAATTCAGAGATTGGGATGACGTCACTAAGAACTTGAAAGATGAGGAACTACACTCTCTGAGTGAAGTGTCTTCAATGGTAAGGAAATATTGCCCAGCAATTGAGGAAGGTCTCATTGAAAGAGCGTTCGAGAATCTTCCAGAAGAGAACAAAAGATACGGGCAAAAACTAGAGAAGGCGGAAATGTAAAAAAAATGCTACTGTATAAAAGTTAGCAGATAATCTCAGAGAGATTAAGTACAGAGAGTAATTTAAAGAGAGTAATATATTAACTTAGACTAAGATATAGTAGAAATTACAATTATATTAAAACTGTTACTGTTAATCTCACTTTTTAACTCTATTGCATTTATCATTTTTATTTTTATATTTTATGTTATTACCCAAGACTATTTTTTTTTTATTCTTCTAATATATCAAATGTCTTGCATTTTATTCATTTGAATCAAAATAGCTTTTATTAAATACATTTTCTCTAATAAATCCTATATTGGTAATAAGTGGTTAATTTTTTCCCTTTATCAATAAACAAATAGATGAAGAAATAGAAGAATCTTATCTTCGATTTAAATAATTGGTTTAATGTAATCTGGTACAACAATTCAAAAACTATTCTTTATATCCAGTAATAAAACTGTTTTTAATGATAGACAGAAAAAAAGATAACAAAAAAAAAAGAAAAAGACAGAAAGATGAAAAGAATAAAGGGTAAGACCAAGTTGTTTACTAAATGACATCCTAGTACAACTGTTTCACGCTAATATGACGATCATCAGCTAGGAGTAATCATCAGTAAGCAATCAGGTCTCAGTACACGGGCCTATGTGAAATATCGTCGAATCAATTGGAGCCTGAAAATTACCTTAGCAATCTGATTTTTTAATGCGCTAAAAAAAAATTCATAGCGGGCGCGTGTAGCGACACATGAATTTTCTCGCCAGTTATCCTTTTGGTGAGTTTGTTATTGTTTATTTTAGCTTTTCAGGCTCCACATTGATTCCGACGATATGAAAAGAATAACTTTTTAGATTGATGCAAAGATCAGAAGGTCAGGAATTTTTCAGCCGTCAGTAATTTTCATTAGACAGGGACAAATAAGTTTCTGGTAAAAAAATCTTTATTAGAATAAGTTAAAACAAATACCTACTGAAGAAGCCCAAGGACATTGCAATAAAAATAATTAGAATTAAAAAAGACAATAGAAGAAAAACACTTAAGATAACTCATATCTTTACATCGTATTAAGGAGAGATGAAATTTCACTAGGGTGTTGGGCGTAGGTGAAGTATTTGTTCCGTAAATACTTCATCAATTTTGAAGGTGGTGAAGGTTTATAAATTAGGAAAAAATCTGCAGCTTTCGCTACAAAAGCCTAATTACCAACATTTCTGATAAAAGGATCCAAAGGTACTTTTATGTCTTTTTCCAAAAAATATGCTTTTTTTTATTTTTTTATATTTTTGTCCTAGAATAATACATCTATTCAAGAACAGAAATTGACTAAGGTCACCTAGAATTAGACGAGGAAAGCGAGTCTCTCGATCCATGCCCACTCGATCACATTTTATGAACAGTTTTATTCAAAATCTACAGTAGCTAGAAATATGAAATTGTGCCTGCCTACGTAGAAATCCATTAGGAGTGCACAATCATATTTTCAACACTTAAAACTGTAAATTTTATAAGAATTATTTGATTTAAAAAACTTGGAAAAACCCATATGAAAGTCCATAACAACAGCGCCTTCAGTTCCGAAACCGAAACAAAAATTTGTAATTTTATTTTTTTTAAATAATTCTACAGCCTCGTAATCTACAAATATATCATTTGAATAAAAAAGCACTTTAAAATGGTATTCCATCGTTTTTGTAATAAGAACAGATCCAAATAAAGCAAAGATTTACATTTTAAAAGTTAAACAATTTATTTAAGGAATATAAGAAAAGAGAAGGAGAAACAGCACCTGAACAAAAGGAAATTGCCTTTCTGATTTTAGATTTCGGGAAGGAGTTGGGAACGGCCGTTTCGTCCTTCTTCGGACTCATCAGCCCAACCCTCGCCTTCCCTAAACCAAATCAGAAAGGCAAGACATAGTTAGTGGAAGCCACTCCCAACTCGGAAGTGACCCCAGAAACAGCAAAAGACAAGAAAATAAATAGCTGCGTCTCTCGACGCCAGCCAAATCCTTCTCCTACGAACGAGTAGGCAGAAAGGAGTTAAATTAGAACAGAAGGTTCAAAAACGTTACATAAAAGTAAAGAAAAACTTAACGTGCTGTGAAATTTGTTTAAGGAATATAAGAAAAGAAAAGGAGAAACAGCACCTGAACAAAAGGAAATTATAATAATAATAAATTTATTATTATAATAAAAAAAAGAAAAAAAAATGAAAAATTTATCAACTTCTGACTATCTGAAAATCGAAACTATCTTTAGAAACAATTTTTTAAAACTCTTTCTTTATAATATATTTTTAAAACTTTTAGAAACTAGACATTTCTAATAATCATACAGCATCATAGCATGTATCACTTTTGATCACTTTTAAATACCTTCAATCTTTATATATACATGTTAAAATATGTACATGTTAAAATGTATATACATGTTTTTACTATGCAAATTTTCGCGAGTGATTTTTAACAGGCCATGAGGCTACAAAAAACTCATCTTTTTGCTAGTTAAATGAAAGTAAATATTCAAACACTAATGTCATTCGAAACAGAAAATATTTTCATTACATACATACACTAGCTATTCCAACTAATCTTAAATGTATTATCTGATTATGAAAAATCATCGATTGCATCACTTTCACGATCTAAACGAACTAACCAATTCAAAATCTTTTTATGGAAAATATCCTTACGAATCAGTTTGACAAAAAAAAAAAAAAATAATGAAAAAAAGATCTTTCAAGCTCCTAGATTAATTAATATTGATCTGTTGCTGATAAGGGAAGGACTTGTGACCGACCGAAACAATATAGATAAAATTAGTTTGTTTGCTCATTTGAGGACGCTGTGTTCATTTGTGCTGGTCTTACCAATGACTTGTGAGATCTACGATTTTCTCTTAAATGAGTAGATACAGTTAACTGTGCTCAATGTAAGCATTTCCTTTGCTGATTCTCTTCTGCTTTCTGTATTAGTGACTAATAACAAAGCTAACAACAATCAATCAACATAAACACGAGAAAGAAATTGAAAACAGTGACCTAACCGAAACTTTGAGGTCTCACAGCTGGACATCTACTTTTTTCACTATCTAAGTTGATCGATACTAAGAAAATTAAAAGATTATGTTTAGTTTAATACAAGATGATTAAAGTAAGATATATGACAGCCTAGAAAGCTACTCTGATCTGTGACAAGAAATTTAATTTAAAATACCTTGTAGGAAGCATTCAATACTGGATTAGACAATGGAATATGAAGACATTACTTTTGTAAATTTGTGTTAACAGTCACTTTATTACAAATCCTTTGTAATCTTAGGTCCTTTGAAAACATCATTTATAATTTTCATTTTTCCTAATTAATCTAGAAAACTGTCGTCTTTCTTCTTCTCTCTTCAACACAATTCCAAGCTACCTTGTCTTTCTTTAAATTTTTGATATTCTTAAGAATATAGAATATATTATAATAATACTTTGCATTCCTTTTCTGATCATTGCCAATTTCCTTTGATTTGGGTTAACTCCAATCCAGAAATTCTTCATCTTCTTTGATTTATCTGTGGAGTTCTTTGGCTTATGTGGGAATTGCTTTTACTTGTAAGGAAACCTGTTTAAATTGATCAACCATTTATCAGCCATTTGTTTAAGTTTCTTTTCAATCTAACAACGACCTTTGGCAATTTGAGGACCAATCACAGTTCTCAGTTCAGCAGAACTGAATTTGTGCTTCAATTTAATAAAGAAAACAATTGTAAGTTCTTCCTTATTCAACCGATGAATTTGTGATTTTGATTTAAAATGAAATACTTAGAATTAAAATTAATAAAATACATTTTGAAACGACAGATAACTGTAATAAATACCAAAATTTCCGTTGCCAATTTCAAACCATTTAAAAGTTGTATGATGTAAAGAATAGAATTACAGATCTATTTGCGGAGAAAAAAAAGAAAAAAAAAAACTCCTCCTACAAAAATGATTTAATAATTGATAAACAGCAGACGAGATGGTTTTATGAATCACTTACGCGTTTGAGATAACTTTACTCTTACCAAAAAAAACAAAAAAAAACTGAAAAATCATTTTATTATCAACTATCAAATATAAAGTAAATGTAATCTAAATACTGTGCTAACTTGTGAACGAAGGTTCTACGGCAAAAACGGTTTTGAGTTTCGAAATCAGCGTAAACAACTGAGTTAGTATGCCAAATTTCATTAAAATGGATGCAGTGGTAACAAAATTATTTGGTTTTGAATATAAATGTTTTGTTAGAATTTCAGTTGTCGAGGTCAGTTCCCAAGAATAAATTTTCATGGAAACAACATGGAATGACACAATGAACTAATATTTTCATCCAATTTGAGTACTTTTGATTCAATGGTACCATTGAGAACCGTTGGATCTATCTTAATAGCTTAATTATATCGAGATACAGACAGACAGACAGACAGACAGACGAACTTAGCCAATTTATATATATATTTGGTTCGATTGATGATTTGATTTGAAACATTTTTTTTTTAATGTTTATCAGACCTATTTAGGTGTACTTCTTACCTGTACACCTCTAATAAAGGTTCTGAGGGTTTAATCTAAACGATCATTTTCCACCCAAAAAGAAAAACGAAATACCAACCAAATACCCAAAGTTTAATTTATCTAAAGAATAATTATTATTTTTGACTCATAATACCGAAAGGCATTTAAAACTCACCTTTGTATAATCTAAATACTGCGCTAACTTGTGAACGAAGCTTCTACGGCAAAAATGGTTTTGAGTTTCAATATCAACGTAAAAAACTGAGGAAGTATGCCAAATTTCATTAAAATCGGTGCAGTGGTAACAAAATTATTTGGTTTTGAACGTATGTTTTGTTAGAATTCAGTTAAAATTTCATGGAAACAACATGGAATGACAAAATGAACTAATATTTCATCCAATTTGAGTACCCTTGATTAAATGGTACCATTGAGAACCTTGGATCTATCTTAATAGCTTAATTATATCGAGTTACAGACAGACAGATAGACGAAATTAGCAAATTATAAAAGTAGATTCAGCTTTATTTTTGTTTCTAAACAATTGATTGAAATAAAAAGAACACTATGTAGTTTTAATTCTTGGATAAATCTGATAAAAATGTGCAACTACTCAACGAGTGCTGATTAACTGATTTAATTTTAAAAAGGATTTAGTTGGGGATTTTTCTTATTTTGTTAGTGACATTTTCCAAAAGATGATTTGTCATTCTTATCATAAAGCAAAAAAATGCCTTACGACGTTATTTGTAATGGAACCAAGTTTTGTTACACTTTAATTTTTAGGATTTATAAATTTTTTTTTTTGTTTATCAAAAGTAATTGACTTTTTCCTTCTTTAAATTAAGTTAAGATAAAATATCCCATTGTACTCTTGGGGGTCGCGAGAGGTAAAGCTCCCGGCGTTTCGTGACCAAAGGGACTAAGGTCGAGTAGTCAGTTCAATGCCCACTCGCCTTTAACCCCAGGAAAGAAACATAGTACCAATTTTACAATATACTAGGTAGACCTTAGGAACCATTTAGAGGAGAATTCAGTGAAGGAGAATTCACCAGACACATGCGCCTTACCTCGGAAATGGGCGTAGGACCCACTTTCTCCTTTAAATAAATATTAATAAATAAGTACAGGAATTGCTGAAGAAAGTGAATATAGACCATGATACATCCATTGCCAAAATTATCGCACCCACAAAGAATGATCCGGGAACGACAAAACTCTGTATAAAGTACTGTCACAGGTAGTAGTGCCACTGATTGCAGCTAGGTTGTGATTACCAGCTGAAAGCTGCCACTTTAATACCGCTGCGGCTCTGGCCATTATATGACCGATATGTACTTTGTAATCTCTGTGCGTATCTCTGAGTCCGCAGCATAACTCGAGATGCATTCGATGCAGTTTTGAACAACTGACAGGGTTGGAGCGCGATCGTATTGTTGGACTGTGGATGGCAGGGTGGTCGTTGTGTTCCAGTGGCCGCCACCTCGCCCATTCTAACTTACTGTGAGATGCTATTGGAAACACTGGAGTCTTGAGAGAACACACATGCGCAGCGAAGGCACTGGGAGATTCAGGCAGAAGAGAAGATCGTACTATTTTCTGACAGTCCGAACTGATCCATGGCTGTCCCTGACTTGTCGTGGCATCACTAGAAGCCCCTGTATCTTCCCCCACGATTGTGAGGCGGTTTACAGAACGATACTTGCATTTTCCCTTAACATTCCACAATCGGTGGCTTCGTTTATAGTGATATAGTGAGGGGGTGGCATAGATGGTGGCATAGGGGGTGGCATAGTGTTATGGTGTGGGAAGCCATCGCCTACGATTCTCGGTCTCCGCTGGTAGTGATCAGGGAAACATATGTTCAGCGTATGTTCAGAAGATTCTGCGGTCTCAGGTGCTTCCCTTCATGGAACGGCTACATTGGTTTATTATCCAACAAGATAATGCCCTCC
>JAFIDM010000001.1:132411104-132455604 GCA_023159025.1 Thereuonema tuberculata
GGCAATGAGTGTATTTAAAATGTATTAAGAAAATAAAATATAAAACAACGTTTTGGTAGAACAAAAGCAAAGATTTATGAGCTTGAAAAGAACAAGTGATGATATAATTGAGATACCTAAACTAAAAACAAAATCATTGGCACATCTATGTCGACATAAAGAGTACAATGCAGATATTTACATAGATTGTAAATGAAGTAAAGCATTTATTAGAACATCTCTAATTAATGGTTTGACCAGAAAGTTTGCAACTAAGACCAGATTCTCCCATAAAGAAGTTATATAACTTAAAAAAATAAACATAATTAATGTGAAATGAGAATGATAAAACCTACCAATTTTTTATTAAAAGTGTATTAATGTTTAAATAAGTCACTAAATTAAATTATAATGGCTTATTCGAATTAGGAGATTTTTTTTCTTTCACAGCTTCATAATTTTGTTGTTGCTGAATTAAGGTTGTTTTGATTAGGGCCCCCGTCGGACGAAAGGATAGCTTCAAATTTGTCTGCGATGCCTTAGTAATCGAAGATTTTTGTCTAAAATCAGGTCGACATGTGCTTCACATGCAACGAGATGAAACATTAGGGCCCTGAATTTTAGGAGGCTTAGATGATCAAGCGATGTGATAAATGCCTGAATCGTTAAGGTATACATAAATAGTAGATCTGACACTTTAAAGTCACCATCTCATTTTCTTCCAATAAAAGTTAGATTTTCGTACATAAGCTTTGTAAACTTTCTTTCTTTTAGATCTAACTAAGTTCGACTAGCCATGTTGTAAAAGAAGTTTTTAAATCAAGACATATTTTAATAAAGGCATCTTTCATAAAATTTGTATGTAATTAACTCCTAGAAATCCTATTAAATTACATTCTTTTAATATCCACAACCTTTCGTCCTTCTTATCGAAATACTTCCTCAGATGGTTATAGAGGACAAGAAAACAAAAAACTAAAAACATTTTAAATGAGTAGTGTTTCATTTGGTTATGTTAAAGATTTTATGAAGAAATAAGTTTTTTGGATATAATGCGAGAATGTTAGTAATGTTATTGTTGTTTATGAAGCATCGTTGTTGCTAGTGTTTAATTTATGTGTTTTATGTTATCATTATTAATAACTATGCTGGTGAGTAAGATAGTTTTCAATTGTTAATATGTATATGAAAATGTTTTTAGTTCTTATTTTGTAACCCTTATGTTATGTAGAGGAAAAAGAAAAGTTTTTGTCTTCTTGTCCTCTACAACCATCTGAGGAAGTCTTTCGATAAGAAGGACGAAATATTGTGGATATAAAAATAATGTTATTTAATAGGATTTTGATTAAAGCTCTTACTTGGCGATTGTAATCCTTTTACAACATTGATTGATTTAAAGAGCTTAGTAGTTTTATTACCCGAGAATTTTAATTGTTATTTCTGTATGATCCAGTCTACGATTTGAGTTATCACTTATATTTCCCACAGTTCGGGTAAACCTAATTAATTCGAAATTTGTTTACATGGCCATACATTGATCTCTTTAAACTAAATTTAATTTTATTAATTTACTTAGTTAAGTAATAAATTATTAATTATTGTTTTCTCACCAACGATCCCTTATAAAATCGTCATCTAGTAAATTCACAAACAGAAAAACTGAATACACTGAAAACTTTATTTAATTGCTGAACAATCGTTCTTATACTTTCAGACTAATAAAAAAAATTAAATCACATAATTAAAAAAAGAAAAGAAAACTGCTGTTTTATTTGAAAAATCAACCAACACTTAATAATTGATTATTTATCTCAGAATGTAATTTCAAAACAGTTACTTATAAAGTGCAATCAACTATTTGGCTACATATATATTCTAAGTTGATTCTTTCATTCTTTATTTTTTCAGAATTTTCGAGTACTAGCTCTTCCAATTGGGCAACGAAGGCTCCTTACAGAAACAGAAGTGATCGAGGACGGCCTATCTGGAATAGGTGGTACCTGCTATTCAAAAAATAGATTTCTGAATGTTGTTCTTAGAGCTCTAGGATTTGATGCTCATTTAGTTGGATGTAGAATTGGAGCTGATCTGCATCAGGAATATCAACACATGCTTAATGTAGTCAAGAACTGTAGACTTCAAGGTGATCGTTACTTGGTAGATGTTGGTGCTTGGTATCCTGCCCTGAATGTCGTGAATGTCAACGATCTGGAAAAAGAACCAGTTATGTTCTCTGAATATTTTCTGAATTACAAGATGGTCAAAGAGCATGGCACAATTGTCAGATATCACAAAAGGAGCTCAGTTAGTGCGTTTCTGGAAGAAGGACAGCAAGAATGGAGAAGATTCTTCATCCTTACAGACAAGGATATGGACGTTGAAGATGTATTGCAGAAAATGGATGCCAATTATACAAGGCCGGAATACGTCCTCCTTAAAGTCCTAGCTTTCTCTATTTTTCCTCCCAAAAGAGCTCTATCATTGGTGGATTGGAAATTCAGGGATTGGGATGACGTCACCAGAAATATGAAGGAACAAGAGTTCCAATCGCTGAGTGAAGTGCTTTCAATGGTAAAACAATACAGTCCTACACTTGACGAAGAATTAATTGAAAGAGCCTTCCGGAATCTTCCAGAAGAGAATAAAAGATATGGACAAAATTAGATAAGAAATAAAAATTGAGAAAAAGAGTTCAAAGGAATTCACTAAGAGACTAATTTTGTGTTTAATTAAGTGATGTAACTACCAAAATAATTAAAAATAAATATAAGGTTTTTGCTGAAATCTTTCTAAAATTTTTAACTGTGTAGCTAGACTGTCAGTATATAATATATTTTTAGGAACATTGTACTAATTTTTTATTATTATTTTCTATCCAATTTCTTACTATCTTTCAGTTATTACTATAAACTTTACGTTATTAAAGGTTAATTGTTATAATTATCGTTTTTTGTATATTCATGTGTTTCAGTTGTTAATTACAGTATGTTTTTGTGGAATTAATTTATGTAATAAAATTCTCTAGTTCAGGAAATGATAACCATTTTTTTTTAATCTTTTTTTGTATTTTTAACGAAAATAAATAACTGAATAATAGAATATTTAATTGCTACTGAAATAATAATAATAATAATAATAATATATTTTTTTTTTTTTATTATGATTCTAAATACAAAAGTTACAGTCCCGTTAGGAATGACACATTCCTATCAACAGGTTCTGAATATAGGTATACTACAAATATTTAATTAATTTTGAATACATTGTTAAAAAATATGAAATTACTTACATAGTATTGTTTTTACAAGTGATTTTTGTCAGGTAGACCGCTAGGTGATAATTTTCAAAAAATTTTAAATTAGGCAGTAACATGATTTAAAAGTTAAAATAATTTTCTGATTTAACTCTATATATAATTATTACATATGTATATTAAAGTTACCTATGTTTAGCTTATTTTTGTCGAGTACAGTAAGAACTAGTAACAATAAATATTAAGGACATTGGTAGTAAATTGAACAAAATACTTAAGTGAGACATTACAAACAGGATTTACAATTACAAAGAAAACAATTGAAACAAAAGAAATTCATATTAATTACATTCTATCAGCCACTTTTTTAATAGTTTCTTAACATACGATATTCTTCCATTTTTTATATATATTTCTTTTTCATCTATAGTGTTGAATATATTTTCAAGTATATAGTTGAAATGCCTCTTACCATAGTCATTGTATATTAGTATACATAGTATACATAGTATATTAGTATATTAATAATAATAATAATAATAATAATAATAATAATCTTCCCCGCAAGGAGGGAGGCCGAGGACTCATCAACCTCATCACCCTACACGAAAAACAAGTACATACACTTAGGGAACATTTCCACCAAAGAGCAGAAGACTCCTCACTTTACTCAGCCATTGTCAAGGCTGACAAACACCTCACACCCCTGAACCTCGAAAACTCTTCTCCAACACTCACCACCCCTGACACCCACACTCAGCAGCTGTGTGAATCATGGGCTCGTAAAAAACTCCATGGCAGACATCATCACGAACTCAGCCAGCCTCATGTCGACATGGAAGCGTCGAACAGATGGCTGACGAGTGGTGAGCTGTTTGGGGAGACCGAAGGGTTCATGATCGCAATACAGGACCAAGTCATCTCCACACGCAACTACAAGAAACACATTCTACACGATGCAAACACACATGACGACAAATGCAGGAAATGCCACCCTACGCATGAGACGATCGACCACGTAATATCAGGCTGTCCCCTTCTCTCTCAAACAGACTACCTCCACCGATACAATCAGGTAGCGTCGATCGTTCATCAACAACTAGCACACAAACATTCACTTATTAAGAGCACGGTTCCGTACTACAAGTACATACCACAAAGCGTATTAGAGTCACCCTCATATAAACTATACTGGGACCGCCCCATTCACACAGACATATCCATACATCACGACAGACCAGACATCACACTTGTTGATAAGGTCAACAAACAGACCTATCTAATTGATATTGCAGTGCCTATTAGCAAGAACATGCAGAAAACTCACGCAGACAAGATCAGTAAATACACTGATCTAGCACACGAGCCCCAGAAGCAGTGGAGGCAGGACCGAGTCCGTTTTGTACTCATCGTTCTGTCCGCCACTGGTCTGGTGCCTCACACATTGCACCACAGTCTCAGCACACTAGGACTCAGCACAAAAACACTTATGCACAACTGCAGAAGGCTGTGGTACTCAACACTACACGCATAGTTAGGAAATTTATGGACACAACCACACATCCCTAATCATTCTCGCACACGTCTTTACACTTGGCAGTATGTGCTTTGGTCCTTGACCCGCCATATTGTTTTTGCTGGGGAAACCCAAGGTTTGAAACATACATAAATAATAATAATAATAATAATAATAATATTAATAATTTCACAATATCCAAACATTAGAAGACATACACACAACACTCAATTGCGCCGCACAGGGAATTATTCGGGCACTTGGAATCAAACAACACCGCATATCTACCACTGCACGGTCACAAGAATACATCCCCCCTTGGAGATGTCGCCTTGAGGGCCTTAGAGGAGACATAGCCAGGCTCACACAATACTGTGCAGGAAACAAAACAAAGAAACTTATATCCAAGGTCAGGAAGACATTCAAGCACATAAACACTCGCCCTTCACACTCAAACCATCATAACCAGATTCAGGAACATCTCGACACACTAAAGCAAAAACTGAGTGCACTTACAAAAAGATTACAAAGATATAAGCAGTGCACTCTACACAAACAACAGAACAACGCTTTCCAATACAATGAGAAAAAATTCTACAGATCATCTCCCTCCACTACACCCATCACAAACACACCCACCAGTGAGGCATTATATGAATACTGGTCGTCTCTGTGGTCAAACCCCATCCCCCACAATGACAAAGCAACATGGATCAAAGACGAAGAGCAAGTCACTGAACACTTACCCTTCATGCCCTTCCATGATATTACTCTCGCAGACATACAGACAGCACTAAAACTTGCACACAACTGGAAGGCTCCTGGTGCAGACGGCGTCCAGAACTCCTGGATCAAGAGGTTCACGTCTCTGCATGGGAAGCTAGCGCTTACACTCACTGACATAATCCAACACCCAGAACATATGCCTTGTTTCCTCAGACAGGATGTCACATACCTACAGAGCAAGAACACTGAACCAGCACATCCTGCTAACTACCGTTCACTCACTTGCCTCCCCACACTTTACAAACTCCTCACCTCCTGCCTTACAGACAAGATCTACACACACATCGAGACACATAACATTCTTTCCGAACAGCAGAAGGCTGTCGCAGGAATTCCCAGGGTTGTAAGGAGCAACTCCTTATTGACTCTGTAATCCTGCGCCAGACGCGCGCGAAGAATAGGAACTTACCTATTGGGTACATCGACTACAAGAAGGCATTTGATTCTGTCCCTCATTCCTGGCTCATATACACTCTTCATATCTACAAAATACATCCCAAGATCACGGCATTCTTAGATGCCACGATGAAGAGTTGGAACACAACATTACACCTACGCACCTCCAACACCTCTATCACTAGAGATCCCATTCCCATAAGGAGAGGTATTTTCCAGAGAGACTCCTTGAGTCCTCTTTGGTTCGGCCTCGCCTGGAATCCACTGAGCCACAAACTAGATAATGCAAAACACGGTTGTAGGCTTACCTCAGACACTCTGACACCATACAAAATCATACACTTACTCTACATGGATGATATTAAACTCTACGCCACAAACAACGCACAACTTATTAATTTACTACAAGTCACCATACAGTTCACCAAAGAAATTGGAATGGAATTTGGAATCGACAAATGTCGCAAGCTACATATAACACGCGGGAAGACTACCAATTTCGAGGGTTTTGAACTGGACCATGGGTTGGCCATCCAATCCATGGAAGAGGGAGAGACCTACAAGTATCTGGGCTTCCAAAAAGCGCGCATCATTGACAACACAAACATCAAAAATGCACTCAAGAACATATACCGTGCTCGCGTTCAAAACATCCTCAAAACATAACTCAACGCCAGAAATAAAATTAAAGCCATCAACACTTTTGCCGTCCCCACACTAACATATTCGATCGGCATAATTGCATGGACCAACACCGAACTCGAAGCACTATAACGTACAACACGCACTACATTCACGAAACACAACATGCACCACCCCAAGTCCGCTACGGAAAGGATGACTCTTCCCCGAAAGGAGGGAGGCCGAGGGCTCGTCAATCTCATCACTCTACATTCAAAACAAGTACACATACTTAGGGAACACTTCCACCAAAGAGCACAACACTCCTCACTCCACTCAGCCATTGTCAAGGCTGACACACACCTCACACCCCTGGAGTTCGAAAACCCTTCTCCAACACTCACCATCCCTAACACCCACACTCAGCCGCTGCGTGAATCATGGGCTCGTAAGGAACTCCATGGCAGACATCACCACGAACTCAGCCAGCCTCATGTCGACATGGAAGCGTCGAACAGATGGCTGACAAGTGGCGAGCTATTTGGGAAAACCGAATGGTTCATGATCGCGATTCAGGACTAAGTCATCCCCACATGCAACTACAAGAAATATATCCTACACGACGCAAACACACATGACGACAGATGCAGGAAATGCCACACTACGCATGAGACGATCGACCACATAATATCAGGCTGCCCCCTTCTCTCCCAAACAGATTACCTCCACCGACACAATCAGGTTGCTTCGATTGTTCATCAACAGCTAGCACACAAACACTCACTTATTAAGAACACAGTCCCGTACTACAAGTACATACCACAAAGCATATTAGGGTCATCCTCAATAAACAGTACTGGGATCGCCCCATTCACACAGACAAAACCATACATCACAACAGACCTGACATCACACTTGTTGATAAGGTCAACAAGCAGACCTATCTCATTGATATTGCAGTGCCTATCAGCAAGAACATGCAGAAAACTCATGCAGACAAGATCAGTAAATAAACCGATCTAGCACATGAGCTCCAGAAGCAGTGGAGGCAGGACCGAATACGTGTTGTACCCATCGGCTCGTCTGCCACTGGTCTGGTAACTCACACATTGCACCACAGTCTTAGCACACTAGGACTTCACAAAAACACTTATGCACAACGGCAGAAGGCTGTTGTACTCAACACAACACGCATAGTTAGGAAATTTATGGACACCACCACACATCCCTAATCATTCATGCGCACGTCTTTATACTTGGCAATATGTGCTTTGGTCCTTGATTCGCCATGTTGTTTTTGCTGGGGAAACGCAAGGTTTGAAACATACAAACATAATAATAATAATAATAATAATAATAATAATAATATTAAACACTCCGACCAGCGAGGCATTACATGAATACTGGTCGAATCTGTGATCAAACCCCATCCCCCACAATGAGAAAGCAACATGGATCACAGAGGAACAACAATATACTGAACACTTACCCTTCATGTCCTGCCATGATATTACTCTCGCAGACATACAGACAGCACTAAAACATGCACACAACTGGAAGGCTCCTGCTACAGACGGGTCCAGAACTTCTGGATCAAGAGATTTACGTCTCTGCATGGGAAGCTGGTTCTTACACTCACTGACATAATCCAACACCCAGAACATATGCCTCTTTTCTTCACACAGGGTGTCACATACCTACAGAGCAAGAACACTGAACAGCGCACCCTGCAAACTACCGTCCAATCACTTGTCTCCCCACACTTTACAAACTCCTTACCTCCTGACTTACAGACAAAATCAACACACACATCGAAACACATAACATTCTTTCCGAACAGCAGAAGGGCTGCCGCAGGAATTCCGAGGGTTGTAAGGAGCAACTCCTTATTGACTCTGTAATCCTGCGCCAGGCATGCGCGAAGAATACGAACCTACAAATCGCGTACATCGACTTCAAGAAGGCATTTGATTCAGTCCCTCATTCCTGGTTTCTATACACTTTTCATCTCTACAAAATACACCCCAACATCACGGCATGCTTGGATGCAACGATGAAGAGTTGGAACACAACATTACACCTATGCACCTCCAACACCTCCATCACTACAGTCCCTATTCCCATAAGGAGAGGTATTTTCCAGGGAGACTCCTTGAGTCCTCTTTGTTCTGCCTCGCCTTGAATTCATTGAGCCACATGCTAGACAACACAAAACACGGTTGTAGGCTTACCTCAGACACTCTGATACCATACAAAATCACACACTTACTCTACATGGGTGATATTAATTTCTACGCCACAAACAATACACAACGCGTCGAACAGATGACGGACGAGTGGTGAGCTGTTTGGGGAGACCGAAGGGTTCATGATCGCCATTCAGGACCAAGGCATCTCAACACGCAACTACAAGAAATCCATTCTACACAACGCAAACACGCATGACGACACATGCAGGAAATGCCACACTACGCATGAGACGATCAACCACAACATATCAGGCTGTCCAGTTCTCTTCTAAAAATACTATCTCCACCGACACAATCACATAGCGTCGAAGTTTCATCAACAACTATCACACAAACACTCACTTATTAAGAACACAGTCCCATATTACAAGTACATACCACAAAGCGTGTTATTGTCACCCTCACATAAGCTAAAGCTACATAAGCTACATCCTAGACAACACAAAACACGGTTATAGGCTTACCTCAGGCACTGTGATACCATACAAAATCACACACTTACTCTACATGGATGATATTAAACTCTACGCCACAAACAACGCACAACTTATTAATTTACTACAAGTCACCATACAGTTCACCAAAGACATTGGGATGGAATTTGGAATCGACAAATGCCGCAAACTACATATAACACGCGGGAAGACTACGAATTTGGAGGGTTTTGAACTGGACCATGAGTTGGAAGAGGGAGAGACCTACAAGCTCCTTGGCTTCCAGCAAGCGCGCATCATTGACAACGCAAACATCAAAAATGCACTGAAGAACACATATCTTGCTCGAGTTCACAACATCCTCAAAACACAACTCAACGCCAGAAATAAAATTAAAGCCATCAACACTTTTGCCGTCCCCACACTAACATATTCGTTCGGCATAATTCCATGGACAAACATGGAATTAAGGACGAACTCGAAGCACTAAAACGTACATCACGCACTACATTCACGAAACAACATGCACCACCCCAAGTCCGCTATGGAAAGGATGACTCTTCCCCGAAAGGAGGGAGGCCGAGGACTCATCAACCTCATCACCCTACATGCAAAACAAGTACAGCACTTAGGGAACATCTTCCACCAAAGAGCACAACACTCCTCACTACACTCAATCATTGTCAAGGCTGACACACACCTCACATCCCTGGATCTCGAAAACCCTTCTCCAACACTCCCCACCCCTAACACCCACACACAGCAGCTGCGTGAATCATGGGCTCGTAAAGAACTCCATGGCAGACATCGCCACGAACCCAGCCAGCCACATGTCGACGTGGAAGCGTCGAACAGATGGCTGACGAGTGGTGAGCTGTTTGGAGAGACCGAAGGGTTCATGATCGAGAGACAGGACCAATTCATCCCCACACGCAACTACAAGAAACACATTCTACACGACGCAAACACGCATAACGACACATGCAGGAAATGCCACACTACGCATGAGACGATCGACCACATAATATCAGGCTGTCCCCTTCTCTTCAAACAGATTACCTCCACTGACACAATCAGGTTGCGATAATTGTTCATCAACAGCTAGCACACAAACACTCACTTATTAAGAACACGGTCCCGTACTATAAGTACTTACCCCAAGCGTATTAGAGTCATTCTCACATAAGCTGTACTGGGATCGCCCCATTCACACAGACAAAACCATACATCATAACAGACCTGCCATCACATTTGTTGATAAGGTCACAAACAGACCTACCTCATTGATATTGCAGTGCCTATCAGCAAGAACATGCAGAAAACTCACGCAGACAAGATAAGTAAATACACAGACCTAGCACACGAGCTCCAGAAGCAGTGGAGGCAGGACCGACATCGTCTTGTCCGCCACTGGTCTGGTGCCTCAAACATTGCGCCACAGTCTCAGCACTCTAGGACTTCACAAAACGCACAACTGCACAACTGTTTTGTGCGCACAACTGCAGAAGGCTGTGATACCAACACAACACGCAAAGTTAGGAAATTTATGGACGCAACCACACAACCAAATCATTCTTGCACACGTCTTTACACTTGGCAATATATGCTTTGGTCCTTGACCCGCCATGTTGTGTTAGCTGGGGAAACGCATTGTATGAAACATTTACATAATAATAATAACAATCCCCCATATGAGGCACCACGTTTTCGTGGTGTGGGGGATTGTGTGCATCTATGATACTAAGAGGTATGCTGACGGTAGAGTAGCTACCAGAAAGGCCATCAAAGCCAGATTGGTCTTAGTTGAGGAGCCAGACTAAATATGCCCCAACCTATTTCAATGGTGAACAAAACAAAAAAGAATCCTATACCGGATCGGTCGTCGCCCGGCTCAACAAGGGCCGCGTCAGGTGCTTTAGTTCCTGGGTACCAGGCGATAAATGGGCAACAGAGCTCAGTTGCTGTTGTTAGGCAACCAGGGCAGGCAACTGTATATCGACTGGAAAGAAAAATTAAACGAAAAAATTGGACAATTGAAATAAACAAGGAAATTATGATATGCTGTTATCAATCAGACCCATCAAAAAGAGGATTCCAAAAAAGAATGTTTGAAATTTGGAAAGAAAAAGACCCAACTTCAGAAATAAATGAGCAAAGATTGATGGATCAACGACGTTTTATAATGAAAAGTAAAGTATTCACTGATTTAGAATTGAAAGAATTGGAAAGTGAAGCTTTGAAATTCAGAAATAATAACACACAAAATATTGAAACTGGAAATAATGATACCGCAAATGTTTCAAATCAAGCACCAGAAATTTGTATTAGAAGTAAATCCATTGAATGCTAGTAGCAATAGTATTCAAGATCATCTGGAAAATAATGATGCACAAAACCATTCACCTCAAACACCAGGAATTGGGGAAATGGAAGAAGTCATGGATTTAAATAATACTACAACTCAACAAACCAAAAGGCAACAACAACTAAAAGAGAAAATTCTTCAGTTTATGCAGAATACAACTGAACGACATCGACTTTCAGCTCTGAAACAAACAAGGAAAACTCAACTAAAAGAAATACTAAAAGATGCAAATTTTTGCATTTAGTAGTATTAAAACCAACAATATTTCAGAAACAAACTTACTGATGTGTAGCATAGCAACAGTGATAACATCAGAATTAGGTTACAAAATATTAAAAGTTAGAAAAGAGTTAGTAAAACCAAAATGAAAAATTCAATTAGAGGGGAAAATCAATAAATTGCGAGCTGATGTTAGGAATTTAAAGAATTTGAAAGATCGCAAATTAAAAAATGAAAGAATCAAAGAAAATCTAGTGAAAAAATATCACTTGGACACCAAAACAATTGTAGAAGTTACTGAAAAACTAAAACAAAGGGATGTTGCAACTTCAAAAAAGATCATTAGATATGAAGGACGTGTTACGCAGTATCAGCAAAACTCACAATTTAGAACAAATTAACACATGTTCTATAGAAATTTAATGAGATCTATAACTAGCAATTGAAATGCTTGCCCAGATAAAGATGAAACCTTCGAATTTTGGAAGAAAATTTGGGATAATCCAGAAGAACACAATGAAAATGCGACATGGATTAAAGACATTTGTAGAGGAAAAAAGAAGATACAAATGCAAAGTCTGATTATTACAAAAGAAATGGTTGTTAAACAAATTAAAAAATTTAAAAACTGATCTGCTCCTGGCAAAGACGAACTGCATGGCTTTTGGCTCAAACATTTAGTCAGCCAACATGATTGATAGATCATTTTAATAATATTCTACAATCCTCATCAATTGAACAATGGATGACGTCTGGAAAGACATTCTTAATACTGAAAGATAAGGAGAAAGGAGTAGTTCCTAGTAATTTTCGCCCTATTACATGCCTCCCAACAACATTTAAATTATTATCAGGAATTCTAGCAAACTCAGTTTATGATTATATGTCAAAAAATTCCTTCTACCCAATTGAACAAAAAGGAAATTGTAAAAACTCACGTGGAACCAAGGTTCAGTTATTAAATGATAAAATGATTCTCCAAAATTCAAAAAGACGCAAAACTAATCTATTGACCATAAGAAAGTTTTTGACTTCCTGCCACACAGTGGGATTCAAAAATCCTTAGAAGTTTTTGGAGAAGGTTTTGGAGTGAAAACATCAGAAATCTCTTGAAAGAAGCAATGAAATTTTGGAAAACAACTTTTTTATCAAATAGACAAGAACTTGGGGAAGTGAAAATTAGACGGGAAATATCTCATGGTGATGCATTATCACCATTATTATTTACTATTGCACTCATTCCCTTAACGTCAATTTTGAAGAAAATCAAAGCTTAATGGTGGCAATACTATCAAAGCCATAAATTCTTGGGCAGTTCCTGTAATTAGATACACTGCAGGAATAATCGACTGGACACCAAGCTGACTTGGACACTTTAGACAGGAAAACCCGAAAGTTAATGACTATGCACCATGCTCTCCATCCTAAAAGTGATGTTGATCGACTATATCTTCCAAGGAAAGAAGGTGGTAGAGGACTTCTTCAAATCAAGCAAACTGTAGAAGAGGAAAAATGAGGATTAAATGATTATGTAGGAAAATGCAAGGAAAAGATGTTGATTGAAGTTTGTAAGGAAAATATCTTGAAAGTTACTGGATCAAAACTGGATTACAAAACAGAAATCATACAACAACGATTTGATAGCTGGAAAACAAGCCGTCATGAGGATCATACACACATAACAATAGTAGGATCCTCATACAAACTGACCGTCATGAGGATCACAACACACATAACAATAATAGAAAGAAATGTGGCTTTTTTCTAATAGATGTGGCAATACCTCGAGATGCTCGAATTGTTGAGAAAGAACAGGAAAAGATCACAAAATATAGGGATCTAACAATTGAAATTTCTCAATTGTGGAACAAACGTACTACTGTGACACATATAGTCATTGGTGCCCTTGGTGCCATATCAAAGGAATTTGCAAAATACTTTAATAGGTTGGAACTGTCCAATATTTCAATAACAGACCTGCAAAAAACATCACTGCTAGGCACAACTTGTATTTTATGAAGATACTTGGACAATTCTTAGGTCTCTGGGTGAGATTTGAGTTGCTGTTATGCCAAATTTCGATAATACTCGTGAAATGTAAGAGAAAGTTGATGGGTGGTATGGAAATGAAACGTATCCATATATTTTTTTTTCTGTCGTCATTGTCGTAAATTTCGAATATTATTTTTCTCAATTTATTTTTAATGAAAGCATTCCGGAAGTCTGCTTTTCCTCCCAGGGATTCATGTGCAACATAGTGACCTTACCATAACTTCTATTGGTCAAGTTTATAAATCACTTACAATCATTTAAAGGAGTCTACAGTGGCCTGTCATGTATACATCGATGTTCCTGTATCGTCTTTGAAGAGAAGCCCGTGACGTTGATGAACACTAGATGTTGATTGGATCCTGTCATTGTGTCACATGTCGTTCTTTCAATTTGCATATCCTGGTGTTTTTTGAATTTTAAAACTAGTATAGTATTGATTTAATGTAACGATTGAAAGCATCTTAAGCCGAAGTCTCAAGAAGAATACGAACATAAAAGTTTTAATCTTTGTAATTCAGAAACTATACAGGACAGGATGTTGAAACTTCAGAGGTAGTTGTGGGTTGTTACCAGAAAGATTTCTTTTAATTTTAGAACATATCCTACCAATAAGTAATGAACTAATGGGCAAAGAACTAAACCTCGTTGCCGTTCAATCTCTGATCCAGATAACTATAAAACTATTTATTCTACAAGACTGAAACTTTCGTAAACGATACAGATGCTTGTAAAATAGATCCCTATTGATTCTATAAAAATCTCAGTTAACAGATAAGAAGCTATGAGCAAAAAAACAAAACAAAAACATTATTCATTAATGAGTGATTTTTTTTCTCTTTTTAACAAATTCTGATATGCTCTGATACCCCTGGCTTTCCAGAAGATGCCATACCAACTAAATCTTTGTTTTTCTTTTTATAACAAGATGAAGAAATTCGTCTTCTTTGAAATGCGACACTTTCATATTGAAAGTGTCTAGACTCCAAATAAAGAACTGAAAGGTTAAAGCACGGTATGGTTCTAATTCTTAATTGGAAATTGCGATTCTGATTCCGATAACATATCTTATCTCACTTCTGGTTTTATCTCACTCTTATCTCTTTGGCCCACTTGTTGATAAAAACCTTCATGAGGATCCTCTGACCTACAATCAAGAATTTATCAATGTAGGTTCGATCAAGAAATATAGAATTAATATTGGCAAATATTTGATGCTTTTTTGGTCTAGTGTTTTCAAATCCTACAGAAATCTTGTAGCCATATTAATTTTATCTTAAATTAAAATGAAAGCACTTGCTCTCCTATGAGGACGTCGTCTCATTTTTTTTTTTTTTGTTTCTGTTTTTTTCTCGAACTTACATCAATCAGAAAATAGAAAACCCAATTATTTTTCTTTATATTATGTTTGCTCCATCACAACATGTTAATTTTTATAATTGATATTATCTATATCTATAAAAGGCAAATCCCACTGACTGCACTGAATCTAGGAACTTGAAATTTTCGGGATTGATTTCCATTATAACGTAGGCCCTCATTAAGAAAGGATTTCTTTAAAATAACACACAAAAGAGATATAAACAGGGGAGGGGGTTAAGTTCTTGAAGGTTATCCACATCTCGGAAACGGTTGGAGCTAGAAACATGAAATTTGACCTGAGTGTTCTTTGTTAAAATCAAAAAGACCCGTATTCAGCGAATTGTCGATATTGACGTTGTAAACGGGAGGGTTGTTGTTGTTGTTGTTTGTTGGTGTTTTAATGGCGCAAAAGCAGCAGTGGCTAAGCTGCGCCAAGAAAGGTAAAATTCAGAACATTGGAAAAGCAAAATAATCGAAGTAAATCAAGATAGAATGGGCAAAAACAAGAAAATAACTGTTAATTATAAAAGAGAGGCAAGGCCGCATTGAGAAATGAAGCGGAAAACTGCGGAAATAGGTAACAACTCATTATCATTCAAAAGTAAGGAAATATGAAAAGGAACGTGAAATTTAAAAAGAGGATAAAAGCACTGACGACGATGTTGATTAAAAGCAGGACAGTCAATTAAAATATGATGAATAGTTAAAATAACGTTGCACGTAGAGCACAGGGGAGGTGGAGATTGAGCAGTAAATAGCTATGTGTGAGTCTTGTATGCCCGATCCTCAGACGCACCAGAAGAACATCCTTCTGACGAGTTGGAAGCAGCCGATAGGTAGGAGAGGATAATAAAGGACTGACAAGACGAAGTTTATTGCCGTGAAGATCATCCCATTCGTGTTGCCAGGCAGATCGGAGACGAGTACGTATAAGAGCATTGATGTCAGAGGGAGGAGTGGAGATCCGTCGCAGTGGGAGACCAGCAGCAGATTTGGCGAGAGAATCAGCGAGGTCATTGCCGACAATACCGACGTGGCCTGGAATCCAGCATAAAAGAATCGTGCAATGTTGAAAATGTTGTAAGAAATCTAAAATGGACAAAACAAAAGGATGAACCTTCACTGTGTGACTGCACAGTGCCTGCAGAGCACTCTCAGAGTCACTATAGATAAGAGTTTTGGGAAACTTTTCCTGAAATGCATACTTTGAGGCTAGGAAAATGGCGTAAAGCTCAGCAGAGAACACCGAAACCTCAGAAGGAAGATGAACAACTTTCCTGAAAGTGGCAGTATAAAAGGCGGCTCCAACATAAGATGCGCCTTTAGATCCATCGGTGTAAAAAATGTTGAAGTCAGAATGACGGGACAAATGGTCCCGATGCAGATTCTGAAAGACTGGAGGACGTATTGATTTTTGTAAAATTACGAAGCGAAAAATCACAGGTTGGGAGTTGATAGTTCCAGTGTGCTGATGGTAAAACAGGTAAAGTGGCAATGTTAAGATCAGTGAGATGTAGTGTAGTAAGCCAAGTCGTCACCCGATGTCCAAACGGTGGGATAATGGAAGGACGATTGGTAAAAAGTCGTCGCTGACGGGGACGACAGACACATTGATGAGCAGGGTTATGTGGAAGTGAAGAAATCCGTGCGAAATATTGCAGTGACATGGCTTGTCTACGAAAGTGCAGGGACGGTTCCAGAGCCTCTGCGTACAGGCTGGGAATCGGTGAAGTACGGAAAGCACCGAGGCAGAAACGAAGGGCCTGATTGTGAACAGGATCAAGTGTTCGAAGTACAGATGGCCGTGCAGAGCCATATACAATGCAGCCATAATCTAGTTTGGATCGAATAAGGGCACGGTAAATGCGCAACAAAGCCAGGCGATCACCACCCCAAGTGGAATGTGAAAGCGCTTTGATACAATGTAATTTTAAAATACAACGCTTCCGGAGATCAAGGATGTGATCCTTAAAAGTCAATTTCCTGTCAAAAATCAGGCCTAAAAATTTATGTTGAGAATGACATGGAAGTGGGACACCACCAAGAGTCAGCTGGGGATCAGGAAAAATTCCCTGACGACGAGTGAAATGGACACAGACAGTTTTGGATTGGGAGAAATTAAAACCATTAGAAATAGTCCATGTCTGCAACTGATGCAGTTGCAGACAAGCTAACTGCAGTTGTCTTTCAATCAGACGTAAATTTACAGAACGGCAGGAAATCTGTAAGTCATCAACATACAAAGAATGGTGGATAAAAGGAGGCAAAGCAGATATGATGCCGTTGATCTTTACAGAAAAAAGGGTAACACTCAAAACACAACCCTGAGGGACTCCGAGTTCTTGAGGATAACATGTAGAGAGCGTAGATCCCAGACGAACTTGAAAAGTTCGATTTGCAAGAAAATTGCGAATGAAAATAGGCATGTGGCCACGAAGGCCATAACTATAAAGATCTTGCAAAATACCAAATTTCCATGTGCGATCATAGGCCTTCTCCAAGTCAAAGAAGATGGAGACGAGGTGTTCTCGATTAACAAAGGCAGTGCGAATAGTATCTTCCAAACGGACAAGATGGTCGGCCGTAGAACGATGTTGGCGGAATCCACACTGTGTGGGAGCTAGATGCTGATTGACTTCAAGAAACCATTGAAGTCGGCGATTTACCATGCGTTCGAGTGTCTTGCATAAGCAGCTGGTGAGTGCTATGGGACGATAATTATTTGGATCACTCACATCTTTACCAGGTTTAGCGAAAGGTATAATGATGGCTCGACGCCAACAATCAGGAAAGAGGTGTTCCAACCAGATTTTATTAAATATAGAAAGAAGAATATTCAACGAAGAAAAAGATAAATGACGTAACATCACGTAATGAAGTCCATCAGGACCGCATGCGGTATTTTTGCTATTATCTAAAGCAAACAATAACTCCTGGATACTAAAAGGGAGATTATATAGTTCTCTGTTGGAAGAAGAGAAGTTTAATGGAATAGCTTCAGTGCGATCTTTAATTTGTTGAAAAGTGGAAGGTAACAAAGCTGGGCTGGAATTCCGCGCAAAAGCCCGTCCAAGTGCTTCAGCTTGATCAGAGATGTTAGCAATTTCTTTTCCATCTTCTTTGAGGATGTGTAAAGAGTGAGGTACGTATTTGCCGTGCATCTTCCGAATTTTATCCCAGAGGGTCTTTGAAGATAGTGTACATGTGATGGATGATATATAGCGTTTCCAAGACTCCTTCTGACTAACCCGACGGATACGACGAGCTAAAGCGCGGGCACGCTTAAAGGACAAAAGATTGGCAGAAGTGGGATAACGTCGGAAGATGTTCCAGGCTTTTTGTTTAAGTTTCTGTGCAGAAGTACAATCAGGAGTCCACCAAGGTTTAGGATGCAGTGGGAATCGTCCATATGTTTGTGGAATTATTGCTTCTGCAGCACCAATAATGGTATGCGTGACCTCGTCAATAATTTGATCAATGGTAGCTGAAAGATCAATGGCTTCCAGAGTACAGCGGGTAGTAAAAGTTGTCCAATCAGCAGAGTCAAATTTCCAGCGAGGACGACAGGATGATGAAACAGCAGAACGAGGTAGTTCTTGGAGAATGATTGGGAAATGGTCACTGCCACCAGGATCATCAATAACATCCCATGAGAAATGGGGGAAGAGCGAAGCCGAACCGATTGCTAAATCTATAGCAGAAAACGATATTGGCGAGGATGTGAAATGAGTCGCTGCACCTGTATTAAAAATACAAAGATTGCGCCGAACTAAAAGATCTTCAATAACAGTTCCTCGAGTATTGGTGAAGGAAGAACCCCATACCGGAGAGTGAGCATTGAAGTCACCAACTAAGAGAAACGGAGTCGGTAATTGATGAAGAAGATTATCAATCTCTGTACGCGAAACAGCCGCTGTGGGGGAAAGGTACAAGCTACAGATAGTAAAAAGGCGGCTTGTTGAAAGGCGAGCAGCAACAGCTTCCAAAGAAGTCTGTCAAAGAAGTCTGTCAGTGGAACAGGGGAAAAAGGAATGTCATTTCGAATAAGGAGACAAACTCCTCCACCGCTTCTATCAGTCCGCTGTTTACTCAGCATGGAATAACCATGAAACGAAAAAGTGTCGTTTCCCGTAGAAAAGTTTCCTGCAGACACAGACATACAGGATGATGTGTGTGAACTAAAGCTTTAACATCATTTAAGTTGGAGCGAAGTCCTCTACAATTCCATGATAAAGAAACCATAAGTGAAATTAAAAAGGAAAAGGTGAAAAAAATCAACGAAAAAATCAAGGTGGAGCAGATGGTAGTGCCGGAAAAATAGGAGATGCTAAGGGGTCATTTATATCGTCATCAGAAGATCGACGGGGAGAGGAATGTCTCCGACGTCCACGAGAAGGCGAGCGTGAACGTGTGCATAACAGGGATTGATGTGGAGAAACTGAATGCCGCTTCCGTGTGAATTTTGGAGCTGCTGGGGTAATAGAAGGACGTGAAGATATCGGTAAAGACAAAATGGTAGATTGTGAGGTAGATTGTGTAGCTGGCGAAGGACCTCGTGGTGTGCAAGTAGCAATGGTGTGAAATATTGAAGAAAAAGACTCATGAGGAGGACAAGTGATGTCTGTTTGACAGGCCATCGAAGTCGTCTGTTTGGATTGTACCACAGAAGAAAAAGTCTTTTGGGCTGGCACTGCAGGAAGCATCTTCCGGGCCTCTGGATAAGAAAGAGAATGTTTCACTCTGATGGCCTATATCTCTTTCTCCTCTTTCCAGCGAGGACAAGATCGGGAATATGAAGGATGGTCGCCGGAAGAATTGACACACTTGAGAGGTAAAGTGCACTGTGTAGGCTCATGGGATGGCTCACCACACTTAGGACAGATGGACTTGCCACGACAAGCTGCGGAGCCATGACCATAACGCTGGCATTTAAAACAGCGTAGAGGGTTCGGAATATACGGACGCACAGGACAGCGTAAATAGCCAGCGGTGACACTCGTAGGCAGTGTGGAGGAGTTAAAAGTAAGCACAATTGTGCGATTCAATTTACTTCTTCATTCTTCTTAATATTAAAAATAAATTTCATCAGACTCCATATATAATACTTCTTCATCTTTTTATTCGCAATATTTCGCAAAAACTGAGATCGTTTTGCTTTCTCAAGCCTATCTTTTTTTTGAATATTTCTACAATAAGTCTAAATTTAATAGCAAAGATCACAGTAAGTTATGTTTCCATTGTTACAATTTTAACAACAATGATACAGTGAGTTATGATTCAATTAATTTCTTTCTATTATTACTGATAACAATTTTGTTTTAATTTAGCAATGATACATTATTGAAATCTGTACTCTTTTCCCTTAATCATATCTTGAAAATAGGACAGGGTATTATGATTTACTACATAACCCCTGTCCTTATTAATACATGTAAAAGTTTGAATAGTACAGGCTTCTATAATGTATCTTGTGTGTTTGTCTGTTATACGAAACAATATGCTAACAATCGGGTCAGGACAAAGGATTACATTTTGAAGGATTACAAATCAAAAGCATTATAGATAATTTAAACATCATATGTGATAATTGTTATTTTGAGTTTAATCAAAGATTTTACCAACAAATAGAGGGCTTCCTAATGGGCAGCCCAATATCTGGGCTACTATGCAATATATTTACGGAAGATTTTGAAAAGAAACATATACGAACTTGGACCAAGAACAGATTCAATTATTACAGATATGTCGACGACATACTAATTATATGGAGAGGGACAGCAAGACAATTCCAAAACTTCTTTAATAAGATAAATTCAGCCAACAACTACATCAAATTCACCAAACAAGAAGAACTGGAAAAGAAAATTAACTATCTAGATTTAACACTCATGAATAACGAAACTGGAATAACATACGAACATTATGAAAAACCTTTTAAAAGCAAACAATTCATCAATTACAAATCTGCACACAACATTAGAATAAAGAGAGCAGTGATTAAAAACACCTTGGACCGTATAACCATGAATACTATAGATGAAGATAAAAGGACAGAAAAAATGAATAATTTTCTATGAACATTAAAAATTAATGAATATCCTCATTATTTCATTGACAACATCTTTAAAGATTTTAGTAAGGGAAAAGACAAAATAAAAGAGAAAGAAGAAAGAAAAAACACAAAGTTTCTGAAACTCCCTAATAATATTAGAATTAACAAAAGTATACAAGAAATATGTAAAAAGAACGAAATTCAAATACTCTACAAGAAAGGAAACAGCATAAATTCGATAATACAACATAATATTTACAAAGAAACAGTGGAGGGTATAATCACAGAGACAAAGGAAGGAAGAATCATGGGGACGGTGTACAAATTAAAATGCCGCTCATGCGGAAAAGTATATTTCGGAAACACAGGAAGAATATTGATGGAACGAGTTGAGGAGCATACCGCCGCCAACAGAAATAACCATCCACTTGTTTCCGACTGGGTAGGGCACTGTATCACAGAAAAGCATTGTCCTGACCCGATTGTTAGCATATTGTTTCGTATAACAGACAAACACACAAGATACATTATAGAAGCCTGTACTATTCAAACTTTTACATGTATTAATAAGGACAGGGGTTATATAGTAAATCATAATACCCTGTCCTATTTTCAAGATAGGATTAAGGGAAAAGAGTACAGATTTCAATAATGTATCATTGCTAAATTAAATCAAAATTGTTATCAGTAATAATAGAAAGAAATTAATTGAATCATAACTCACTGTATCATTGTTGTTAAAATTGTAACAATGGAAACATAACTTACTGTGATCTTTGCTATTAAATGTAGACTTATTGTAGAAATATTCAGAAAAAGATAGGCTTGAGAAAGCAAAACGATCTCAGTTTTTGCGAAATATTGCGAATAAAAAGATGAAGAAGTATTATATATGGAGTATGATGAAATTTATACACAATTGTGCGAGTTGGTACTTCCTTATTATCACGACGGATGTTAATGCGGCAAACCGCAGTGACACCCTGCGAAGCAAAGCCTTCGAGAAGGTCAGCATCACATAGACCGTCCAGATCTGGTTCTCGGATGACGCCGCGACTAGAATTTAAAGTCTTGTGTTTAGTGACAGATACCGGAGTATTTGCCAGAGTCGTCAACTGAAGAAGTTGGTCCACAGCTTTTGAAGAAGGCAGCTGGATTAGCAAATCGTCAGACTGGAGCTTCTTGACAGACTTGATATTTGAAGTGATACCTGAAAGTGCTTTCGAGATGAGAAACGGGGACAGTTTAGACAAAGGTGTGTCAAGGGCTAAAGAGTGCATAATTAAAAAAGTCTGACTGGTAGTACAAGGAGAGGTAACATCGACGGTGTGGGAATTGCTTCCCAATGAAGGAAAAAAATTATTAGAATCCATACACAAAAGATTTAGCTGGGGAAAGTAAACAGTCACCAGGCAGCTATCCCCATATCTGCCTGGAAGGCACTGCCGAAGCAGTTTAAATACTGTGATTTGTTGCCAGGCAATCTTTTTTTTTTCCACAGGGATCGTTCAAGACACTAAAATAACCCCGTAGTGCCACACATCCATCGGCACGATGCCTTCCACCTTGGATTCGGGGGCGGGCGTTTAGGACCCATGGAGGGTAAAATACCCTCCAAGGGTGTCCCTCACCATGTAGGAACCAGCATCGAGGGGGCGCTACGATGGACTGCGCTGGTGTCTCGGCATTTCCTCCTTGACACAACAGGACTATGGGTATCCCGCCAATACTGGGTCGCCAGAGCCTCATTCGTGAAAACAGAGTCCACAACAGGAAGGTGAGGTTGATATTTGGGGGGAGAGGTTATATTAACCAGCAAGTGGTGTGGCCCATCACTCCCCTTGGACCCGAAACGGGAGGGTGAACTTTCTTGAAATATATAATCTGGAGGCGACAATTGGCACTACAAAAATATTGTTGTTCAACAATTGGAACTACAATATTGTTGTGCATAATAGATTCACAGATTAACCTTGGGGCGACAATTGGAACTAAAATATTTTTTGCGCAATAACGCTACGTATTAACCTGGAGGCCGAAACTAGAACTATGGGGTGTAAACGGGGAGGGGTTGGGCAAACATCGCTGAAGGATACTTCTACGGGGTTTCTGGGATAGATGTAGATTTGTAATGATCACATGATTCTTTTTATTAACTCAGAAAGATTTGAAGTGTACGGGTGTGAAGAAAGGGAGAAATGGGTGGGAAGTCTTACATTTTCTGATCTCGAGTTACAAAAATTCAAAAATAACATTACTTTATACCTATCACGTGATTTTTGTACCAACTGGGAAAGTTTGGAAGTGATCTCACAATTTCGATTTCTTTCTCATTCCCATCATTGTAACCAGTATGAAGAACGGGGATTTTGCTAGTAACAAATAAACAATAAACAGAAATTATTTGAATGTATTTTTTTTAATTAGATATTGTATCACTGCGAAAGAGATCGAAATTAATCAATAGGTCAACAAATTATTATATCAATAGAAATCAATAAGCGATAAGGGGAAAAGCAAGCAAAGAACAAACAAGGCTTTTGTCTAATATTGATTAAAATACAGATACGATTACTGGTAGAAGAGTTCTTCCTTGTTTTGGATATTAAAAAAAACAAAACAAAAAAAAAACGAACATTAAAAGGTAAAATGTCAGTTAGTAAAGCACTGGGTCTCAACCATTTAATGTGGTAAATACTGTATATAAAAGGTTGAGACCCAGTGTATTAATGTGTTAAAATATATAAATATATTTATTACATTTATTTATTTTGTATGAATTGTAATACTTTAATTATAAGCATTAAAATTTTTTTTTAGAAATGTTATTAATTTAGTAAGACAAAAAATTGTATTATTTAATTGTTTATTAACGTAGCTTATTATAATGTTCAAAAAAAATTTTTTTTTTGGATTATAATAATCTAATTATATAACTATTAAAAAAATTAGAATTGTTATTAATTTAGTAATACTAAACATGCTATTATTTGATTATTTAATGAACTAATCGTATTAAATTATATGTTATCATATTTCCCAACTGATAATTTCAAATAATTACAAAACTAATCATGAAGTGTTAACTGTTATATAATAAATAATATTTATACAGCTAGAAAGATTATATACTGATATATTTACGCTATATATTTACTTTAATACACTGTTATATTGGGAACCGTAGAGGTCGGCTACGACCTCTGGCGGCGAAAAAAACAAACGGGTGATCAGAACAGTAATTCTGTTATATTTATTAAATAACAAAATTTGTATATTTATATCACAAATTGTTTTAAAATGAATATTATCTGTATAAACTTAAAAAATATATCTTCATCAGAACCTATAGACAGATTCTATAAATATAGGTATCTCGCAGGACTTAAATTCTAAATTTATTAAAGTAATATATATATCTATATATAAATATTTTTTTATTTTTAGATGCTTTATTTTGCTTTATTTTATTGCGCATGAAAAATTCATTGAGGCTAGCGGAGGCTACCATTTTCTATATTTGCTGAATTTTCTATATTTTATTTTTAAAGTGGATTTTTGTTTTTAGTTTAAGTTTTGGATATACCATATACTTTTCGACTAAAACAAAAAAAAATATAGGCAATTTGCTTTCACTATTAATGAGCTTTCATTGTCAACGTTTTTACTTTAATTATTAAATATTTTTAAAAATAAATAAAAAAGGAAATGAACATAAAATTTGTTTTAACTTCAGACATCGACATTTACAGAGTTAATGCTTACATTCTTATTATTATTTCTTCTTAATTTTTTATCTTTCATTTGTTTTTCACTATTTATAATTTTGTTGTGTTTGTTTTGTTTTGATTCTTTCTTTTGTTTTGTTTTTAATTTTTATATTAGATGTTAACAGTTATTTTTTCCCTTGGTGAAAAGCAACACTTCCGTTTTCATGATGGAACCGGAAGCAGTCTGACCCGCTCGTCGCTTTGTCCCTCCGTTCCCATCATGCACCTCGCTGAACAATGAACATCAGGCTAGCTGCACTAAAATTAGCTGCTGTCACGCCGTGAATGTATTAGCGGTAAGTGACGGTTCTTATTAATAATAATTATATTTTCCGTAGCTTAATTAAAAGTCAGTTAAGGCAGGAAGTGATGTTATTAGAACTCTACAGCGAAGCCAAAACAGAAGTTCGTGAATGGTGCTACAAAACCGAAAATAACAAACAGGTAAAACACCGATTTTCAACAGGTTGTCCGGATGCACTCCGGATAAAAATGCTAATTATAGAAAAAAAAAAGCATAATTACATACACGTTTATTTTTAAAGGTTTTGCTGTAATTTTCATTCTTTCATGACCTGTTTTCGAAATATGTAATCTTTTTTTTTTTATTTTAACTACTTAAGACAAAAATCACGATTTTATATTTTGTAATAATAATAATAATAGTATGAATTAACATTTGCTTTTAAGGAAACTAATCCGTACTCCGTTGACAATCAAAAACATCAATAAATGGATGAAATGAATTTTCTTTTTTAATGTAATCGAAGTAAATATGAAGCCGAAGTTCGTAAACGAAAACCTTTCGAAAGGAGAGGACGATATTTTTTGAATAAATAAATTCTTTCCTATAAATAGGACTTCGAGTGGGGAGAATGATAAGTAGGCTGTTTGGCACATGGCCTTTGAATTAGCGGTGACTTATTTCAAACGAGAGATGGTTTGTTATAGGTTTTTCGCTTTCTTAAGGCAGACAGTCGATCTCAGCTGATAAATAAAGCCTTCTTATAAACCCCGTAGACGGGTAGCATTCGTTGAGCTTCGGGGCAATTCATAAATTCCAGACGCATATAAATAGAAATTCAGTTAATCGCTGTTCTTCTCCATTTAAACTGAGATCTGATTTTTTTTTTTTTAATCTATCGGATTGTAAAAATATTTTTATATCCTCGGTGTTTTTTTCTGAAACAATTCATTTATTGAATTTTAATGGATGATTATTAAAATTCGGTTCAGTTTGGAATTCTTTGTTAAAAATATTAAATAATTACAAACATTGAAAAAAACATAACAATTGGTAAAATAAATATATATAAATATATATCTCACGTATTTGGTAATAGCAATTGAAGTATTCGATTTTCTGGTTTTTTATTATTATTATTTTGGTTTCGCGATAATCAAAAAAGTCCAAAAAGAAATCGAAACCTACTTTCCATAAGACCTTGAGTTTTATTTTTCATCATGAAAATAATATAAAAGAAGAGTTTTTCTTTTTTGTTTTGTTTTAAATATAATATTCTCTTAATGCTTAATTTGCATTAATTTATTTAATACATTTTTTTATTTATTTGTTTTTATTTTCTCAAAAGAATAAATTAAATGTCCAAGTATTTAAATTTTCTGACTATTATTATTATTATTTTAATGTAAGAAAGTTAATAAGCTGATCCTTTAAGGATCAGTTAAACTAAGGAAAAATAAAAATAAAATTTAGAAGTTGGATGGTTTCTTAAATGTGCAAGCCAAGTTTCAGGAAGATTCTTGTAGTTCAAAGTTATTAGGAGATTCTCACAGACACACACACACACAGACTGATTGATTGATAAATCTCACTTTCCTATTAGTTCTACGGTTCAATTCGAAATTAAAATTTATTGTAGTAAAAATAATACAATATGAACGCCCCCCTATTCGACTTTTTAATCGCATTGGGAAGCTCTGATTTGAAATGTTAAATATATCTTAACCTCGAATTCATTTTCCTTTCGTGAACGCGAAACCACGAAACTTGAATACGATACAAGTAGGAAGTTTTATTTGAGAAATCAATGTTTCAAACTGATAGGGCAGGATTTTCTGCTCCCGGATATTTTTTCGTCCGTCTTGTATTGAATTATAATGATCGCTTCGTACGAAAACAAATTTTATTGTGAGATTGTTAGAAATTAAACTACTATAGTTTAAAATTTTGGATGAATACAGAGTCATTTATGTATGAGTCATATAGAAAAGGAAATAGAAAAATGGTAGCAGGAAAATGAAAACAGGAATTGCTTTTTATTTTGAATTTTAAGCCTTTTTTTCTTCTTCCTTCTACAGTAAAGGCTTTTCGTACAAGAATGTTCACTTATTGATTAATTTTGAATGATTATTTACTTTTTTAACGGGCACTTAAAATTTTATCAAAATTTTATTTTGAATGTTATTTCAAAATCTCAACGTATCACGTGATAATCATAATAAATAGTTCAGTGTAACGTTGGCAGTCGTATGACCTCTTTATTTGTGAATGAAAACAAGAATTAAAGAAGAAAGAACCAACAACGTTAAAATGCTATTTTAAGTGGTCTTGATCTGTTATGATCAAGAGAATTAAATATATCCTGGGTGTATCAAAACTCGCTGCATAAGAGCAGAGGCGTCACTAGGGTTGGTGTCACCCAGTGAGGTAGCTCATGGTGTCACCCCCTCCCAAAAAAAAAAACCTTCTAAAACTATCTGTTCAACCAAAAAAAAAAGGAAAACCTTGTAAAAGCATTTTGGTGTCACCCGGTGCGGTCCGCACCCCCCTAGTGACGCCACTGCATAAGAGTACCATAACAAATCTTTTTGTCTATGAATGTATGTCCAATATTCGCTGGTGTTTGTGTTGGTGCTCCCTAAGTCCCATTAAAATTTGTACATTGTTGTACATTTGCACCTCGTATATTCAGAAAACTTAAAGTTAAGATTATTAAAAGCAAAACTACTTTGGTATTTATAAGAATTTTAGTTTAGGTGTAAAAAATTGCAGAACTACGTTGCTCTTATATCATAATAATCACCAAACCTCAAAATTATTTAAAAAGACGAAACTTAATAACTGTTAATGATTGTAAACTTCCGACTGAATTTTATAAAAATTGAGTCTATAGGTAAAGAAGTTAGGACCAAAATCTAAAATATTATGTATTCGTCGAATTTCCGATATTCGCATCCTAAGGGGTATAAACGGGAGGGCAAACATTCTTCAAAGGTATCCGCATCTGTGAACCGCTTGGCTTGGAAACACGAAATTTAACATGAGTATTCTAAAATCTAAGTTTCAGTTTTTAGTTTACTTGATGTAATTTGTTGTTTTTGAAGAAATAAAGCGTTTGTTTACGTTACATACGCAAGGCTTCCGGAGCGAAATGACGGTAGCAGGTCTAGAATATAATTTGTAACTACCACGTGCCTTTCTTACCACCGGAAACGTTTCAAAATGATCATACAGTTACAATTTCTACGCCATCCAAAAAGACAACTCTTTTTCGTAATCCGCTCGTAGCACGGGTAATTTTGCTAGTATAACTATATATTTCGGATCAATAAGTAGAAAGTTAGTAGAAACTTAAAACTAAATAGAAGGGAATTTTACTAAATAGTTTTACTTAAAACTAAGGTCGTAAAAAAAAATCCTGAAAAGAGGCCAGAGTATCTTTGATGATTACTCAAAATAACATAATTTTCCGTTTGTATATCTTTACTACACACAACCAGACAACTATAAACTTTAATTACACGTTATACCAAGATAAAAAAATAAAAATGTTGGTGGAAATCAAGGGAAGGCCTTTTGCTTAAAGGAATGACATTAAATGCACCTTGCTTACATTTCCAATAAAGAGGAAGAGATAATATTAGGACAATTAATAATTACCTGCTTTATAGTCCTTTCATTATATATCTGAAGACACGTGACAATTCCATATATGGTAAACGATTGAGTATTAGTTACTCCGCATACTTCCGTTTCAAACGTGGTTCTGAACATACTGCTGCTGAATGCACACCGTTCTTGGTTTGTGCCAACAAAACTTTGAAGAGTCAATAGAGGGGAATGTTATATTTTATATTGGAATGTTATATTTTATTTGAAGTCGTCTATCTCTATCGTAAAACGGCTGAAGCAGCAGGTATTTCATCTCATTCAGTGTTCAGTATTGTTAAGGAAACCGAAGCTTCGCTTACCACTTAGCCTTGTCCATTGTTTGAAACGCCGGGCAAGAAAAGAGAGCAGCCGGCATCGATAATAGAAATGAATGACTAAAAACAAACTTTTTATGAAATCGAAAATAAATAAATAAATAATAAATAAATACTCGTATATAAAAATATTCTTAATATTGTAAAACCAGCAAAAATAATAAAAATTAAACATTTGTAGCTCGATGACGAATTCGATGTAAACACCGGAAGTAACTTATAATGACATTCCAGACGCGACCAAGCAATAATTCTAATGAAGAAAGGAAATGATAATGATTGGCTAACTGAGATCACATGCCTTCAGAATTGTAATGAATGGAATATAATTATCTACATTTCTCTTTTTAAATGTCCCTTTGTGCATTAAAAAGAAACTTAAAGTAGGTTATCTAAGTAGTTTATTTAAGAACATTTGCAAAGCTGGTATAGCAATTTATTATATAATAAATATGTTTTCTAATTTGTATAAGCTATTGTAATTAGCTATTTTTATCAATAATAAGTCCACTCAATAATAGTTATCCAACTTTTTAAGTTCAGCTATAATAATTGCGCCAAAATATTGCGAATTTATATATACGACAGAATATTAGGATATTAAGAAAGCTTTTAGGAAAAAGAAAAACATTGAATTCTACGAACTGTGTTTGAGGAAAAAACGTGCAAAGCAATCTAATGCTCTGAAGACGTCAACCTTGAACTAAACTCTATTGGGTAAGATAATGGCAATTTTTCTTAACAACAAACAATTCCTTACTTGCTGTTGATACTGAATAAATATTAAATGCAGCGTTTATTATTATTAGAAATTTAAAGCGTGAGAAAAAGAAAGGTTTATATAGAAAACGTGAAATTTAATTGAAGTATAATTATATGCAAAATAGAAAAAAAAGTTCTAAATTAAATTTAGTAAGATTTTGTAGAAAAAAAGTAATTAACATATTCATTTATATAGAAATGATGATCATAACTTTTTTGAATTTGTTTTTTATTTTTAAGGAAATATTGTTATTATTCTAAAAGTTTTTTTACGTATGCTGAAGTCGATAGTTCACGGTCCAGCCTGCACACAAGCATAAAACACAGAATAAAATACATAAAGGTCCAGAGCTTTCGCCTCACTTCAGACGAGGCTTCCTCAGTGGCAATGATTGTGATCAGTGATTGTTTTATGCTTGTGAGCAGACTGGACTGTGAACAATTGTTATTATTCTACTGCTTCATTATTTACGTTGGCGATAATTTTGCTTAGATAAGTAGCGTCTTGAGGTAACTCTGAAACAGACTATTGTGGTCCTTAAAGCCAAAGTATTGAAGAGTCTCCTGACCTCCTGAGGTTTTTATACAAACCATTGAGAATTCTCTATTCCCAGTGCCGGCTCTAGGTTTTTTGACACCGTAAGCGAAAAAAAAGTTCTCCGCACCCCCAAAATCTCAACCCCCCCCCCTCACCGTACAAACGTAAGGCCTAATTGCCCCTAACATTTTCACACACCATCCTATTGTTTGTTGTTTGTCACAATTTAGATGTGTTTAAGCATTAAATAAAATCAAAACTTACCCATTTGGTCTAGTTGTGGAACGAGGCTTTGCAGTTTCAATTTCTTGCGTTTCCGCATCGAAAGTTTAAGTTCATTTGTGCCAACATAGAATTGGTAAGTGGAAAAATATCAAAAATGAGTATGTTCTACTATAATACTGATGATTTTTTATTTCCAATGTTAGAAGAAAAAATAAATAAAATATTTTCCTTAAAATAGGCCAGGTTCTGTTTACACTTTTTATTAGTCTTTAAATATGAAGGACTTTCATTAAATATGAAGGACTTAAAGTAGATGTTAGTTTCTTTACAGAAAAATAGTAACACAAAGACTCAATTAACTTTACAAGAAAAGACTCATACTCACAATTTAAGATACATTGAAAAAAATGAAACATTTATAATCCTAACTGTGCTTTTCTTGCTTTTATTTTTGAAAATT
This sequence comes from Thereuonema tuberculata, assembly GCA_023159025.1. NCBI lineage: Eukaryota > Metazoa > Arthropoda > Chilopoda > Scutigeromorpha > Scutigeridae > Thereuonema > Thereuonema tuberculata. The sequence continues at coordinate 132,442,371 of JAFIDM010000001.1, forward strand.
CTTTTGCTAAGGCTGTCGGGATCGAGGTGTTAGGGCAAGTCACTTGGAAATTGTGGCTAGACCCACAAGTCTTTCCTGGCTCATTGTACTTCGAAGATATGCTTTAATTAATTTCATTTTGGAAAAATTTCTTTCATCACTTTTTACGGACGGTGGCAACGTGAGCAATATACGAAGAGCTATATATATGTTAGGAAATCCATTTTCAAGATCATGATGGTAAATGAAGCTTAAAACCTCTGTAGGGGTCATTGTCACTGAGTCATTGAGATGATGACAAATTCCTCTCAGCTCAGAACACAGTCCTAAAGCGTCAATCTCAGATTCCTTCACACCTTTATTTTGAACTGTTAAGGCCTTCTCCAAGTTTTCATATAACATCTTAATTTCTGCAGAGTTTGTGGTTTTCGGGTTACGAATGTCATACGGAAATCCAAAGGTAGCAGATACTTCATTTAACTGAAAAAATCGTTTTTTGACCGCGTTGATAGATGTGTTTAAAGTAGCAAAATAAAAATGGATTTTGAAGTTTTCCGACGGTTCAGTTACATTAGCAGATTCATCTGTTGCTTCGTAGTCAAACATTCGCGTCTTTTTTTCGAATGCGGACCTTCTCTTTCTCAAAAACTGGTTCTATAGCAACTTCTTCTGCTACTTCACGAGCATCAACCAAAGTTCTGTTGAATTCCAAGTCACTTCTAGCACTGATCAAATACTGTTCTGTTTTTTTTTCAGTTGACTAACTGCTCTTTGGAGAGACAAATCCTTTTATTGCAGTATCTTACTTGTTAAATTGACTTGAAACAAAATGTTGTGCCATGTGACTAGAGCGACAACAAATTTGAAGTTTGAGATGTTTTTAAGTAACGCAAGTGCTTCTGTCTTTGTTTTAATACCACTGGAACCTGTAGGAGAGGAATCTTCCTAGATTTCTTCCAAAGCGTCACACACACTTGAAAGCAGATAACGCAAAGGCGTTAGTGCATCGATTCGACTGGATCATCGTGTATCACTCAAGGGTTCGACAGTCAAAGATGGCACATGACGGCCTAAAATCTCCCATCGACATGTCGATTTTAATGAGTTTAAAAAAATTAAAAGAAAAGATGTTCGATATAAGTATTACGAGTTACAAGGTTCACATAATTAATTGTTGGATTGGAAGCTATGATAATTCGTTAGTCTGACTCCGCCCTTCATTATCTGTAGTTTGTTTATTATGATTAGTTGATTACCAGAGTAGCTGTAACATGTAACTACAAGCTTAATAATTAGTGTACTAACCTGTCAAGACATAAAACTTCCTCTTTCACTTCAAAACACTGCATAAATGTCAAACAATACGTGAAACACAACACGTTATGTGTCGCACTACAGTCCACTTCAGTATAGTACGCAACGGTCTCTAGTTCACTAATCACTGCAATACGCAAAAAACAACTACACCTGTGGTAGCGCTTGTAGTTGACTTGATTTGACGAAGACGTCGCATCAGTATGATCAGTCGGGGGCGGGGCGGAATAGAGTACAGGTTTGCAAAACTATTTGTTGTTTCAACTCTTTATTTAAAATATGAAGTGCGCTGGGCGCTGTCGCATGTAAATTTTCATTTACGCTAAAAATAAGCAAAAAAAAATCCCCAGTAATCCCGCCCCAAAATTTTCCGCCTTTGGAAGCCGTCTAGGTTGCCTATATGGACGAGCCGGCCATATAGACAATCTAGACTATTCCACTGAGTCCTATATTATTAAGTTACCTACCTTCGAAACCTTTATTTATGGAAAAATAAAAATGATTTTGGATCTTGCATTTTAGAGATTAATCCTGTCACTATAATAATTCTTAAGATATTTTTTATTTATCGTGATTATGAATCGACGGACGGATCTGCTTATTTCGATTTATAAGCATGAAGGGTTTTGTAAATGCAAGATTCAACCTTTAATATGTTTTGCTAGTTATTCTTATTATGAAGATGTCATAATTATTGCAGGTTAAAGTTCAGTTTCAACGTAATGTAAAAAGATGTCAATTTTTAAAAATTGTAACTAAATACAGAGTGATTCAAAATTCCCTGTACAAACTTTAAAGGTAGGTAACGAATATAAAAACAAACTGTATTCATAGTAGAACATATGTCCGCAAACGCCACCCGAATGTGATAGAGGGCGCTGTTTGGCAGCACATTAATTGAGCAGTGTGAGCCATCGTCATTTGAGACGTTGCTTTTGTACGAATAATTACATCAAAGGCATCATCTACGAGTCTCCCATTGCCTCTGACGCTGACTTCGTCGCAAGAGTCGCTGTGGCAACTGGATGTGTCCGCGAAAGGCTTCACGTTTTTGCACATGTTCGGCAATCCATTCTTCGACGTTGTGAGGCATGTACTACTGTTGGTGGAAGGAACTTTGAGCACCTACTGTGGACCTATAAGTGTACACCTTACCGCCATGTTGTAAACATAGGGCCAATAAACATATTGCGCATCTTACTTGTTGTTTTTTATTTCCGAACCATAGTGTCCCTTCTAGCACATTCGGACATCCATTCTAGGACATTCCATAATGTCCCTTCTAGCACATTCTTGTTTGCGGATATCCATTCCTCTTTGAATACGGTTTGTTTTGTATTCCCGACCTACCTTCGTACAGGGAAATTTGAATCGCCCTTTTCATCTATTTATACTTTTGGTGGCTTTTGTTACATTGTTTATCGATCTTTGGTTGATGTTCGGCTGATAAAAATAATTTACAGAAGTTTATTAGATATAAATATGCCACAATATATTTAGTTATCAAGGTTGAAGTTAAAGTAAATATAACAAAATATGTAGTTCTTAAGGTTGAAGTAAAACTAAATTGCACCCAAACTACTATATATGTCTTAAGGTAAAAGTAGAAGTACAAACACCTAAATATATAATTCTTCACGATTGAAGTAGAAACAAAGATACCAAAATATATTGTTCTGAAGTTGAAGCAGAAGCAAATACGAAAATAAGTTTTTTTTATAATTTGTGTAAAAAAAAAATAGTGTAATTCCTTTAAGGTCAAAAAAATTGCTTTTTATATTTATTATAAACATCAAAAGGCTATCTTAAGCGCAGGCTATCAAGTTGCGAACTAAGGTTTAAAAATACTATTATCAACTAAATTCTATTGGGTGAGTGCAAAAGTTCTACCCGTTTTTGGATATGAAAATTTGCAATGAATGACGTTGTAATGACGCAAATCGTCTGCCAATCAAACGTGTGGATGCCTCACATATAAATGCATCGTGTCTCACAAAGTTAATCATCTCAAAAAAATATCAGAGGGTGTAACATGGAATGCGAGAAGGAGCATATAAGACATTGTTTGTTATACGAGTTCGATAAAAAGAGTACGGCAGCCGCAGCATGTCGCAATGTTTGTCAAGTTTATGGGGAGGATGCAATAGACGAAAGCACATGTCGTCGATTGTTTCGTAAATTTAGGGAAGGAGACAGAAGCTGCCAAAATCAGGCTAGGAGTGGAGGCCATCACACGTTGGAGAGGACGATATTGACCAAGCCATAAGGAACAGCCCGAACCCAACCGTGCAAGAATTAGCAGAGACCTTCAACGTACACCGAACAACGGTCGAGAGACGGCTGGTTAACTTGGGTTTTACGAGAAGTTGGATCGTTGGGTTCCACATAAGCTGACAGCAACGAGATGACCGAATCGCCACCTGTGTTTCCCTTGCTTTCCCGGTACAAAAATGACCTATTCTTGACACGAATTGTGACAGGAGATGAGAAGTGGGTTATGTACCGTAACGTAAAGCGTCGTAGGACTGTATGTCGCCCTTCTGATCCGCCTGCATCGACTTCGAAAGCTGAACTTCATCCCAAGAAGATGTTATTGAGTGCGTGGTGGGATGTGCAGAGAATAATTCACTGGGAGGTCCTGCCACTCAACCAAACCATCAATGCTGCCTTCTACTGTCTACAGTTAGACAGGCTGCATTCAAATTTAGTAGGAAAGCGGCCAGGTCTCATCAATCATCGCGGTGTTATCCTTCATCACGATAACGCCAGGCCACATGCTGCTGTCATCACTCGCCAAAAGTTACTGGGCTTTGGTTTTACCCCACCCTCCCTATTCTCCTGACTTGGCACCAACTGACTATCACCTATTTCGTGCGTTGAACAATTCCTTCAGTCAGAAAATCTTTGATGATCTTGATGCTGTGAAAACTGCCATCCAAGACTTTTTTGACTCGAAACCGCCGGAATTTTACCGCCGTGGGATTCATCTCCTACCAGAAAGATGGCAACAGGTCCTAGATAGCAATGGGGATTATGCACAAAAATAGGTACTGTTCATTTTGCGTTTATTTTCTCGTCTTTATGGAAAATAAAAACGGGTAGAACTTTGCACTCACCCAATATATTATCTACTTAATCGTTCTTTTTAAAAGTTATCTAAGAAATATATTTTCTTTAACAAGTTCTTACCATACTTTTTCGTATTTTCTTTTCAGATTTAACAGTGGATGTAATTTGGTGCTATCATGACTGCTTTAAGTAGATCTCGAGTGCTGGATTATCTCCATGGCTTCCTGAAACTTGTAGATGTAGAAAACAAATTAAAACACGATAAATTGGGGTTATTAAATGAAATTGTTGAAACATTCCACGCTAAAGTTCCATATCAGGTAAAACAGTCTTAATAGTTAAGAAAAAAATCAATAACTATTAAGCGAAATACTATTATTATAAATTATATATCTATTTTTGGTAAATAATTTTAGGAAAGTGAAGAAATTGTTTTGCATTGCAATTCACTTTTTATGATATTATATAGTAGCTTTATGTATGACTATTTAAACCATTAAAACTTAACCATTTAAACTTAATATGATTTATTGTAGGTTTTTTAAGCTTAGCTGATAATTTTGTCGACCTAAGATCTTTGCTATCACCCTCTCTTCAGTCTAAAGCTATGCGAACACCATCCAACTAGTTGGACTATAAACTTGATTTCTGTGTGACAGACAAATGCAATACTCTGATATTCATTGTGTAATCGCTCGCCGTCTAAGCGTGTAGAAAATTTGAGACACCATTGCCCAAGTGCACCAAAGTGAAGATACTATAACTCATGAAAACTTAATATGCAATTTTAATAAAAACTCTCAACTATCGAGTGAATTAATTATATATATAATATATAAACCTCCACACACAAATAAGAACATATTTATAAAAGAAATAAAAGATAATATAAACAAAATACAAAAAAAATGGAAAAAAAAATTTAATGTGTATAGGAGATACAAACATAAACATAGAGGAAAAAATTAACAATAAAATTAGTTTAAAATACACAAATATGTTATATAACCTTGTGAATCTTTGTGAATCACATACACAAAACAACAAGATCGGCCAAGACAACAAAATCTGAGACAAATACATGTATAGACCACTGTTTTACAAATACAGAGTCATTTGATAGTGCGAATATCCTACATTAGGATATATCAGATCATTTCGGTATTTTATTCGAAATTGAAAAGAAGGGATTACAAACAAAGGAAAAGGAAATCATAAGAAATGAAAAACAAAATTTTAAAATAGATATTGATTATTTAAATAAGGAAATATATTCTTTATTAGAAGAAACAAATAGAAATAAGTTAGAAGATCCAAACAAAATTATAAATAAGTTAAATAAACTAATAAAGAAGGCAAAATATAAGGTTAAAAATAAAGTAATTGAGGAAAATGGAAATAAAACCCTAAACGAGAAACAAAATCTTGAATATAAAAAAAATTGGATGACCTCACTGATAATGAAACAAATAAAAGAAAAAAATGATCTGTATAAAAAATACACAAGAAATAAAAATGATAAAAAATTGGAAAAAGAATACAAGAAAAAAAGAAATTCATTGAAAAATCAAATCAAGAAACAAAAAAACAAATATTATAGAAATTTGACAAAAGATGATCCAAACGCAAACTTAAATATTTGGAAAATTCTAAACAGTAATATAATTGGAAAACAAAGTAAAAATAAGAATTCATATGATGTAAAATTATTAGAAAATTATGACAGTACAATACTATTTAATAATCTGAGCAAAAAGTTTACCCAGAATACATATGTAAATAATGCAAATTATGAATATATAAGGAAGATGTATAATGAAAAACAGGAATCTGAACAAAATTCTATGGTCCTTATACCCCCAAACAAAAATCATCAAAGTAATAAAAAATCAAAAGAAAAAATATTCTTACGGACCTGATTGTATTAATATGATAGATATCGACAACATGAAAGAAAATATATCTATTTTTTTTTGGTAGATCTATTTCAAAAAATATATAATACAGGAATATATCCCAATTCATGGAAGATATCACACACGATTCCAATCTATAAAGGAGGTAATCAAAACGACTTAAATAATTACAGACCAATCGCTCTAATATCTAATATTTCAAAAATCTTACAAAGTTATTTATAAAAAAAAAATATATAACTCAAAAGAAACTTTTAAATAAAAATCAATATGCATATCAAAAAAATTAAAATACATTACACCTATTGAATAACGTAAATGAGCACGTAAACAAATCACTATAGTGACCGCGGCGAGAAATGATCCTCCCAGAATGCAACACAGATGATAGATTTACCTTTCCTGCCTGTCGGTCACATTCAAATGTAAGATAAAATGGCGGTCGTTGGATTCACATTCAACATTTCGACGAGGAAAAGGTCTCAAAAATCAAATAGGGAAATTATTCTTAACGTTGCTCGTCGATTTCAAGAAGATGTATGTGAGATTTTTGATATTTCCTATTTTTGATAATTGAGATTGATATTTTCTGCGGAGCTTAAGGCATTGATACTGGAGAAATTAGTCAATGATAATGTGTTCGCAGGGCCAACTCTCACCAAGACGATAATAAACAATGGAAAGATAATATATATAGCTTTTATCGACTTCAGGAAGGCATTTGATTCCATTGATCACAAAATCCTACTAATAAAAGTTAATCAAATGGGAATAAGAGGGAATGTATTCAAAATCATAGAAAATTACTTAAAAGATAGAAAGTTTAAAATTAAAATTGGAAACAATTTAAGTCAAACTTATAATTCCAGAAGAGGAATCCCACAAGGTTCGAATTTAGGACCTCTTTTATTTAATATATATGTAAACTCAATAAATAACACTATAAGCAATTCAGAAATTTTTCTATATGCAGATGATGTTATTCTAATCACTACTGATGAAATCCAAACGCAGGCTCAAAATAAATTGCAAGATGACCTAACAAAAATAAACAAATGGGCATACATAAACAAAATGAAAATAAATGGAGAAAAAACGAAAATTATGATAATTAAAAATAAAAATAAAATTATAAATTACAATGTAATAATACGTTTACATGAAATAGAATGCTCTAACATCAGTCAAAATAACAACGCTTATATGAAAAACTGTAATTGTAAAAAGATAGAAATTATTTCTACATATAAATACTTAGGTATATAGACAACAAATTCTCTTGGTATAAACAATACGACTTTGTGATGGGAAAATTGGGTTCTTACTCATATCTTTTTTATCATATTAAAAAAAACATTTCCTTTTAAACAAAAACTAATAATGTATAAGTCATTAGTAGATTCACTGCTGAACTACGGCTTGGAGTGCTGGATCAATATCAACAAACAACAAATGGAAAATATCAATAGATTAACGATGAAAATATTCAACAATGTTTATTCAAATTTTAAATATAAATCAAAAAAAGAAAAACAAAGAATAAGAAAAAAATACGGAATATTAAAAATACACGAAGAATTCATATATAAAATATTAATAAAGAATTACTTTGAGGTAAAAAGAGAAAGAAATTCCCCAGATGAAGAGTTAAAAACAAGATATAATTGGAACAAAATTTTTAAAATTGATAAAATCAGAAATAACTTCGGATATAGATTAAATAATTAAGTAAAGTACAAAATTTTTAGTCAAGTAGATATAATTCAAAAAGATAATATAACATTTAAAGAAATAGAAATTAATCTCTGATGTGGTGGATGGGTTAATTGAAGGGGTCAGAGAGATATAGTGGTAAGCCACTCTAACTTAGTTCTGAGTTATTAGCAATTTAAAATTTTGACAAAAATCTCTAAATCTGCAATTCAAACTGAAAAAATTCTTTTTATATTAAATGATACTTCAATATGTGATGAAACATACTGTAGTATATAGAATGTTATTTTTGTCACTATATGTTGTTTTTTTATTTTTTGAATTGTCACTTAGATGGCACAGTCAAAAACTTCAATCTGTCACATACTGCCATCTATTATGAAAACTCCAAATTTCTTTCTATGGCTTTAAAGAGATATGTTTAGAGAATATAGTAACATAAGAATCTCAAAAATGACGAAATGGTGGCTTATGACTATATCTCTCCGAGTCCTTCAATTATATTAAAGAATGATAATTAATTGAATTAACTTATTGACAAATATATTAAACTCTCGGTCACATATCACAGGTATGTAGTTACTATGCATATCTAATGGGACTGAAAAACATAAAAAAAAAAAAAAAAATGTTGCTTTCTGAGTAAACATGCATTTGTTAAAATTAAATCTACCTTTAATGTTATTTTATATCGTTTAAGATTAACGATTACATTTTTTTCTTTATTTTCCAGAATTTTCGGATTCTTGCCACAACTCCCAGCAAACGCCGAGTGCTTCCTTTATGTGATATCATCCAGGATAGTCTGAAAGGCCGAGGTGGGACGTGCTATGCCCTTAGTCGGTTTATGAACATAATCTTATGGTCTTTAGGATATGACTGCACACTGGACGGCTGCATGTTGGCTTATAATCGAGAGCTTCCTAATCATCACCTTGTCAATCTGGTGCAGGCTGTTCGGCAACCAGACGATCTCTATCTCGTAGACGCCGGAACTTGGTATCCAACTTTACAGGCTGTACCTCTGCACACTTTAGGTAAGGACAACAACGAGGAAGTGTACAAGAATCGTTTTCTGGAGTTCAAACTAGTACGACATGACGACTCCTTCGTCAGATACCATCGGAAAGGACCAGTTGACGTCTTTCTAGGCAATGACGACAATGAAGAATGGAAGCCCTATTATTCTTTCCCTCTGGAGCCAGTTGGAATGTCAGAAATAGATGACTGTATGAATAGTAACTACAGAAAGACATCAAATGCTGTTCTCAAAGGATTTGCGTTTGCAATTTATCCACCAGGGAAGGCAGTGACGCTGTCTCATTTCACTCTTCGGGAATGGGACGAGAAGACACAACAGCTGGATGAAAGAGAGCTGCAGTCAGTGCAAGAAGTGTGCCAAGTAGTTAATAGTGTATGTCCGGGAATCGATAAAACACTTATAACGCATGCGTATGAAAACGTACAGCTGTACGGAATAGATGCTGATAAAGAGAAGGCGTGAGACTTTTAAGTAAAAATTAGAGAAAAACAAAAATTGCTTGAATTTTTTGTTTTGTTTTATTTTCAATATAAAATATAATTTTTCAGATATCTAAAATTGTAAATAATTAAAAATAAAAAAACCATTTGTTTTACTTTATCATAATAAAAATGATATTATTCACCGATTACCTGTTTCAAAGCATACAAAAGATTACGGGAACACAATGACTGTGTTTAGATCAGCTACAGTCGAAAGCCTTAACTGAAAAGCACATGATTAACAGAAATGAACAGAATCGCTGAAGTTCTTGAATTTTACTTTTAAAAAATTAGCAATGTTTTGTTTGGTGAATTTTTTTGGATAGTTGTTTTAACGTCAATAATCAAAATCTGACTTTTAATTAAAAATTGACTTTTCTAAGATTGATTGACTTTGGAAATCCATAATTATAATAGCTTTTATTTTTTTTTTTTTAAATACAACAATCTCTTGAAAATCCGTGAAACTGAAATCGTAGTTTTTATATATAAGTAAGCCAGTCTTTAAATATAAAATGTCCATTACAAACCAGTAATTGTGTTATGTTTGGAAGAATTAAGAAAGTTAAGTCTAAGGTTGGTGTGGTGCTTTTACTTCAACCAAACTTTCAAATTTATAAGAAAATAAAACAAAACAAAACCACTACCCACATACTGTCTCATGAAGCAACGAAATCAAACAATGCTTTTAATTAATGATACAAAAATAATTTATATTAAATAAATCAAACTGCTTTTTTTTTCTAACATTAAAGAAATCGTTAAGTTATAACGGATTTGTATTAGAGTAGTTTATAACTAATGTATTAGTTTTGAAATTCCTTATTTTCAACGTAATTGAAATCAGTTTTTCTTTCGCTTTTGGATCAGTGTTATTAAAAATAAAAGCCTATTCTTACTTTAATGATAACAAAGTATTTTTTTGTCTTTGTTTTGTTAATTGATTTAAAAGAAAGTTATTTAATTTCAAAAATTTTTTTAATGGAAGAAGTCTTTGATAAAAGTAAATAAAAAAAAAATGTTAATAAATCACAAATCTGCATTTTCACTATAGACTTTTTAAAAACAGTAATAAATGATATATCTACATTCATGTTTGTGAAAAATGCATCACCATGAAGGAAACATGCAAATGAAGTGAAATTTACAGGAAATGTAAAGCAGGGTATGATAGGCAAACGATTAAAATTTGGGAAAGATTGCTCATGCCTAGGCTCAGCTGCGCCATCCGAACTGTCATGTAAGAGCTTATAAGTAGAGGACTATTGTGGATCCAAACAAGTAGTTTTCATGTGTACAGTAAGGTACTAGAGTTTAGATGTAGGATGTGCCTACTGGAGTCCGTATGCCTCGTCGACATCAAAGGGCGCCTTATAAGCAAGCTACGGAGTTTGAACGGAGCCAAATCATAGGCTTGCGAGGAGGAGGATTTGCATACCATGAAATTGCTGCTCGTACGGGACATAATGCCATGAGAGCGAGAACAGAACATGAGACTGACGAGAACAGAACGATTCGAAAATCCAGAAGTGGACCACAAATGTGACGAACACCTCGGGATGATAGCCATTTCGTCCACATGACAGTGCTGACCGTTCAGCTTCTTCTCGTTGGATCACTGCACAATGTAGCCTAACGTTGGATCACTGCAACAGGTCTGACATTGGTTCGACGGCGTCTGCTGCGCAAAGAAATGTTTGCTTACATTCCAGACTGCATTGTCCAGCGTCAAACTGCACGAACTATAGGCGTGATGGTTTAGGGAGCAATTAGGTATCATAGCAATCTCTGCAACTACGAATAGTGGGGGCACTCAAGCTGAACTTCAGGGAAGTTGTGGAGGCTGAAGTCATACCCTTTCTTCCTATCACTGGCAAACATTTACTGTTTACGTAAAGGGAAATTGTGTGCACGAAACGGTGATATCACGTGGTACTTCGTTATCGATCCGAATATGGAAATCGGAGGATGTTCCAAATGCAAAACTATCTCAGTATATCTACTGTAAAATGCCTATTTCGTTTCACTATTTGGAGAAAATAACACCTATATCTTTAAGAATTCAATATTGCTAAATATTTAAAAAAATACGTACAAATAACTGCTTTATAACTTATATTGGCTTCTCATAAATTACAAAGAACCATAAAAGTAAAAAAAAAAATCCATATTTAATTATTAATTAATATAAAAAACATATGCCTACTAATAATTTCAGCCCGATCATTTTAAGGTATCTCAAAAAATTCTCTAATATAATCATGAATTCTCTGAATTTATTTTTGCTTCTGTATTTTTTTGAAGATCACTTCATTTCTTACAAATTAAGTTATTAAAAACTGGAGAGAACATAGTTATTAACATGAATAAATTGCACTTATATCCACTCAGCTATTTCAGATTTATTCACGGTATTCATGGAAAAAAAACAATTTCTCTTCCTTAGGGTTTTACGATATTACAGAGAAGGATTTTACTGCATCTGATGGAATATCGATTGAAATAAATTATTCTCTGAAATATCTTAAAAAAAAAAAAAAAAAAAAAAAAAAACCTTAAGAAATGGAAAGCTTGTTCCACGAAATATCGTCAATAAATCTGAAATAGGAGAATGGATCTTTATATATTTTATTAAAATTCACTTATATTAAAATCATAAACAAGTTGGCTTCTAGCTTTTGAATAACTGAAGGATCAGATCACATAGACAAGTTGATGAAACAATGGACCACTTGAGGATAGGCGGGGCTTCACAGTTAAAAAATATCCCATTAGGCTACTGTTTGGCTTATGGGATAAACAAATCCATGTGTATTGTTTTAATCCGTGTAGATATAGAGGTTGAACTAAAAGATTTGATGTGGATGAACATTCCAAAGCCTTCCAAAATTTTTATATTGAATATGGAGTTGATTATAATCTATTGAAGAATACGACAGCAATATATTATTAAAGAAGGATATAATTTAATTATTTTAAATTATAACAAATATGTCTGGACGGCATCGACAACGCGTTTGCTTTTGTAAAGGCTTATTGCTATCTAACAAAAAACATATGGATGGATAGCTACCGAATATTAATTATACCAACTTACACTGATTACTGTGTACTACTAGCAACTCAAATAAAACTAATGTGATAAATTCCTAAATACTACAACACCGTTAAATTGAAATTTAATGTTCTAATAATCTAAAAGGCGTTTGTTTAAAATTTTAAATGATATAAAATTAAGATGCTCTGATATCCTGCATGAAATAGCCATGGAACGATTTGGATAGATTGACAAAGAATGTTGACTTAATTAGATGGGATACATTAATTCAATCAGTCTTTTTACTAAATAAGTTATTAATGAAGATGGAGCTTTTTCAGTCATTTTGTCATTTCATGAAACAATTTTATATCTGTACATCATACGATGTAATGCTTTACAATTTTATTTCAATTGCTATTTGTATTTCAATACGTATCAGACGTTTTAAATAAACATATCTGAAATATTACGTATTTCTTCTAAACAACATTTTTCTTTTATTTCACAGACAGTATTTCAAACAGCCTATTGCCGATCTTTATCGGGTCCACAATTCCATTTTTTACGTTTTTTTTTTTAGGAAAAAAAATCTTAAAATTTCACTATTTGATACTGTATACATTAGATATTTTCACATTTTACAATTACATATTCTTAATAACAATTATATTATGAATAA
>JAFIDM010000001.1:132465604-132482485 GCA_023159025.1 Thereuonema tuberculata
CCCCCCCCCCAAAAAAAAAAAATTGGAGCTACACATTTATTATAATCTCTATAAGAGAACCTTAATTACAGAAAGTTTCCGAGTAATACACACAAATTTATAGAAATCTTATTTCAGTAGATAATATTTTATATTTTGACAACAGTCTATCAAACAGCATCATTTATTACGTTTTCAATTTCACTTAATCATTGGCGGTATTGTGTGACAGAAAAATGTTAAAAAAAAAAGAAGAAATTTTTCCCTCAGTTCCGCATGTCATATTTGCCAACTGTACTATGATTAATGAATATATATTGCGTTTCGTCGATGTTTCGCTTACACAATTCCCTACATTTAATGGATGCTTTGAACTTTTTTTCCGAGAATGATAAAAAGACGATTAATTTATTACAAATTTAAACAATATCAAAATTACTATTGCTTCATTTTCACTTGAAAATGAAATTTATGCCACAGAAATTACACAAATTATTATATATTTACATATTTTATTAACATATAAATACAACCTAGTACAGTTCCGTTTAGAGAAATGTCTCTATTCATGAGTTCTGAAATGAAATTTATGATATTTTCCCAAAATAAAAAATTAAATACAAAACTTACAAGTACGGTTATATAAAAAAAGGACTAAAAATAAATAAAATAAACAAAATATATCATAATTAATTCTAGAAAACAATTTAAATTAATCTGATTAAATAGATTATGCATATTAGTAATCAACTTATATAATTTGCTAATTTCGTCTGTCTGTCTGTCCTTCTGTCTGTAACTCGATATAATGAAGCTATTTAGATAGATCCAAGGTTCTCAATGGTACCATTGAATCAGGGGTACTCAAATTGGATGAAATATTAGTTCGTTTTGTCATTCCATGTTGGTTCCATGAAATTTTAATTGAAATTCTAACAAAACATATGTTCAAAACCAAATAATTAAACATACGTTCAAAACCACTGCATCGATTTTAATGAAATTTGGCATATTTACTCAGTTTTTTACGCTGATTTTGAAACTCAAAACCATTTTTGCCGTAGAAGCTTCGTTCACAAGTTAGCTCAGTATTTAGATTATACAAAGGTGAGTTTTAAATGCCTTTCGGCGTTATGAGTCAAAAATAATAATTATTCTTTAGATAAATTAAACTTTAGATATGGTTGGTATTTCGTTTTTCTTTTTGGGTGGAAAATGATCGTTTAGATTAAACCCTCAGAACCTTTATTAGAGGTGTACAGGTAAGAAGTACACCTAAATAGGTCTGATAAACATTAAAAAAAAAATGTTTCAAATCAAATCATCAATCGAACCAAATATATATATAAATTGGCTAAGTTCGTCTGTCTGTCTGTCTGTCTGTCTGTATCTCGATATAATTAAGCTATTAAGATAGATCCAACGGTTCTCAATGGTACCATTGAATCAAAAGTACTCAAATTGGATGAAAATATTAGTTCATTGTGTCATTCCATGTTGTTTCCATGAAAATTTATTCTTGGGAACTGACCTCGACAACTGAAATTCTAACAAAACTCGGGAATGCACAAATTCGTAAAGAGCGGGAGAGCGGGAGAAGGAACCATAGGTATTCACGCGTTCTAAGCTGGGTCATCTGGCTGGTGAGTCCTAATAAGGACGAAACAGCTGTCCCAGATTGCTGTCGATGATGGCTCAATGCGTGAAAGCAAACGAATTTACGAATTTGTGCATTCCCGAGTTTTTTTTTTTCCGTTTTCATATTACATTTAATGCATGTTAAACCTTCTTACTTATAAAATCATTAAGTTTTTATTTTTTGGTATTTTCAATATTTTAGGTGTTTTCAAGGGTTTTTACGATTTTTTTTTTATAATTGATATTTTTGATTTTCTCAAAGATGTTTATATTTATATTATATATGAATGTTTATATAGGAGGATAAGATTTTTTTTTTGTCTAAGATGATAATTTTGATTACGTACTACTATTTATTATTTCTAATATTTATAATAGGTTTTTTTATAATTTCATTCAACATAAGTTTTTGTTTTGGAAATAAAATTATAAATTTATTAAATTATAATTTTTTTTTATATAAATTATTCCAAAAGTTTCTTGAAAAAAATAATTTAAGCAGGCTACATGTAATTTTTTAAATGATCAAGATCTATATTGTTTGTATTGGCTCAGATATTAATCCTGTAATTTATAAAAGAATCAAATAAAGCATAGTAAATGAGGACTTGTATTAGTTGCTATTATGTTTTTTTATATGATAAAAACATATAGAGTTTAGTATAAGAGATTATTTAATGTGATACCTAAAATATTTAAAATTCGTTACTGCATAAACCTTAAGGCAAGAATTGCAATTTATTTCATTGTTTGTGGAAACAAGAATGAAAATTTTTGGAATTGTTTTTTCTATATAATAAAATTAATTTTTATTTTATGTTTATTTATGCTGAGTTTATTCTCTTGCATACCAGTTTTGAATATTTATAAATTTTTTATAGCATTTTTTGATAGGGCATCTTTGGTAGGTCTTTTATTTACAGCATAGATTATAATAGCATTAGTATTATACATGTAAATACAGCAAACTTTGATTTCACAGAAGTGATCATTCAAACATTATTAAGAAAAATAGGCTTTAAGTTAGAAATCCAATATTAATAAAAATAATTAAATGTATAATGATCTTCCGGAACTCGATAAAGGAGTTCAGATTTTGAATTAAAACAAAATTTTATATGATTTTTTTTTTAATAAAGATTATTTAGAATAAAAATAAAAAGAACAACAACTTTTCATCTTCTTAAGCATAGCTATATTTCGCAGGTTTAACACTTTACCTGCTTCTTCAGGTTTATCGATACATAGAATGTTCTTCATAAAACACAAGAAACAAAGTTTTAACAATATCGAATCTTAACAATATCGAGTTATGCATGGTAACATTAATTAGAATAAACAATGTGAATCATTCATGGTAATTACCATTTACATAGTTTAAATTTGTTAAGCCAAAAAGAAAAACATGATTGAAACCGTAAGCATTAACTTATAAAACTTCTTTTTATTATAACTAACGTCTCCATATTACGATATTTCGAATGCCTAATCGGCTTTCTTTTTCAAGCTCCACAACTAAAAATAAATAAATAGGATATATCATGATTGTTATTTACTTTATTTTTTGTAAAAAGAAGGCAGATTAAGCCTTCGATATATCTTATTTATTTATTTTTAGTTGTGGAGCTTGAAAAAGATGAAAAGATGTTGTTGTTTTTATTTTTATTCTTAATAATAACTGTCACATTTGTGTTATATAAAGATTATTTATTATATTTTATTTATTTATATTTTATTACATTGCTGGACATTGTTTTTCTTATTTAATTCCTTGTTTAATTCTTTTTAACTGTTTTTTTCCCTAGCAATTGGTTATCTATACAAAGTTAAAATATTTAACTAAAAATATACAGAAATCATGACAGTAACGCACAAACATTACATAAAAAATGTGTGTCCTGATTAAAAATGTGTTTTGCTTGAACAGTGATGACTGAAACTGTTCAGTTATATTATATTTTTTAATCTTATTAATTAATTTTTTAATCTAATGCGTTTTTGTAATGCTGAGATTTTAATAAATATGTTTCCATTATCATCAGAAAATTTTACTGAAAGAATTAACTCAGAAAAAAAAAAAATATATATCTGGTGTCTGTCACAGCGTTGCAGCTCTGCCATATGCACTTTACGACACTGTCTCGCGACAAATGAACATGTGTTATTTGAGCGAATGATGTCCTTGGGGAAATCCATTCTCAATGAGTATATAAATGAATTATCACTAAAAGAAATATAAGATTATGAACATTGTAAGTTTCTTGAATTCTAGATTGTATTTCTATAATGAATACTTTTTTAATCTAATGTAATTTTATAAAAATAATAATCCACCCCCCCCCCCATATCCGGAAAAAAAAAAATCTAAAGCAATGTTTACAAAACGCCAGTTCATGATGAAGTTTTAATTATTAATAAATTAATAACCTTCACTAGTCAAAGATTCGTGTCACCGAATCGAAACCGGTTATATTGTCTTTTTTAATGTGTTAAACTTTTTATCTACACTTGTGGGCCGGCATCTCCTGCTAATTGGTAAATTAAATTAAGTATGTTTTTTTATGTAACATGTGTTAAATATTTTATAATTGTAGAAATAAAGAGGCCAACACACACATTAAAATTATTTAAAAATTTAGCACATTAAAAAGGTGAGCTACAACGGTTTCGGCTGGCCTGCAAGACTCGTCAATGGCTTGTAGGCGAGCCGAAACCGTTGTAGCTCACTTTTTTAAAGTTTTAAATTTTTTAATAATTTTAATATATGTTGGTCTCTTTATTACCACAATTATAATATTTTTTTTTCTCATTCGCACATGGGAAGCCGAAGATATAGGCTTTGACGACGTTTTTTTTTTTACCTGTTGGGACCAGTTCATCTTAAGCTCGTCGTCTTTAGTCCTGGGAAATAATCCCAGACCCTTCTTTACAGAAAGTTGTTGATATACAGAATCCCTTTCATTGGAATAACAATAGAGAAAAAGAAATGTAATTGATTTTTTTATGAGACGATTTTTACCAATTTTACTTATTATTGTACATTAAACTTGTGAATCAATTTGTTTTATAAATTCTTCTGAAATTTTATAGATAACTAAAGTCTAGGAATATGGTTTTGAAGTTTTAAAGAGGTTTCGTTATTTACGTACTATCGGGACCCATTTGTTTTACAATCGATTTCTGGCGTTTGATTTTCATTTATTTTATTTTTTTTTTTATAAACATAAATTATAGTTGTCGTTATTTACGATACCGCTGGTCATTTTGAAATGGAATTTCTATTTCTTTTTCGTCGTATTTCCAAACCAAATATCGTGGAAAGGATTCCACCTCAATTAACCTAACCTAGTGTTAATTAAAAGGAAAAATTTTTTTTTCAAGGGATATCACATAATAAGTAAGTACCTATTTTTATTACATATTTGGAGGGGTTAATGATTTAAATACCAGAAATCGATTATAAAAAAATGGGTCCCACAGTACTTAAGTACTGAGGTTTCTCATTTTATTTTTTTTAGATGGCGGGAAAAGAAGACCCATCACCCAATGCTTTTGATATACAGTAAAACCCCGTTATTACGCTCCCGCTTATAGCATTATCCCGTTCTTTACGCTCCTTTCATACGGTCCATGGCATTTTCTATATAACTCTGCATACTTTTACCCTCTTATAACGCTTCAAATCCCGCTTGTAGCGCTTTTTTTAAATCGGAAATTTTGTATCAAAAAGAAATGTAATACTATAAAGATTCCTTTTTTTTTTCCCTGGTAGGAGAGACAGTAGTGCAAAATGTCGAAGCGGAAATCCCTTTCTATAAGTGAAAAATTGCAAATTCTCCGTAATTATGATGAGAATTCTACACTAAGTCAGAAGGATTTCGCAGAATCTCTAGGAATTCCTTCATCCAGTCTGAGAACAATAATAAAAAATAAGAATGGAATTACGAATGCAGCGTAGGGTGGTTGCAACGTAAAAAAGTAAAGTGTGGGAAATATGAAGATGCCGAGGAAATTCTAATTGAATGGATTCATCAGTCCCGTGATGCATCAGTGCCATTAAGTGGCCCAATCATTCAAGAAAAGGCGCGTGAAATAGCGAGCAGTGCACTAAATCTGCTCCGAAAATATATTAGTGTTGCTCCTAGTGGTGCATCAATTGATGTTAATAGTTACTTGAACCGCATTGAAAATGTCATAATTCATAACAGTAGCCCACACACACGGCAAACGACAATCAAAGATTTTTTTAATAGGAAATAGCTCATATTTGCACTACATCCATTGCAGAATCAAGTATGTTTCCTGTAAAATGGTGTCTAAATCTTTCCCCATCTCATAAATCATTTCCTGTCTATAGCGCTATCCCGCTTATTACGCTTGTAGGTCATGGTCCCTTGACGAGCGTAATAACGGGGTTTTACTGTACTCGTAGAGTCACTAAGGGGAACCTTGTATTCACCAGCGACTTCCTACATTTCAAGCCAGTTAATATTCATCACTTTCGACCATTTACTGTAGAACAATCAGATTTCACAACAGGATATCAAATTCACAGATATATAGGCTTGGGGACCAACACTCCATCGATTTCGAGATATTTGACATTGATTACTAACTAATTAATTTCTTGCAATTCGATTTCAGTGGAAATATTAAAGACCAAGTGTAAAGACTAAGAGTTCAATTACGCTGCTAAGCAATTTTTTTTAAATTCTGTTCTTTCTTCTTTTTTTTTTTATCCCCTGTGTGTTATTTTTTTTTCTTAAGATAATGTACCGTATATGCTCCAATAAACGCCGAGGTTCTTATTGTCGCCGGTCTCTAATAAGCGCCGGGCTGCTGAGGGGACACGGCCAAATAGTAGCCGGGTCTTTGATATTTGCCTACCGGTACTAGTGTAAGCGTCCGTATCTTTATAGTCGTGCGTAATACCTTACGGTACATTACAAAATGCCGCCGAAACGGTCACTCTTAAGATTCGCGCGGTGGAATACGCGAAAGAAACTTCCGGTGAGGCGGCCGCCCGTCATTGCGGATTCGGACGACGAATAACAGCGAAAGGTACAGAAAGACATTGCCATTTATCTTTAACAGTCTTATGTAGCATGTGAAATTCAAATAAAGTAGCTGTTTGTAATATTAGCCGGTATTTATGTGTAAAAATATTGCTTTCTGAAGATTTTTGTTAATAATGGCCGGCCTCTAATAGCAGCCGGTCTCTATTAAGCGCCGGGAGCCGAGGCTAGTTTTGCAAATAACCGCCGGGGGCCTCTATTGGAGCATATACGGTAGTTTTTTTTTCCGGTTATATAATGAAAACGTCTAATTACAACCATACAATACAAATGTTCCTAATCTACATATAAATACATATATCAATAACCAAAGGTATAAACAATATAAAACAAAAAAGAAGAAATAAATTACACAAAAAATCAATAAGTTATGAATGACACTTCATATAGTCTCAATGATTGAGTTAAATATTAATGTACAAAAAATATTGAGAAAATTAAAAGTTTCCATGACTACAATGATAGTATGTGATCCAGAACGTCTTTCATTGGAAGAAAAGGGAGGACAGTAACCATTGGTTAGAATCGGGCAGCCGCTAGGGATAGACAGAAGACTTCTCCATATATATTGAGCCGAAAGCAATATGAGTAGGTTAACAAAGGAGGCCACATGGATCCGAACAGCTTCCCGTAATGTATGTTTTTAATTGGGAAGTTTACTTGTGTGTTTATTTTCAATCCTTTTGAAAAATGTCTTTTTAAAACACGTTTTAGAATTTGAAACCAATTGTAAATATCTTCGTCTTTTTATAATGCTCTATTCTGGTCCTATTCCTGAGTTGCCTAGGGAACCAATATTAGTTAACATTCCTATCCCAATTTCTGTTTTAATTATGATATTTAATCTAGTATGCAAGAAAAATAATCTAATACCTAAACAATTACAAATTTCAGTGCCCTATATGAATAATCATAAAATCAAAACTTAATAGAAAAAATTTCTAATTAGTTTCTTGACCAATTTATAAACATAAGGATAATTGATTGTGACATGAAAAAGAATTATTTAATATATAAATTGAAAACATTGTCTGAGGAATTAAGTAAAAATCTACAATATGAGGATTACATTAGATTGTTGAAAATAGGAGCAAATAAATATTTTTCTACTTTCGAGAACATTAAAAAGAGTCATATAAATAAATTGACAACCCTTTCGAAGGAAAAATGGAACATACCTAAAGTGACAACAGAGAATATGATTAACGAATCAAAATGTAATTTAGATATATATGAATAGGCTGTTTTCACAAAAGGAAATAAATTTAATGTGCAAAAAATACCCAAATAAACCAGAAAACATAATAGGTTTAACAGGATATGCGTTGAAAAAAAGCTTAATAAACGCAGAGGAAAATAAGCTCATTAGACACCAAAAAGGGATTTTAGCCCATTCTAATCCACCAAAAAACAAAGGAAACATTTCATCGTTAGAACTGCAAGCATTTAATAGAATTCGTAAAAATAATGGTATTGTTATAACGCAGTCAGATAAAGGAAATAAAGTGGTCATTTTGGATACTGACACTTATCTATGGAAAATACTGACACATGTAAAATAATTAACATGTCAATATGTAAAATTCAAAAAAAATTTAAAAGAAAAACATAAAAAAGAATAGGTTTGCTTCATAATAATATAGATAAAACTACGATAAATAAAAAGTTCCGTAATAAGAATACTCGTCTATCTAGAATGAGAGTAATTCCGAAAACACACAAACCTAAAAATAAAAATGGAATGTTCCCATCGAGACCTATTATAAATTGCCAAAACTCAATACTTTAAAATGTTTCTAAATATGTAGGTGAATTTCTTAAACCTTATAGCCAAAATTCGGTTGGTTTTGTTAAAAATAGTAACGAGTTATGCAAAATCTTAAAAGTTTTAAGAATTATAAAATCAGATAGGTCATTTTCCATCGATGCTGTGAATCTGTTAACATCAATATCGCAGACATCATTATTTGAAAGTTTGAATAGTCTACTTAATGTAGATAAATATACTACTAGACTTAATAATAGATCTTACTACAATTTTAATGAAATGTCAATATTTAACCATTGATAATGTGGTAGTTCAGCAACATTGTGGATTATTTATGGGCCTCCCCTCAACAGGATTGTATGCTCAAATAGTAATACAATTCATTGAAAATAATTTTTTCATTAATTTTCACAATCATATTTATTTCTATCAGCGGTATTTCGATGACATTCTAATTATTGCAAAAGAAAATAGTGAAGATACGATATTACAGCAATTTAATACAATCCATCAAAATTTGAAATTTACAATAGAAAAACAGTCTGCAGAGAAACAATTACCGTTTTTGGATGTCGTCATTACTAACAATGGAGGACATCTTCAAACTGAACCATACCGTAAATCTACAGCTTCAAATGATGTCTTATCCATTCCAATAAAAAGAATCTGATTACAATGTTTATAAAAAAAAAATCTTTCTACACGTTCAAATATTCAATTATTTAATAAGCACATTATCAACATTTATAATAGATTTTTAAACAATGGATATCCGGAAAAATTGAGAAAACAAGTAATTCAATCTAGTACTGCCAACATTTATAATCAAATAGAAACAGAAAATAATAAAAATATAACAATCTCATTTTCCCATCACCCCCATTTTCATAACCAGGCCAATGCACCCCTAAGTTCACGATATTTGTCATTGTTGTCATTGGATTTCCTCTATTAGCTTAAATCTTTAAAATGCAACCATTTTATTACTGTCACCCATAGCTTGATGCTTAAGGTCTCCGATTCATGTAGTAAAGGTTGAATCCGTATATCTGTTTTTTTTTTTTTTTTCTCTTAATCTTTTTTTCTCAATGTCTGCGCGGGGTTTTGCTTTTCTTATTTTCCTAATTTTTTTTTATTTTTTCCTAACTTTTTTTTATTTTTCCCTAACTTTTTTTTTTATTTTACCTTACATTAATGTACTTTCCTTATGTAAATGTTCTAAAGATTATTATTTTCAATTTCTGTATTATTATGGGTCGCCCTTAAATTTATGCTTTAGCACAAAATTATATTCTTGTTGATAGTTATTCAGACATTTGTTTTTCCTAACTTTCTTTCATATATCTTTACTTTGCAGAGACGAATTATCTTTTCTTATTTATTGTTAAAAAAATGCTTTTCTTTTTCTATTTCAATAAATTTTAATTATAAAAATCGGAAAGTATCTTTATGTAATAAATTAAAAACATCTGTTTTAGAAAACATTAATTTCTCAGTAATACATTTATTAATGTCAGCTTTCAAGGTCGACGAAATGGGGAAAAAGTTATTGGAAACGGAAGTTCAATGAATCTAGAATGCGACAATTGAAATATATACGTGCGGAATTGCTGTGCTCTCAATATCAGGAATGACATTGAAACTGTGAAACGAACTAGTTTAGTGAACTACATATGACTCAATTCAATGCGATTGGAGGTTTATTCTGATTAATAAAAATTTTCACTTAAGAAATTTAAAATAAGATATATTAAAAAAAAAAACTCCTTAATAAAAGAAGAATACAATTTGTCTTAGGTTAGCAAAGGAATAGACTTTAAAAAGAATTTTTGTAGGCATTACTTTTATATAGGAAAAATATTAATTAAATATTATAGATTGGTTACCGAGGACTTCTACCAACGGAGATTGTGTTCTAGCCGATTGAGATCTTTGGCTGCCGGGATTGGTAGCCTACATCTCTCATCAATCCAGAATTGCGTCGAGGATTTTAGAATGGAAAAGGTTATTATGGTCTTAGTCAACCATAAATAATGATAATAAATAAATAAAATAATAATAATAAAAAAGTAAGAGTCCTTTTCTGGAAAGAGGGGGGGGGGGGTTATTAGTAAAGCGATGGACTTTTCAAGCAAAATCAGGTCCAAAGATCGTAATTTTTTTCTATTTTTAGATGCAATTGGTCAAGGGATGAGTTACAGCGTCTACCAACCTCCCCCTAGCTGTAATCCAACGATTTAGGAATCTTCTTGATGTGTTCGTGAAGATCTCAGGCTTGTTTTTTATTCGAAAGTTTGATTGTTGCTTATTTTTAATTCGATAATGGGTGTGATATTAAAAAAATAAATTGTTTATACTTTTTTAAAGTATTAAAAAATTTTTAGATTTCATCAAAAATATAGAAGAATCCTTTGGTTGTGAGCCTAAAGGCTTCTGACAAGTACTAGGAGTAAAAGAAAGTTCAAGAATAATTGTGGAATTAATCTCAAGAGCAACCACAACAGTGCAGTGATATCCTTATGGGGGACCGGGGTGATAAAAAAATTTCAGCTTCCTACGTTAAATAGTTTTGGAATTTTTGAGGGGTATACGAAGCTGCGTGACGTCTTAAAATTACAATTTAATAGTTTAAAAGTTAAGTGAAATTCCCCAAACTAACAGATGTTAAGTTATGTAATTGATTTCATAAAACAAGAACGAAAAAAAAAAAAAATAATCTAACACGTGTGGAAAAGTCAACACGTGTAACATTTGCTTGTGAAACAAGTTTTAGTAATTTTTTTTTTTTTTTGATGGATTTTAGTGATGTTTCAAGTGTAAAAAAAAAGAAAAGTCATTATCGATATTAAAAACTTAAAAGCAAAACTAAAAATTATTTTGCGAGTTTAAAGGATCTCTTTATATAATTCTGACATTTAATAGTTTTTTTTACCTAAAGTATTAAATTGACAAGAAGTTTCTTGAATGAACTTAAAGCCTATTTTCATAAAAATGTTGTGAATTTTTATTTCCATTCCTTTTTTTTTAAAAATTCCATATTCGTAAATCAACTTATCTGCCAAATAAAAACAAAAGTTATATTTTACTTATGCTGAAAATGACTAAATTAGCAAAATTAAATCAAAATCCGTGTCTGTAAATCACGTATTGACTTCGGATCCATTGTTAAAGTCAAAATGAATTCATAGCTTTGAGAAAATAGATTTTTTTTATTCAACTGTTTTAGGACGAATTTCAATCAAAAAATATTAATTTGTTTCGATGGGAATTTTGTCAAATATTCCTTCTTGTGCAAATATCGTTACATGCATCCACATGGAGAAGTTTTCAATTACAAAAGGATTGATCACATCTCGTGTATTTATAAAATTTTAAATCCTTTCAGTTTCTCAACTTACGACATTATGAGATATTGGTTATGTAATCCTTTAGAATTGGGATTTTGAAAACTACATTATTTTCTCTAAAATTAGTATCACGTTGTTTAAAGTAGATACTTAGGAAGCGACTGTTTTTAGGATTTCCTAAATTTGTAGGTGGCCTGTTAGCTCAGTTGGTTAGAGCGTCATGCTAATAACGCGAAGGTCGTGGGTTCGATCCCCTCTTGGGCAATTCTTATTCTTTACTTTTTTCCTCCCCATTTTAAATCTTTTCAGTTTCTCAACTTAAGTTTTTTTTTTTAATCATTATTAGGAATTCAATGTATTAACAAGGTTTGAGTTAAGAATGACGATTATTCCATGTAAATAGGGGTGGGTAAGATAGCATGGGATCGCAAACAGACTCGCGCGCGCATTTTCTAGACCACCCCGGCGCAGTCTATTCTAAAGTAAAGCTGACTCAGAAGCCGTTGCGAAGCACTATGATTGGTTTACTAATCACTATCCCTATTTTGTTTTAAATCATTATTAGGAATTCACTGTATTAACAAGGTATGAGTTAAGAATAACGATTATTCCATGTAAATAGGGGTGGGTAAGATAGCATGGGTCGCAAAGAGACTCGTGCGCGCATTTTCTAGACCACACCCTGGCGCAGTCTATTCTAAAGTAAAGGTGACTCAGAAGCCGTTGCGAAGCACTGTGATTGGTTTACTAATCTCTACATTGTTTTTCTTCCATGAAAACGAGGGGGGGGGGTTCAGACTGGAAATATAGATATAGACTACATAGTATTGTTATAAACTTCACTTCCATCAGAAAGGAGGTAAAAATATTCAATCACAGAAGAATTCTCTTCCTATATTTAAATGAAAGCATATCAAGGTACCTGGCTAATAGATATATCTTTTTTAATCTACCTTCCAATAGGAATGCAAGGCTCAACAAGTCTGTCGCCTAATAACTTTGAACACTGGATGGATCTTTTTAGAACGTGGAATGCATATTAGACTAGGGCCGATTTGACTTTTGTATTTATTGACTTCAGTTTCATTAAATAGAGAGGAAAACATCGGACAACAAATATGTCTTCGCACATTGAGCCAACATCAACGGGAATTCTGAACAGCTGTTTCATCCTTGTTAGGAATCATCAGCAGAATTTACCCTTGATTTTTGGCTCAGTTGCGCGAAAGCTTTACATAAAAACATTCTCGATCCCGGGAATGGGCAGCCGAGATAAAAATCAATCAAATAAAAAATGATCCGTGAATTCCACAGTATTAATCCCGTGTCTATTTTTTACTCTTTATTTATGAATTATTATGGACGTTAAATTTGCTCTTCATTCAACTTATGCTGGTTGCCTTTTTGTAATTAAATTCCTTAGTGCCTTTCAGTGAAAGGACAAGGGATTAATACTGTGGATTTCACAGGATCATTTTTTATTTGATTCTTTTTTATCTCGGCGGCCCATTCCCGGCTATGTAAAGCTTTCGGCAACTGAGCCAAACATCAAGGGTAAATTCTGATGATGATTCCTAATGAGGATGAAACAGCTGTTCAGAATTCCAGTTGATGTTGGCTCAATTTGTGAAGGGAAATTTGTTGTCCGGTTGTGATTTTTTTCTTTCTATTTATGAATAATTAGCCTAGGTTAAAAGTTAAAGGATGGCCACGACAGGCCTATGCAGGCCCAAGGGCTCACGGGAGGTAAGGCTCCCAGCGTTTCTTGACCATCGGTACTAGGTTGAGATCGGGTGATCAGCCCGACGCCCGCCCGCCTTTAACTCCCGGGCGTTACTTTTTTTTTAATTAGCTAAATGGCAAAAGTTTTTTTTATTTTGTAGATAACTAGGTCATTACCCGTGTACAGATGGATTACTATAGATATTTCAAGAAGAGATATGATCTTCAATAGATTGGTTTTTGAGTTAAATATAGTAATTTTTCAGTATTCCATCTAATAGAATTACTGCTTCTTCCTTTCTTGATTTTTTTTTATTAAATTGATACTTTTCAGTGGTTTTTGAGTTACAAATAATGATTTTTCAGTATTCTATCTTACAGAAATAGTGCTTCTTTCTTTGTTCCAATTGAAACTTTTCAGTTACAAAGAGTGATGGTTTTTGAGTTAAAAATAGTGATATTTCAGTTGTGTATCTGTAGTGCTTCTTGCTTTCTTGAGTCTCTTTTCTTTATTCCAGCATCTTCCGTGTACATGCGCTTGTTTTTCATTATCTCATAGAATTTGGGTAAGTAAGAATATTTAAAATTTTGCAACGTTGCGGCAATTGTAGTTCTAATTATTATTTTCGATTTACAAATAAACAGACGGATGGGAAATAAATAAACAATCTTGAGATTCAAAAAAAGAGTGGAATACATTCCTTATTAATGGGGGAAAGGGGAAGGTCACATAAGTCAAAAAACAATATAAAGAGAGTTCTCCCTTCGGATCAGAAGGTTGCAGGTTCGATTCCTATCGTGGATGTTTCATTGTAAAAATTATTTCTATTTTCCATTCTGACAGAAAATTGCGCTAGACAGTCAGAGAAATAAAAGATTTTAGTAATGTAGATTAAGAAAAAATTACTTTCTTAGGTAATCTACAGAAAAAATAAAACAAAATAAAAATATAGAAAACTAGGTATAAGACACAGTAAAAGGTTAAAGAAAGTATCAGAAACTTTTGACAATAAATACGTTAATTTCTAAACATTTTCACCAACAAATTTAAACTCCATTCATCCCCCGCAATCCCTCCTTAGTACATTGATGCTGCAGCGCTTTCAGTCCTTTCTAGGAGATGGAGCGCTGAACCTGTATCTTGTTTTAGTAATATTAATTTATTTCCAAAAATCTGTACAGCAAAAATCACTTACTTTCCTAATTTGCCTAAATAAAACACATTTTTTTAATATTAATTTTCTCTCCGTAGGTTCCTTTGTAAACTAACGTCTTACTTAGACTTATGGGGAAGATGTTAACAAATGGCTTGTTTAATGATAGTGTATAGATAGTTCAATGGAATTGTGTATCACCATAATAATAAATAATGAAAAGACACAAAGGTTTCAAATCACTATTTTAAATAAAATAGATCGTTACACAAAAAAATATAGGGGAGACTGGGTCAATTGTAACATTTTTCAGTAATATTTTTTTTTCAAGAAAATAATCGGACATATACAGAAATGAAAATTATGTAAGGTTTCTTCAACGTTAGGTGCATTTACACAAAAATTGACAACTCGTCAAACCGATATAAAAGTGACAAAAAATATGTTTATATGGATACATTACAAGTGTTACATTTGGCCCCAAATCGGGGGCAATTGTAACAGTAGTAGGATGCAATTGTAACAGATAGCAGGAGGAAATATAATTGAGATAATACAGTATACCAAGGTTACTTTTTGTTTACAATGTTCTGTATTTCAATCATCATCATCATCAGAATCACAATTTTGGCAGTAATATAATGCTTCACCAGGAGTGCTATCTTCACATGCCCATTCGGAGCAAGACAGACACTGAACCCATTTCTCATTGGTTTGCTGTTTCTGTAATCTTCACAGCAAACTAAGCAAAATGTTTCTTCCTCTTCTTCATCTGAGGAATCTATTGCAGCCTGATTACTAGTCTTAATCTTCTTGCAGAGCTGTTTTGATGAATCTTTTTTTCTTTGGCCGTCCCTTTGCCTTTCCATTTTAGCATGTAGATATCCCTACTTGCAGTGCTCTTGATATTGTTGCTTTGTTTTTGAATATTATAATTATATAATTATAATTACTTCAATAGGGTTTGAAATAAATATGAGATGGGCTCTTGGAAATAAAATGAGTAGGATAATATTGTATATTTTTTAATTAATCATGTATTTATATCTCTATTTATTCATCAGGCTTTGCAACGTTTGATTTCATATTATTTTTCCATTTTAAATTGTAATTTAATGTTTATTTAATTGAATTACTTAATTTAATTTTTAAAATGTAGGCCTATCTATACAGAATATTGGCCTAAAAACAAAAATATAAAGAATGGGCTCAGTTGTAACGCTGTTACAATCGTCCCCAACAGCTCAATTCACATGTGGTGTTCAGTTATTTAGCGCAGGATACAACCATAGCGTATTTCGTGACATGTAGCATTTCTATCTGCCTTCGTAATATATAATTGTCACATTTTTATCTCTAATACATTTGGTTGCAGTTGATAATTAGTACGACTAAGGAAACTTACTTTTAGCAGTAAAAACCATGTTTTTGTAATTATCTTCAGAACAAATTTAATAGCCGATGTCTTTTTTCGGTGAATCATTCTTGTATATAAGACGAATCCCCATGCCAAAAATTGGGATTTAATGAAAGTTTGCTCAGGCTATAGAGCGCTTGTTACAATTGACCCCTGTTACAATTGACCCCAGTCGCCTCTACATCAAAAACGAGACGTTTCAGTTCGACCAAGCGAATCTTTTTCAATCAGGCAGTTACAATTCAAAAAGTTCACTTCACTTTTTGAATTGTAACTGCCAGATTGAAAAAGATTCGCTTGATCGAATTGAAACGTCTTGTTTTTGATGTATTTTTTTTTTGTATAACGATCTATTTTATTTAAAATAGCGATTTGAAACCTTTGTGTCCTTCAATTATTTATTGTGTAGGTAGTCATTACATCACGCCAACACTACTCCAATGTATCTTAAAGGTACTGTACAAACAGGAAAACATGAATTTCTGCTGAACAAGGATTTTCTTTGATTATCAAACGAATATGCAAAGCAGTCTGTAGAGGGTTAAATAAATCAAGGGCGTATATAAGGGGTGGGCCGAGGGGGCCCGGGCCCCCCCCCGAAATAATGAAGATATGTCCTCCCAACGTTTTTTTTGGTTGAACAGATAGGTTTTCATTGTTTTTTTTTCTTGGTTGAATAGATTTTTTGGCCCGGGCCCCCCCCGAAAAAATGAAGGTATGTCCTCCCAACGTTGTTTTTTTTTTGGTTGAACAGATAGGTTTCAGCGTTTTTTTTTTTTTT